>OY992879.1:23897664-23931358 GCA_963921405.1 Cepaea hortensis | reverse complement strand
AGAAGAAGAAGAAGAAGAAGAAGAAGAAGAAGAAGAAGAAGAAGAAGAAGAAGAAGAAGAAGAAGAAGAAGAAGAAGAAGAAGAAGAAGAAGAAGAAGAAGAAGAAGAAGAAGAAGAAGAAGAAGAAGAAGAAGAAGAAGAAGAAGAAGAAGAAGAAGAAGAAGAAGAAGAAGAAGTAGTAGTAGGAGGAGGAGGAGGAGGAGAGGGAGGATGAGGAGGTCTTGCCCGTTGAATCAACAATGATTGCTTCTACGCAGTCTGTCATCACATGCTGGGTAGACATACCCTAATTCACCGATTAGTTTGACAACAAATCGTCTACCCACGCCTGGTTTAGTCATCCTGTCACAGCTGTTTTCCGTGGTGGCCGCTATCGCATGCTGATAGCTACTAGGGGCCGCAGGCGTGAGCTGGATGTCAGGTTTGGACCAGTGGGGGATGAGCCCTGAAAATAACGTGACAGTCATCCTTACAAAAGGTACTACCAATGCCTGACACCCCGTATCCACCCCCCCCCCCCCCACCCCCACACACACCTAGCATTTATTATATAGAGATTGTAGAGATTGCGTTTCACAAATACGTGACGATCACTGTGGAAATCGTAACATCATTGTCACACCCTCACTATATGTACAAAGCATTAACTGACTATCAGTACGCACTCGCAATTCAGGCTCGCCATCTCATTCATAATCGTATCTACAAGCCCATTCAATACTGCTATTAAACGATACATTCGAGAATCACAGCCACAACCCTACGTCCGTCCGTGTCGCTAGTCTAAACCCGTCTGTCTCAATTTAGGTACGCTCATCCGGATCACGGATAGTTACAATCCGTGAATATGGTGTCACTTGGCGTGGTCCGGTGAACACGGGTCTGGCTCGAGTTACAGGTTCACATGCACTAGACGTAAACAGCCCAGACCTTTCTTAGTACACCTGTCTACCTGTCGCTACTACACAGCAGTCCCTGTCCTAACCTGTCTCTCCTGCCCAGTGTCTAGTCAGTACTGCCCTAGGCTATACTAGGTAGTACCGTGGGTCTGTGACACTGGTTTTCATTTGAAGATCTGTATTTCGTAACCCTAATTCGTACTTCTAAGCCTGTGTGTGGTGATAGTGTTTAAGCTATATCCACTACAACGAATAATTAAAAAAAAAAACATCTTTAATTTTTGAATGTATTACGGTTTTCATATGAAGATATGGGACGCAGAGGCGTTTCCAAGGCAGGGCTGGGATTTATACTGGCCAAGACCTGCTGTCACGTCCACGCCGTGCGTCATGGGCAAAAGGTCCTTCGGGGACCTGGCAAACAATAGTAGGATCGATGATTTCTCCGAAGCCGGAGAGTATCTGCCTGCATGGCGAGGAACCACCAGCCTGCACACCAATAAGCCAGACATGGGACAATGGATACTCACGCAAACCTCAGGTCCTGTATGACATTACATTGATGTTGGACAACAGGATGTATTCATCCGACATACAGTACTTTACGCTAGAGTTCACAGCCAGCGCACAGAAGCAAGCAGGCAAGCATATGAAGATATGTAATACGTAACCATAACAGTTAGTGACTTTTCTCCGTAATCTCGTATACTCTCGTAGGTAACGTGACGACGGTGAGAATCAGCAGTGGTTCGAATCGCGTCGGTAACTTAGGGGTATGTGAGCCGGCCGCTCAGAAAGCAATGGCAATCTACTGAGCGTAATCTTGCCAAGAAATCAACAATCAGATGAAAGATGCTGATGTTGACAGCGATGTCCTGCAAAGGATATGCAAAAAAAAAAAAAAACCATAACAAAACCCATTTAAACAAAAGAAAAAGGGAGGTAACTGTTAAAAACAAGTTGATTGATAATTCAAGATTTATCTCCTTTGAAAATTAAAGCGCCTGAAAATGTTTTCCTTTATTTTTCCCAAGATGTCACATAGGCGCAAAGAAGCAACACAATGTGGCTTGAAGCCGTATTTGGTGGTCATACTACTGACTATAACCTCCAGCATGAAAATGGTAGTGGAAGCAGTAACATCAGCCTTCCTAAGGTTGGAGGAGATCGCTGCAACACACAAAATGCATTCACTACGGACTCCCTTCAGAGGTCACAGATTGTAAGAATTGAATGGGTTTTCTGCCCTGGTTTTGCGGGATTGCGGGTACATGAACATGTTGATAGGTTGGCAGGAATGCACTTCTCGGTAGTAGATTTCCTACGGGCAAGGGAGAGGTGATCGGGTGTCTGTAGAACCAAGTGGAGAAAGCAGTGCAACAGACTGGGAACCCGTATGTGGAGAGAATGAAATGGAGGAGGATCCGCAGGGGCTGTGGTAAAATCTTAAAATTGAGAGGGAAGACCAGGGTATCTTTCAATCAGATGATAGGTGAACAACTAGCACCATGACTCTTCACTAGCTGTTGAAACAGGGCACTGTGCGTGTGTGTAGATGTACTGAGTGCAGTGATGTCGTTTCTTAGCTCTACTCAACTCGACTTCAACAAGGTATGAATTAATTCATTCATTCAGTGGCATAGCCGGTCTCTCTGGCCGAGGGGTTACAACACTTTCTCCGTAATCCCGTTTATCACGCAGAGTCTCGTAAGCGGGTGAGAGCTGGCAGCGGATCGACCCCCGCTGGTGACTTGCGGGATAACAGAGCCGGCCGCTCAGAAAGCAATGGCAAACTACTGAGCGTAATCTTGCCAAGAGATCAACAGACAGCTGAAAGATGCTGCTGTTGACAGCTAAGTCCTGTAAAGGATACGCAAAACATTTTTTTTTATTCAGTAGCATGTCCTTTGCAGAACCTCGCTCCCATAACAACCTTCCGGAAAACCTCTCGATCATAAGCAAGATGTCCCGCTTCCGATACACGCATCTGGATATCATCCGCCACATCCTGCACCCATCTTCTCTTTGACCTTCCTCTTCCTCTCTTTCCAGGCATATACCCCTCCATTATTGTTCTCTCCAAACTTTCGTGACGTTTCAAGTGACCAAATATTTCAATTTTCTTTGTTTTATCGTTCTTAAAAGCCAACCTTCTTGAATATTCAGCTCTTGAAGTATGGATGTGAAGCTTGGACAATGAGCATTCAAGCTGAAAAACATCTGATGGCTGTAGAAATGTGGTTTCTGAGGAAAATGCAAAGAATACCATGGACAGCCAGAAAGACCAATGAACAAGTCCTTCAAGAAACAAATGAAGATCGTAAACTGATTAGAGACATTAGACGTAGACAATCACAATTTTTTGGGCATGTTATGAGAAGAAATGATTTGGAGAACTTGGTGACAACTGGTAAGATCGAGGGGAACAGACCAAGGGGAAGACCTAGAAGCAAGTATATGGATGGCTTGGCCTTGTGGCATGGTCGAGACAGGATCACGGAACTGATCCACGACTCTGGTGATCGAGTGAGATGGCAGAACATGACCGCCCACGCTTACCGGCATGACACATGATGGATGGATGGAAGTATGGATGCATTTGTTCTTTTCTTTACCCAAGATATTCTTAGAACTCGTCTATAACATTTATATTTAAAGGCATGTATGTGCTGTTCAGCTTGCTTAGTAAGTGTCCAGGTCTCACAAGCGTATGTTGCAATGGGAAAGGTGCATGCTCTTAAAAATCTAATTTTTGTAATTCTATCTGTCCCACTCCATAATTTATTCATGGCTGAATAGTGGTACGAATAGTGAGAGGATATCTAGGTATTGGAGGTTGAAGTGGATAACGTGAGTAAATAGTGCACGAACATTAGCTCTCTCATTAACGTTAAAACTGCAGTTGTGTTATAGTTGTATATGGTAAAGAAGATCGTAACCAACTCACAGGTTGATCAACTGCAAGAAGAATAACTCTAACAATCATTTTAACTGATTCAGTGCCGAAGGATAATTTATCTCCAAATTTAATCTCCAATCTGGACAGAAGGACCATATATCGCTCTACTAGAGTCATCGTGTTATTTATTTTGTTTCGCGACACTTTCGGCATTTTAATACTCAGTGAACGGAAATTACAAATCATTGCGGGACGCAGAGGTGTTTCCAGGGCCAAGTTCTATACTGGCCAAGACCTACTAACACGTCCTAGTCGTGCGTCCTGGGCAACAGGTCCCTTCGGGGTCCGGGCTAACAAAGTAGGATCGCTGATTCTTCCTAAGTCGGAGAGTATCTGCCTGCACGGCGAGGAACCCCCAGTCTGCACACCAATAAGCCAGACATGGGACAACGGATACTCACGCAAACTTCAGTCCGACATGACATCACACTGATGTTGGACAACAGGATGTCTTCATCCGACATACAGGACTTCAAGCTGGAGTTTATAGCGAACGCGAGTAAGCAAGCAAGCAATCACAATACATTACTTGTTCATTTGATTGTGTACCATTTTTGGTCCACGCCTACTATTTGTTTCGTACTGAATCAGTTAAACAATGTATTTTTTGTGTTTCTTGTGTAAACAATGTATTTCTTGCTGTAGGGGTAAGAAATGCAGGATTCACATAGTCGAGGTTACGTCATAATGCAGTGGAGTGACATCATTTTGTCGGCATAACACATGATAATGATTTGTGCCTCTTTTCGCCTGATGCCAATCCCTTGACCTGTTCGGCATGGAAGGCCCTATTAGTAGCCGCTCTACCGTTGACAGAGCTCTTGGGGTCATTGAAACACGGTTGCCCTTCTCCCTGTACTGCTCGGTGACACCTCTGGGCCGGCAGTCAAGCGTGCTAACCACTGCTTCCACAAACAATCGTCGTGTGCCTGGAGATCAGTTAGACTGCTGCTCCATTTCTTCGATGTCTTTCTTCGCCATACTTTATCAACACTTCTTCCATTTCTTATATTATATTACCATTTCCCACCCCATCCATTCTCAGATCTTCTCCATATTTTCAATTACCAAGTTTGTAATTCGCTGATAAATATTTCGTGTGTCTTTTCAATTATTCTTCTCGTATTCCAGATTCCGTTATACGAAGGGGCTTAAAATGAAAACCTTAATGATGTGTGTGTGTGTGTGTGTGTGTGTGTGTGTATGTGTGTGTGTGTGTGTGCGTGCGTGTGTGCGTGTGTGCGTGTGTGCGTGTGTGTGTGTGTTTTTGTGATTATATTCTGAAAAATGTAATGAACAAATGTATCATTTTTCGATGTACTCACCACTGTTTTCAATGCAAGTCCTGCAACGCCGACAGAGGGCTTGACTTCCTGTAGAACAATTTTTTTCTTGGTCGTTGGTGTGCATTTACCACAGTCTTCTACTCTCCATTTATCACATTCTTTAACACTCAATTTTACAGTCTTCTACTCTCCATTTACCACAGTCTTTCACACTCCATTTACCACAGTCTGTCACACTCCATTTACTGCAGTCTTCAACTCTCCTTTTACCACAGTCTTTCACACTCAATTTATTGCAGTCTTCTACTCTCCATTTACCACAGTCTGTCACACTCCATTTACCACATTCTTCTACTCTCCATTTACCGCAGTCTTTTACACTCTATTTACCACAATCATTCACTCTCTGTTTATAACAGTCTTTCACAATCCATTTACAACTGTCCTCCACACTATATTTACCTGTCTTCCACACTCCATTTACTACAGTCTTCCACACCCCATTTACTACTGTCTTCCACACACCATTTACAAACAATCTTCCACACCCCATTTACCATATTCATCCACGATCCACTTGGCTTGCCGAGACTCCTGTCTATTCCATTGTTCACATAGGGAAGTGAGAAGCATTTTATGTGCTATACACTGGCACAGGAACGGAGCATAATGTGGACGATCCGTTGCCGTGAAGTTGGAACCTTGACTAACTAACAAACTAACTATCCACGCTCCATTTACCACAATCTTCTACACTCTATTTACCACTGTCTTCTACTCTACATTTCCCACTGTCTCCTACTCTACATTTACCACAGTTTTCTAAACTCCATTTACCAGTATTCTCATTCCAATTACAACAGTCTCTTTGCACTGCACTTACCACTGTCTTCTACTCTACAGTTACCATGGTCTTCTACATTACATTTCCTATAGTCTCCTGCACTTTAATTACCAGTCTTCTACATTACATTTCCCATAGTCTCCTGTACTCCAATTACCAGTCTTCTATAACACATTTCCCATAGTTTCCTGAACTTTAATTACCAGTCTTCTACATTACATTTTCCATAGTCTCCTGCACTTTAATTACCAGTCTTCAACATTACATTTCCCATAGTTTTCTGCACTTTAATTACCAGTCTTCTACATTACATTTCCTAAAGTTTCCTGCACTTTAATTACCAGTCTTCTACATTGCATTTCCCATAGTCTCTTGCACTTCAATTACCATTCTTCTGCATTGCATTTCCTATAGTCTCCTGCACTTCAATTACCAGTCTTCTACATTACATTTTCCATGATTTCCTGCACTTTAATTACCAGTCTTCTACATTACATTTACCACTGCCTTCTATACTCTATTGACGACAGTATTCTACACATTGGCCACATCTCGTCTTCTGTTAGCTAGTCAGTTAGTTAGTTAGTTAGTTAGTTAGTTAGTTGGTTAGTTAGTTAGTTAGTTAGTTAGTTAGTTAGTTAGTTAGTTAGTTAGTTAGTTAGTCGTAGTTCCAACCTCACAGCAACGGGTCGTCCCCATTATGCTCCGTTCCTGTGCCAGTGAATATCGCACAAAACGCTCCCCACTGCCCAATGTGAAAAGTGGAAAAGACAGGAGTCTCGACAAACAACAGCCCGCACAGATCCACTATGCATAATGCCGCTGCCAGAATGTCAACACAATTGTCCCCAACGAAACACCCAGTTCATCTCTGACGGAATCGGCAATCATTTTCCCATCTGGATGTTTATTAGATGTTCACCCACCAGTCCACAGAAATACAGTTCATCGTCGATGGCAGTGGCAGTCAACCAGAAGCCCAGCAGCCACGCATTTCTGCATACGGCAAAAACCGGTCATCTCTGGGACATAGCCATCTACCATTGCTCCGAACATGCAGACACGTTCCAAAAACCCTCGGGCAGATTCAAAAGCATTTCACACGAAACTCACAGCTCACAGTGTCGCGCCACGCACTCACTCGGTAGCAGGGCGACGGAACCATCAAGCCTCCTTTGTCGCCTCTTACGACATGCGTGGTAGGCTACAGTGTTGCTATTCTTTGCTTCCCTTATGGGCCCCGGCAACACACACAATTCTCGTCTTCTGATGACGAGGTAGCGGGTTCAACCCCTGTTAGTGGTTCAACACTTAGGTCCAACCCTGCTTCGAATTAGGTACGTAAATTACAAGTTACTTAGAAGTCGAGTGGGCTAGCCTGATGGCGCGTAACACTGGTACCAGGGAACGCTAGCCAACACGCAAAACTAAAGACAGTTTGAGCTTGAGTTCAAAGCGAGTGTCGTTTAAAAAAACAACATTTAAACAAGAGTCGGGTGATATCAAAATATTCGTCTTGACCGTAAAGAGCATAAGGGAGAAGATCTTGTTTAAAGTTATCTGCACATTATTTGCAGATCTTCAATAACACCTGGACCTTAGGTAGTGTTCCACAAGCCTGGAGAGAAGCAATCATGATACCCCTCCTAAAATCAGGGAAAGATAGTTCCATTGCCTCCAACTACAAACCAATTAGCCTCATCAGCTGTCTCTGCAAAACAATGGAGCGCATCATCAATCACAGATACAGTGGTACATTGAAAGTGAAAACATCCTTGTGCCACAACAGGCTGGCTTTAGGCAGTGCTACTCTACGGAAGATCAGACAACCTACCTCTCTCAAGAAGTTGAGGATGCATTCCAAGAGAAGAAGCTGGTACTTGCGGCATGGATAAATCTGAAGAAAGCCTTTGACAAAGTCCGGAAAGAAGGTCTGTTGCGGAAACTGAGAAACTGTAAAGTCAATAGAAGAATGTACAAATGAGTGAAAGCATACTTGCACAACAGAACCGCCCGAGTACAGACAGACGGACCCAAGAGCAAGAACGATCGATTGCGTCACAGTGTTCCCCAGGGCGGAGTCCTGTCCCCCACAATTTTTCTAATCTTCATCAATTATCTTGTTGCTAATCTACCGTGTGGAATTAAAGCGTATGGAATAGAAAGAAAAAGCAGCGGATGCAGCAGGATATAACAATATTAATTGGAAACAAATAGGTATATTAAACTCCAGCGAGAAAAAACGTACTAAACATCAACAAAGTTGCACATACCTTACAAGGAGATCCACGTGTCGCGAAATACAGGTGAAAATCCGAAATCAGAAGCACTCAATAAATATATAAAATGAATAATAAAATAAAATACACAAGAACGCGTACAATAGACACAGAGACGTTTCGATTCTCAGAATATTTGTCAATGACAACACAGATAGCTAACAACTATATACAGCAAACAACGAAAAAACACACACACGACCTATCACTGTGCCATGTGGGGCAGGAAAGGTGGTTTGGTCAGCTGCGAAGGCGCTCGTTGGTTGCAGAATTAAAAGAGAGTTGCCAAAAAGGATTTAAGTAGCCAAAAATATGTGAACAGTCTGCTGTGAAAATATAGGGATGTGGGGACAGTTAGGTCTAGATATGGGGGGGGGGGGGGGGAGGGAACAGCATAGTAATAGATAGTGTAAACAATTGGGGAAGATGCCAGTTATACCGTAGCATCCACAACAGTATTGATACCTGCTGGATGGATGCATCCCAGATTGTTGATTATCTGGCATTCAATTTTAAGTCTGAAGGAGCTATTGGAGAAGCAGGGTTTTAATGCGGTGACACATGCATCGTCGACTCCATTATGGTTGGGGGAATTGAAATGGTTGGGGACAGGTTTTTCAGCGCCCTGATTGATGTCTCTGAGGTGTTCTCTAAAACGATCAGCAAGACGTCTGCCCGTTTGGTCAATGTATTTCATGTCACATCGTTTGCAGATGATAACATAAATCAGACTTTGGAATGTACAAGTGAAAGAATCTTTCAAGGTGAAGGTGGCTCGGGGAAATGCAATCTCTGGTGTCTGAACAACGTATTGGCATGTCAGACAGTTCTTACGGTGGCATTCGAATGTGCTCACCGATGAAGTAACCGTGGTGAGGCGACTATGCACAAGGTGGTCTCTGAGGCTCTGGTTACGGCGGAAAATTACCCTGGGGCCATTGGAGAATACCTCACGAGTGGTTGGATCGGATTCCAAGATGGACCAGTGTCTCAGGAAAATGTGCTTGATGGCATAGGCATGTGGATGGAAGGTGAGGATAAGCTTGGGTTCATTGTTCGGAGGTCGCGTATGTTTGGCGAGGGACATTTCCAGCGAGACCTGGGTTATGCGACAGAAAGCTGTGGACAAGACGTCCTCTGGGTAGGACCGTCTGCGGAAAAAGTCCAGCATTTCGTGTGCTCTCTCGAGGAAGTCATTATCGTCCTGACAGATACGACGAAGGCAGAGTAGCTGGGAATATGGGATGGAATCTTTGCAGCTTTTGGGGTGGGATGAGCTGTACAGGAGGAAACCGTGAGCATCAGTAGGTTTGTAGTACACGGAGGTCGTGAGGCCTGTAAGGTTTAATTTAATAGTTGTGTCAAGGAAATTGACAGAGGTGGTGGAAATTTCTGTTGTGAATTTGATCGATGGATGGAAGTTATTGACATAATTAATGAAACGGTTCAGTTCTGCCTCTGACATGTCAGTGAGACCTATGCCGTCATCGATGTAGCGTCGGTAAAAAGAAGGGAGAAGACCATCATAGCTAAGTTCAATCTGGTGTTCCAGATGTCCCATAAATACACATGTGTAGCTGGGTCCCATTTTAGTGCCCATGGCGACACCGCTGATTTGTTCAAAGTAGTGGCCATTGAACTCAAAGGAATTATTGGTGAGGACCAATTCAGCGAGTCTCACAAATGTGCGTGTAGGGATGGCTTGATCTGTGCGTTGATCCAGAAAGAACTGTAGCGCCCTGAGGCCATCAGCGTGAGGAATGGAGGTATAGAGGGAACATACATCCATTAGGAATAGTCTGTATGTGTTCCCAGGAGTCAGTTGGGGAGAGTTGAATGAAAGTAACGCATGCGTTGTATCCTTGATGTATGACGGGAGATTCGCAACTAGAGGTTGGAAAATCCTGTCAAGAAACGCTTAGATCAGTTCAGTCGGGCATGGGCAGGCAGAAACTATCGAACGTCCAGGATTTTTGAATTAAAGCGGCAATGTACGCTGATGACCTGGTTTTGTGGAGCACAAATGACCATGCATAAGTGGCCACCATATCGCTACAAGGAGCTGTAGATACTTTTGTTGCATGGACGGATAGCTAGTGTGTCAGAATAAACATGACAAATGCAGCACCACTCTATTTACCCTCTCTCCGAAACAAAAGGCAGGATCAATTCAGATAAATGGAACACCCCTATGAGAAGATAAAGCTTGGAGTAAAGACCTTGGAGTAATATTTGCTGCCAAGCTAACATGGAGAAAACGTATTTAAAAAAGAAAAAAGTCTCAAAATCCAGAAGGAAAATAGCCATCCTGAGAAAGCTAAGTGGAACCACATGGGGAGCCAGTGGGAAAATACTTAGCAAAGTTTATCAATAGAGCATACGACACACCTTGTAAAAACTACACTACAAGAGTTGGACAGGGTGCAGAATCAAGCTCTTAGAGTCACCACAGGAGGGATGAGATCACCCCTATAGTTGCAATGGAGAAAATGGGGAGGATCCAAGCACTGAGAGAGCGCAGAGATGCGAAAACACTAATACAAGCAGAAATGTTCCTCAGCTTGCAAGGCCACCCTATGAAGAACCGATTTGAAAACTTAGCTATGGGGAGGTTGAATAGAAGTGGTTTTATGCACCAGGCGAACCGACTTTGCAGAGAAGCCACCGATCTGCCCACAGTTGGTATCCTTCTGACAACTATTCCAGAGTGAACTCCATGGAAATATTTGTGAGGGTGGAGGATGTGTGTTTGGCCGGATGGTTGGGGTGTGTGAATGTGGGTTGGTATATGGGAGATGTATGTGTTGATGGGTAAGTGGGAGATGTGTGGGTGTGAGTGATTGATGGATGAGTAAATTAGTGGATGGATATATGTGGGGAATTTGTGTATGGATGGGGGATGTGTGTGTAGGGGATGTGTGTGGAGGTATATGCAGGTTGTGGGGTGTGTAGGTGGGAGGTGTGTGTTTGTGGATTGGGGACGTGTTGTTGGGTGTTGATGTGTGTGTGGGGTGTGGTGTGTATGGATCGCGAGATGTATGTGTGGCGGTGGGGTATGTGTGTATGGGCGGGGAGATGTGTGTGTGTGTCGATGAGGGATATGTTATTAAGGGATGTGTGATTGGGGGATGGGTGGCTGGGGGTGGGTAGGTGGAGGATGTGTAGGTGGTGAGTGTGTGTAGGTTGGTGGATAGGTGGGGTGTACGTGTTTGGCGGGGTGGTGTTTCGGGATGTGTTGATGGGTTGAAAGGGATTGTTGTGGGTGAGGGTTTTGTGTATGTGTAGGTGCGGTACGACACACCCAACCACATTTCAAATACCCACACACACATATTCCCGCCAACTCACATATCCTGCACTTACCCACACACAAAACCTAAACCCTCCCACACATCCCCCACTTGCACACATATCACCCACCACACAATCTCCCCCACTCACACACACATCCCCTCCTACCCGCAACCTACACACACTCACCCTCCCACACATCCTCCACCCACCCACTCGCCAACCATCCCACCCCGATCTCCAAACCCCAATCACACATCCCTTAACTACACATCTCACCACACATACACTCACACACACACATCTCCCCACCCATACACACATCATCATCCATCAACACATCCCTCATCCAACAACACACACCAACCAACCACACACACCCCACCACCCACATATACCCCACCCACACACATCCGCCTTCCCATCCACACCCACATCCCCACCCATACACTCATCTCTCACACACATCCACCCACCTCACGTACTCATCTATCAACCACTCACGTACTCATCTATCAACCACTCACACTCACACATAACCCACCCACCCACCCACCCATCAACATATGCATCTCTCATCTACCCTCCCTCCCACACAAACCCCAACCACCCAGCCAAACACACATCCCTCATCCTCACATACATCCTTCATCCACCCGCAAATCCGACACCTCCCCCATCGCACACAACACCCCACCTATAAACGCATCCCCCACACACACAACCCCCCACATGCATTCCCCATATACATCCCCACCCACACATCTCTCACCCACACACACGAATCTCCCCACCCACCCACACCTCCCCCATCTACAAGCATCCTCAGCGCCCTCACATACATCATCCGCCCACTCCCATTTATCCCATCCACACTCACACACTCAGACCCACACGGACATATCCCATTCACAGACAAACCCCCACACCCATTTTAGATAGAATTATTTAGATAGATAGACAGATAGATAGATAAATAGATAGATAGATAGATAGATAGATAGATAGATAGATAGATAGATAGATAGATAGATAGATAGATAGATAGATAGATAGATAGATAGATAGATAGATAGATAGATAGAGAACTACAGAAACAGAGAGAGAGACAGAGAGATAGAGCAATACCGAGAAAGACACACAGAGAGAACGACAGACAGACAGAGAGAGAGAGAGAGCGAGCGAGAGAGAGAGAGAGAGAGAGAGAGAGAGAGAGAGAGAGAGAGAGAGAGAGAGAGAGAGAGAGAGAGATTAGTTCCTTAGTATTTATTAGTCATCATGCCATACAATAATACCCTGTTTTGGGCCATTCCCTTCAACTCCATGCATCTCCCCATGGACAGAACAGTGCAAGCTTGTTTCACAAATGGTGTCCTTGGCTTTAGTCCATATTATTTTACCAATAGTGTGAATGCTAATTTAATTTGATGTTTTTATTTTTTTATGATTACCTGATTCACTACAATTATGTAACACTGCCATTAGGGAACAATGCCATTCAGTAACACAACCATTCTATAATACTTCCACTCTGTAACAATGCCATTCAGTAACACTGCCATTCAGTAACACTGCCACACATTGCCATTCAGTAACACTTCGACACACTACCATTTAGAAAACAACTGTCATTCAATAACACTGCTACGCATTCCTATTCAGTAGCACTACCATTCAGTAACACTGCCATGCAGTAACACTTCGACACACTGCCATTCAGTAACATTGCCATGTAGTAACACTTCGACACACTGCCATTCAGTAACATTGCCATGCAGTGACACTGCCATTATATTTCTGACATTCAGTGGTGGTGACATATCGCATTATTTTCTCTTCTTCTTCTTCTTCTTCTTCTTCTTCTTCTTCTTCTTCTTCTTCTTCTTCTTCTTCTTCTTCTTCTTCTTCTTCTTCTTCTTCTTCTTCTTCTTCTTCTTCTTCTTCTTCTTCTTCTTCTTCTTCTTCTTCTTCTTCTTCTTCTTCTTCTTCTTCTTCTTCTTCTTCTTCTTCTTCTTCTTCTTCTTCTTCTTCTTCTTCTTCTTATTCTTCTTCTTCTTATTGCATAGAGGTCAACATGAATTTTTCGTAGAAACGATATAGGTCAACTTGAGCTTATTGACATCTCCATTATGTTTATCTTAGGTTGGAACGGGTTTACACCCTACATTGTGCATTCTAAGTTATTGTTATTCTTTGTACGTGTTTAGGACGCCGTGGCCTACACAATAAAAATAGAAGCATATTTATAAAATTCAGATCTGAGGAAAAGTGTGTACATTTCTTTTGCAACGGTAGTTTTCCAAAGCCAAATATTTGACATGGCATCATCTTTTTTGCTAACAAAGACATAAATACATGAAGTGTTTAGAGAGGTAGCAAATATAGAAGGGTGGAGTCAGTTCGTGGAGAATTATTGAAGTAAGACGTTTCCTGAAGAATGATATGTTTGCAACAGGACGGGGTGGTTCCACGTCACGTACCGTTATTTATGGGTTCTAGTGTAATGTACTTCCGTCCCACTGTTTCTTTACCGGTTATCCCACACAGGGCAAGGGACGAATGACTACAAACTATTCGAATAATACATCTAATCTGCCCCAGACCTATCCAATGACTGGATATAACCCCGTTTTTTTTCAACAAAGAACAAAATAAATAGTTTTATTGATATAATATGTTTCTATATAATAACAATAGAGGATGACTGTAACAAGCGAGAGTAGTCATATTGGATCCTATCATCACCAAGACTGCCAGAGAGGAAGGTTAGCAACATCAGGATGGTTGAGTGTACCGGTGTCTCAGTCTGGGTAAGAGGTCACCTGGGTGATGTAGGACTCCTCCCGCGTCTATTTGACTGTCGTCAATACAGTTGCGTTTCTTCACTGGTTCACCTTGAGTAGCGGTGTCTGCTAACTTCCCTCTGGATGGAAGGCAGGGCTGTGCCGTGCTATGATACAGAGAGGCGGCCGCATTGGGTGGTACAGTAATGGGGCGGCACAAGCATCGAAATCAAAATACAATTTGAAACTTTCAACGGCGGCATTTCGAAGACTTGCATCATACTGAAAAAATCTACCGCACGGACCCTATAGAAGGCTTCTACGAGTTAATGATTTTGCTCGTCTGATTTCATTCGAAATAATCTTCTCTTTCTCTCTCTCTCTCTCTCTCTCTCTCTCTCTCTCTCTCCCCCTCTCTCTCTCTCCCTCTCTCCCTCTCTCTCCCTCTCTCGCTCTCTCTCTTTCTCTCTCTCTCTATTTCTCTCTCTCTCCCTCTCTCTCTCCCTCTCTCTCTCTCTCTCTCTCTCTCTCTCTCTCTCTCTCTCTCTCTCTCTCCCCTCTCTCTCTCTCCCTCTCTCCCTCTCTCTCCCTCTCTCGCTCTCTCTCTCCCTCTCTCTCTCTCTATTTCTCTCTCTCTCCCTCTCTCTCTCTCTCTCCCTCTCTCTCTCCCTCTCTCTCTCTCTCTCTCTCTCTCTCTCTCTCTCTGGTCTATGAGCACTTGATGGTACTAAACAAACGGGGAATCCTTCAACACTATGGGGAACGTGCCTTGGGCCTAGGTATAGATGTGCTCCGGAGTTAATAGGAGCAGCATAATTCACACCTGACATCTCCAAAGAAGAGACACGAAATATCTGTTTCTTCTTTACTGGCTCAGCTTCAGACTGAGGTTCGGTCGCCGCTATTTAGCCAAACATGAACTCCTTACAACGCCCCGAGGAAGTTCGTCGCTTACAAAAAGCATAGCCTGGAAGCAGTTTCTTACTATGGGTTTGTGGTGTGATTGCGTCATCACATTGTGTTTGCCCAAGAGCGAGGCGAAATATGTGGCCATTATTTCCCTCACTTTGACAAGCGACGAAATGCTACAGTGCTCATGAAATAAATTACCAGCGTAGTTCTTTACCAATTACTACATGTTTTTTTTTTCCGCGTTTCCATCCTGTTTCAGTATATTGCGGTCAAAATCAGCATCTTTTAGCTGTATGTTGATTCCTAGGCTAGATTACGCTCATCACCACGCCACGTCTTTCTGAGCGACCGGCCCTTTACTCTCATAAGTCACTGGCGCGACTCGAACCGCTTCCAATTTTCGTCCGCTCACGTCAACCACGAGAGTATTCGGGGTTACGGAGAAAGCTGCTAACCCCTCGACCAGAGAGATTGGCTATATGTTGCCCCACAGATATTGCTGTGTTTCACAGACATATTGCTTTATTTCACGGAGATGTTGCTTTGATTCGCAGAGATATTGCTTTATTTCAAAGAGATATTGCTTTCTTTCACAGAGATATTGCTTTGTTACACAGAGATATTGCTTTGTTACACAGAGATATTGCTTTGTTACACAGATATATTGCTTTGTTACACAGAGATATTGCTTTCTTACACAGAGATATTGCTTTGTTACACAGAGATATTGCTTTCTTACACAGATATATTGCTTTGTTACACAGAGATATTGCTTTGTTTCACATAGCTGATGCTTTGTTACACAGAGATATTGCTTAGTGTCACATAGCTGATGCTTTGTTTCACAGAAATATTGCTTTGTTTCACAGAGATTATGCTCTGTTTCAAAGAGATATTGCTTTGTTTCACATATATATTGCTTTGTTTCACAGAGATCACGTGTTGTTTCACAGAGATATTGCTTTGTTTCACAGAGATCATGTGTTGTTTCACAGAGATATTGCTTTGTTTCACAGAGATATTGCTTTAGATCACAAAGATAATACTTTGTTCCATTGTGTTTAGTTTCCGGTTGCGGTTAATTTGGCGAGTTACATTTTAAAATGGGAAAATCCAGCTCATAGAGATCAGAGCGACCTATACAATCACCCAAACATTCATTCTAGAGTGGCCGCATAAAAAACAATTAAAAAGTGTCATCCAATTTCCGACGTCTCAGTATCCGCCACGCACATATGTCCTCGCTCTCACTCTGTTTACGGTGAAGAGTACGAGTACTTAAGATTCTAGTGGTCAGTTGGTTAAGCACGACTCTGCCTTGTCCTTTGTCACTGTTCGTCCTTAGTTAGTCGTTAGATTATTCTCTTTGAACAACGGTCCATTCAATCCATATGTGCTGGGATCAAGTCAAGTCTCCGATATCTTCTTCAGGATGTAGTGGATGACATTACCATTTCTGTGTTTGTTGACATATTCTTCTTTGGCTCCCTACATACCGTCCTGGCCTATCTTTATCACAGTGCCCTGGTATTCTTGGTGTTCTTGCAGTCTGGTCAAGGTTGCAGATTCTGTCATCATTGGATTCATTTACTTGCCTTGACCCTCTAAGGCCATAATAATGAAATGACATGAGGAGAGTCTGGTATTGCAGCATTCAATTGGTTATGTCGGATTGAAAGAAACTACTGAATTGATCACATGTAACCTAATTTGATGGTAATGATTGTGATATTGGCTTTATCTATTATTAAGTTCTTAAAATAGTTTTTCTTTTCCTTTCGAATAACATATTGAACTTTATTTCTCAGACTACGGTACGTGGTTAGATCTCTATTTTTATGTGTCCAGATCCCTGTCCCGGTCTCTCAAAATTTCAACTACCTCCTGGGTGATCCACGGGGGATTAGTGTAATGTTTAACACAAACTTCCTTGAATGGAACATGCTTATCGAATACACTTAGAAAAGTCTTCAGCCAGTGGTCCAGCGCATCATCTGGGTCAGGAAGCTGGTAAACAAAGTCCAGCGATGAGCTGAGCAAATTTTGTAAAAAGACATCTTGATTGAAATTTTTATAATTTCTATATTTTATAATTATGTGTTTTGAGATTTGGTACCTCTTTTTGACCACGTGCAACAAACCGAGTAGTGATCGCTCATTCCATTAATAGGTACAGTACATTCAGTGATGTCAGCACATTTAGTATAAATGTAACCTATAAGTTTTGCAGATGATGTTGTTATTCTAGTGGCTTGTTTGACTAATTTTTAGAAGTTATATGACTCTATTATATTTTCCCATGTTTTGTTTGATTTGCTAGTGTTTATGTTGAAGTCACCTAGCAGTATGTTTTCTCTTGCATTACTAAAGACTGCATCCATCAAAGTGGTGAATTTCCCATACCGTATGTTTCCTGCACTGAGGTTTCTATAAAGATAGCCAACGACTAAGGTTATGCGATTTTGATGTTTAACCTCAAGTCATACACACTAAATCTCACAGGTTTCACAATCTAGCCTGCGGTGGACGTTCAGCGAATTAGAAATATAAACTGCAACACCCGTCACTTGTTTCTGATAAGGATCTCTTCTAATAACTTTAAAACCTTTCATAGCGATGTAATCATCTGAGATGTTACCATTTAATCGACTTTCAGTAACGCCGAACATGTGACAATTTTGATTAAGTATAAGTGATAGTCGGGCAGCTTCCCTAATAGATGGCAGACATTTAGATGCCCGACTCTGAGCCCATCTTTAATGAGCCAGTGTTCGTACTTATTAGACATTTCAGCAATGCGTAATCATGAGTTTAAAATAAATACACAGAATGAATACAACTTACGTCCCGTATTACAATACACATAATTTAAAAAAAAAACAGAGAGATAGTAATATCTCTGTCGATATATGTTATACATTCACAGCAGGAAGATCCCCTCACTCACAGTAACAAATACAGTTAAAAGTATTATAAAAGATCTGCAGCTAAGTGCTATCAATTAAAGTTAATTTAAAATTAGTCAATGTTTATAGTTCCGTATAACCTACTACGTTACTAGATCAAGTAATAACCACATATGCAGATAAACGTTCTAGGAGAGGCTTTTTCTTGTACCGCGATCCGGTGTAGTTTTGTGCGAAGTTTCTAGTAAATACCAGGTTGTGTTGGTCCTTGGTACAGCGACATTATAAGTGCTTGAAGAAGTGTACCTGGGCTATAACGTCTGAGTTGTAGCCATTCTGGGTTACAATGAAATGCGTACTGTTGATGTCTCATGTGTATGTAATGACTACCAACTGCAGCCTCTGGTTGGTGGCTAACAGGAGATTGTGGTGGCACGTCGTTGTTGCTGAGAGGTGGTTCCTTTCTGGGGAGAATAGGAAAAATATCTTCATAATTATCACCCTCCTGTGTGAAATACAACGTATTGTACGGTCTTGGTGTGGTGAAAATATCCCGTCTAGCTTGGATTTCAGGTGCAGTGGTTATGAGTGGTCTGCTCACTTCTGGCCTATTGGTACTTGATGTGACGGGAGTATGTCGTCTGGCTAGAGTTTCAGGTGGAGTAGCTAAGAGTGTCCGGCGCGATCCTGTATTAGATGTATGGTGTGTCCGTTCTGGATATTTGATATTTTATGGCGAGCAAGCTGGTGCCCAATGTAGACAAATGTAATTCATCCTTATAAAGACTTTTGTTTTGAGTCTTTTTCAGCCGTGAGTTCTAAGATGACTGATAATGTCTATTTTGGCTCGACGTGGTTTTGACAATGTGGGCAAAGAATGCTTGACGTTACGGGAGGAGGATCTCCTGCAGTGGTCTTTCTGACCAGCCTTTTCGTCACAGCTCTCGCAGTATTGTTTGCTTCACAAGTGACTGCATACTTGCGTAATGATGCACGTCATGAATTTCGGTCTTTGGCAGCAGTTTCCAAAGTGCCATGATCAATTCCAAAAGCTTTTAGTGAGATCTTCAGAGTGTCTTTAAGGCGTTTCCGCTGGCCGCCTTGAGAGCGTTTACCACAACGTTGCTTGCCGTACAAAATTCTTTTAGGGAGCCTGTGATCTGGCATACGAGTTAAGTGATGAGCCCAGCGAATCTGATTCTTGATTAATACAGTATGGATGCTGGGCATGGACGCTCTTTCTAGGACTTCAGTGTCTGGGATCTTGTCTTGCAATTTAATCTTCAATAGCTTCCTGAGGCAGACTGTGTGGAAGTGGTTTAATTTCCTAGCGTGTCACTGATAAACAGTGCAGGTTTCACAAGCATATAGCAATGTGGATAATACGACTAATTTGTAGGCTTTCAGCTATGTCTGCAGGCTTATTCTATTCCTGTCAAATACATTCTTGTACAGTCTGCCAAGGGCAGCGCTATCCTTGGAGATTCTTGCGTTCACTTCGTCATCAATTGTGGCAGCTTGTGACACAGTGCTGCCAAGATAGGCGAATTTGTCCACAACACTAGTCTATGACCATTCACTTTGATATTCGGCACGGTTTGATTAATTCCTGGAGCTGTCTGATAAGTAACTTCAGCCTTCTCCAGGTTGATACTGCGCCCAAAGTTGGCATAGGCGCATGAGAACGCTGAAACGTTGTGCTGCATGTCTGCCTCTGTGTTGGCATTTAGAGAGTAATCATCAGCAAACAGGATCTCTCTGACGGTGTTGCTGTTAGTTTTGGTTTTTGCTTTCAGCCTTCAGAGATTGAACAACTTTCCATCCATGCGGTAGTTGATGTCTATTCCAATGTCGTTGTTCTCGAAGGCATTTGTCAGAATAGGTGAAAACATGAGACGGAAGACTAGGCGCAAGGACACAGCCTTGCTTCACTCCATTAGTGACCAAAAAAAAGGGTTCAGACAGCTCACCATCTTCCTGTATTCTTGTCTGCATACCATCATGTTATAATCGCATTATTTGGACAAACTTTCGCGGACAACCATATTGCGCCATAATCTGCCACCGCCAATCTCTGCTGACTGTACCAAGAGCCTTGGAAAGATCAATGAAAGTGGAGACCATTTCAGAGTTATGCTCCTGACATTTCTCTTGCAGTTGCCTTGCAGCGAAAATCATGTCAACAGTTCCTCGTTCTTTCCCAAAACCACATTGACTCTCAAAAGAAGACCATTGTCGAGATGTGCTGTAAGGCGATTGAGAAGAATTTTGACGAGTATCTTCCCTGCAAATGAGAGCAAGGAGATGCCTCGGTGGTTATCACAGGATTGGCGATTTCCATTATGTTTGCAAAGGTGGACTATTGACGCGTCCTTGAAATCTAGAGGCAATGTTTTGTTAACCCATATGTTTATAAAGGCTTGGTGAAGCTGCTCTATTTGAACCGGCCCATCTGCCTTGTATGCATATCTCTGGAGGCAGGACCAGGAGACTTGCCGCTGGAAAGTTGCTGGATGGCTTTGTTTACTTCCACTATGGCTGGCAGTCAAGAATATCATTAATGGGAACTTGAGGAAGACAGTTTATGAATTAATTATCGAAGGAGGATGTTGCATTTAAGATATTGCTGAAATGCTCTAAGCAGCGTTGAAAGATGTCTTTCTTATCGGTGTCCAATACCCCATCTGCACTGAGGAAGGGAACTGTGCCTGGCGATGGAGGACCATAGACCGCTCTCAGTGATTCGTAGTTTTTCATATCACATCTGTCAGAAAAGCCTTACTCTCATCATCTGTGTTGCTCGGCCAGGAGTCCTGCATGTGCCTAAGTGTCTGCTGTACTACTCTCCGGATGTTATTGAAGGCATGTTTTTGTTTATGTTGACTTTGGATCATTCAAATGTACCTTGTGGAAAAGATGTTTCTCGGCCAGCAATTGGTTAATTTTCATCAAAGCAGTATTTATACTTTCGCGGAGTCATGATTTCCTTAGCAGTGTTGTAAATTATGTCCTTTAAGGCTCTCCACTCAGTTTCCGTATCCTGTTTAGCTGCAACATTGAGCTTGGGGTGGTCTTTCAACATATGTTCAAACAACAGCTGCATTGTTTTTGCTGTTTAGGCGAATGACATTGAGTCTTTTTATTTCGGTTTGCACTTTTACCCCTTGAGGACGCCGTGATGGTTTGATGTGTATGTTCATCTTTTTAGACAAGAAGACGATGGTCTGTCCAACATTCGGCACCACACATGTATTTTGTCACCCGAACGTCTTGTCTGTCACTACTCCTGACGATGACATAGTCAATGAGGTGCCAGTGTTTCGAGTGAGGGTGCATCCACGATGTCCTATTTATCATGGGGAGACGACAGAAAATTGTGTTGGTAATAAGGATATCGTGTTCGGAGCATGCCTGAAGGAGGAGGAGTCCATTTATGTTGCTATTTCCGACTCCGTACATTCCAATAATGCCACTCAAAGAGGCGATGTCCTTGCCTACTCTGGCATTGAAGTTACCAAGGAGTGTAAGTTTGTCTCCTTTGGGAACAGATGTTAATACGTTGTGCAGGTCCTCACAGAATTTGTTTTTGACATCATCTTCACTGGTCATGGTTGGTGCGTAGACACTCACGATGGTTGCATGCTTCCTTCCGTTCAGCAAGGGTAACTTAATGGTCAAAATCCTGTCGTTTATAGCTTTCTTAAATCCAGCTAGTTTGCCAAATAGGAGCTACTTAATGGAAAATCCCACACAGGATTGGCGTCTTTCCTCACTTTTCCTTGCACTCCAGAAGAATGTGTATCCGGCACCATCTTCACAGATTTAGCCTTCTTCTGCAAGTCGTGTCTCTTTCAAGGTTGCAATGTCGATGTTGTAACTGTCCAGCGCTCTGCCAAGCAGTGCTGTTTGTCTCACTGGACCCGACGCGCCGTCTCTATCAAGTAAGGTGCATACATTACAAGTTCCGATTGTCAAGGCAACATGGTTTTCTTTTCTAGTTTTACCTGTTTTTATGTTGTTAGTATAGGGTACCCACCAACAGCGGCCTGCTGGTTAGGTAATGATGGAGCAGACAATGTTTAGGACACCTTTTCTAGCCCCTTCCTAGTGCTATGAAGTTGAGAAGTGCTTTCCTAAAGGGGGATGATCAGTCCATCAGGGGCTACCGAATCACATTACTGCTCTGGTCAGTAGAAGACGACCATATGGCCTGAGCCGCCAGTTTGCAGGTCTGCAACTACGACTGCCAGCGTACCCAGCGTACCCTGCCGTTTCGCCGCTTGCCCATCGCCACAGGGATTGAAGGGGACACTCCGGATGTACGCAAAGAAGAAGAAGAAGAAAAGGCTATTCCACTTTGCATATGGTAACCAGTGGACTAACGAGGGCTACCAGGTGAATTTTGTTAATCCGATACCTAGCCGATGCGGATGGAAGCCATGATCACCAGATCAGTAGGAGAGTGTGTAGCCACTCGGCCACACCGGCTCCCGTGTTTCAGGTTAACTGTATGAACTGCTCACATTCAATTCTTTCTGGTCATTTATTTTATTTTATTCTCTGAGTAACTAACGACGACTGCCTGAAACAGGCTAACGAAACTAGAACATTATATACAACAATAAGACAGAGACAGACAGCTTTCCTCGGTCATGTGATGAGAAGAGAGGCATTGGAGAACATCGTAACAACTGGAAAGATCGAGGGGAAGAGAGGCAGAGGTAGACCAAGAGAAGTGATGCTGGATGGATTGAGACGGTGGCATGGAGGAATATCAGCAGCAGAGTTGATCCAGAAAACCAAAGACCGAGATCTATGGAGATCCATGAACGCCTACGCCAGCCGGCATGGCACTTGATGATGATGATGATGATGGCTCGCCATAGGGGATGAACTCCCTGTGGTCAGATTAGTGTCCTAAACCTGCGACTGGCCTAGCAAGCCGGCAGGGGATCTTCATACTGCTCGTAGAAAAACTAAGAAGTATAAACGGACTGACCATTAGAGAACTCCTGTTTGCGGATGACCAAGCACTAATAGCAAAATCAGAAGATGAATTACAAAACCACATGAATAGTCTAAACGAAATGTGTAGGGAACATAACATGAAAATTAGCACAATCAAAACAGAGGTAATGACTATAACTAAAGAAGAACAAACAACAACAATTCACCTAAACGAACAACCCTTGAAACAAGTAAAGAGTTTCAAGTATCTAGGAAGTATAATATCATCAAATGGCAGATCAGAAGACGAGATCGAAAATAGGTGCAATAAGGCAAATCAACTCATTGGACAAATGGCACCAATACTAAAGAACAAACATGTATCAATAACTACTAAGAAAGCACTTTACAACACAACCTTCATGCCAACTCTATGCTACCAATGCCAAACCTGGACAATGACAGAAAAAGAGAAAAGAAAAATCACAACAACAGATATGAGGTTCCTGAGAAGAATACTCAACGTATCAAGAAGAGATAAGATAAGAAATGAAGAAATCAGGACTAAAGTGGGGGTTAAAGCAGCACTAGATTTTATCAGAAAGCAGCAAGTCAAATGGTTTGGCCATACAAGAAGGTTACCAGTCAACAGTATACCACAACAAGCAATGATGTACAGACCAGATGGAAACAGAGGAAGAGGCCGACCACGTAAACGTTGGACGGAGGGAATAGCAGAGTCCATGGGAATATCGATACATGAAGCCTATAATCGGGCACTCTCACGATGTTTATACTTCACCTCGACATCACAAGGTACAAGAGGAACATGATGAGATGAGATGAGATGAGATTCTTTCTTTTATTTTTTTAGGGCTTTAACCATTGTTATGAGACTGGGTTTATACCAGCGCCGCCCTGTACAGAAAATACTCCTGCGTCTGCTGGGAATTGACCCCGGATCCTCTGTCCCAGCATGCAGGCTCATTGAAAAGATAACAATGTACATTATAATAATTTTGAAAGCAAGGATAGTGGGTTTAAGTGCGGACAAGATATAGTCACGCCCTTGTTGAATGCATTACATATGAAATGTTGAAACTGTTGTGCCTTGACGCATTCTAAAAATTGTCACTGGATCTTAACTGGTAAACAAGATAAGTATGGTGTTTATATAAAGTCAATGTAGCCGTTTGTCAATTTTGACAGGTAAAAGATTTCATAAATTTACATTATATGAGTGATTTGTAAAGCAAGTTATCAAGTTATTAAATTTCATAACGAAAATAAGTTTTCTGATTTATAATGTCTATGAAAACGCAACCAGGATGTATTCAGCGTGCCATTGGGGTTTGAAGTAAACATTGTCACCACGATCTGACGTTTTTAAATAAGAATCCTAAGGGTATATAAGCTCGCAGAACGCTTCAGAAGAGTGCATATTTTAAAGATCTTGAGCAAGTATATAGTGTATCACACCATTGTACTTAGATATAACCACAATTTGATCAAGGTATATCTTAAACTGCCTTTAAATATAATTGTTACAAAAGCATATCTTTCAAAGCTTAAATGTTTAGTAATATGATCTTCTTCTTCTTCTTCTCCTCCTCCTCCTCATCCTTCTTCTTCTTGTTCTTGTTCTTCTTCTCCTTCTTCTTCCTCTTCTTCTTCTTCTTCTTCTTCTTCTTCTTCTTCTTCTTCTTCTTCTTCTTCTTCTTCTTCTTCTTCTTCTTCTTCAACGTTTAACAAGCCTCATTTCCGGGATATGTAACTAACATGAATTTTAGCTGATGGTCGTCATTTGTCCTTTCAGAGATTGACTCCAAGTGTCATTCCCATTAGTCAAATTTCCTCTCTCTATCTGGCAAATTCAGGCACTTTAAATTACATGATGTGTTGTGTGTTTTGATATGTCATAACTGGAAGTTCAAAGCAACTGAGATCCATTCGGCGTAGGTGTGCTCTAAGTCTTCAGTGATCTAATTATGCAATGTTCTGAGTCTGCAATGTTCTGATTTTGCAATGTGTTTAGCCTGCAATTTTCTGAGACTGCGATGCTATGAGTCTAAAAATTCTTGACTGCAGGTTTCTGCCCAGCTAATTTATGCTGTGTAACCATTACAGGTATATGTTTGCAAATGTGGTTGCATTGCATTAAACTTCTCAATAATTAAATCCGTATTTTACCAACTCTGTTAAATTTATGGGCACTTCATTTGCCTAACGTTAGACTCCACTAATCACTCATGACACATCACTCATCATAAATATTCATCACTCATCACTCATCACATATCACTCATCAAACATTACTCATTACACACAACTTATCACTCGTTAGACTGGTTTGATGAAAATTCCGAAGACATCAACCAATTGCTGGCCGAGAAACATCTACTCCTCAAGGCACATTTGAATGACCCAAAGTCAACATAAAAAAAGATGCTTTCAAGAACATTCAGAGAGTAGTGCAGCAGTAACTTCGGCACATGCGTGACTCCTGGCTTAGCAGCAAAGCTGATGAAATTCAGGGCTTTGCTGACAGACATGATATGAAAAACTTCTACGACTCACTGAAAGCGGTCTATGGTCCTACATCACCAGGCATAGTTACCCCTCCTCAGTGCAGATGGGGGAACATTGGTCACCGAAAAGAAAGAAATCCTTCAACGCTGGGCAGAGCATTTCAGCAAAATCTTAAATGCAACTTCCTTCTTCGATGATGAAACCATCAACTGCCTTCCTCAAGTTCCCACCAATGAGACACTTGATGACCTGCCAACCATAGTGGAAGTAAACAAAGCCATCCAGCAACTCAACAGCGGCAAGGCACCTGGTCCTGACTCCATCCCAGCAGAGATATACAAGGCAGGTGGGCCGGTCCTAACAGAGCAGCTTCACCAAGTCTTCACAAACATATGGATGAACGAGACCATGCCACAAGATTTCAAGGACGCGTCAATAGTCCACCTTTACAAACTTAAAGGAAACAGCCAATCCTGTGACAACCACCGAGGCATCTCCTTGCTTTCAATTGCAGGGAAGATACTCGCCAGAATTCTTCTCAATCACCTCACAGCCCATCTCGATCAAGGTCTTCTTCCTGAGAGTCAATGTGGCTTCAGAAAAGAACGTGGAACTGTTGACATGATTTTCGCTGCAAGAGAAATGTCAGGAACAGAACTGCGAAATGTTCTCCACTTTCATTGACCTTACCAAGGCTTTTGATACAGTCAGCAGAGAAGGACTGTGGAAGATTATGGCAAAATGTGGCTGTCCACGTAAGTTTGTCCAAATAGTGCGGCTATTTCATGACGGCATGCAGGCAAGAGTACAGGAAAATGGTGAACTGTCTGAACCCTTTCCTTTCACCAATGGAGTGAAGCAAGGATGTGTCCTGGCACCAACACTGTTCAGCCTCATGTTTTCAGCCATGTTGATGAATGCCTTCGAGAACGACGACATTGGAATAGACATCAACTACCGTATGGATGGAAAGTTATTCAATCTCAGAAGGCTGAAAGCTAAAACCAAAATTAACAGCGACACCGTCAGAGAGCTCCTGTTTGCTGATGATTGCGCTCTATACGCCAACTCAGAGGCGGACATGCAACATAATGTTTCAGCTTTCTCACATGCCTGTACCAACTTTGGGCTCAATATCAACTTGGAGAAGACTGTAGTTATGTACCAGCCAGCTCCAGGGAATAATCACACTGTGCCGAATATCAAAGTGAATGATCATAAACTAAGTGTTGTGGACAAATTCACCTATCTTGGCAGCACCGTGTCACAAGCTGCCACAATCGATGACGAAGTGAATGCAAGAATCTCCAAGGCAAGTGCGGCCTTTGGCAGACTGTACACGAATGTATGGGACAGAACTGGAATAAGCCTGGAAACAAAGCTAAAAGTCTACAAAGCAGTTGTATTATCCACACTGCTATGTGCTTGTGAAACCTGGACTGTTTATCAGCGACACGCTAGGAAATTAAACCACTTCCACACAGTCTGCCTAAGGAAGCTACTGAAGATTAAATGGCAAGACAACATTCCAGACACTGAAGTCCTAGAAAGAGCATCTATGCCCAGTATCCACACTTTACTGATGAAGAATCAGATTCGTTGGGCTGGTCACTTGACTCGCATGCCAGATCACAGGCTCCCTAAACAAATTTTTTACAGCGAACTGCTTTGTGGTAAACACTCCCAAGGTGGCCAGAGGAAACGTTTTAAAGACACTCTGAAAATTTCACTGAATACTTTTGGAATTCATCATGACACCTGGGAGGCTGCAGCCAGAGACCGAAATTCGTGGCGTGCATCATTGCGCAAAGGTGCAGTCATATGTGAGGCAACCAGGACTGCAAGAGCTGTTAAGAAAAGGCAGGACAGAAAAACCACTGCAGGAAATCCTCCTCCAGAGACGTCAAGCATACTTTGCCCATATTGTCAAAGAACATTTAGAGCCAAAATAGGCCTTATCAGCCATCTTAGAACCCACGGCTCCACACCTTCAACCCCACTGGATGAAATGAATGGTCATCATCATTCTTGATGGACAAACAACATACATCACTCGTTATTCCACTCATACAACTCCAGTTTCAATTTTCAAAACAAAAATTCCAAATTCGGTCTCGTGAAACCTGCTTCCTGAGCGTCGGTTATTGTCGAGATCCGTGGGTTGTGTGGGTTTATTCACCCATCACACATCACACATCATTTATCACATATCACTTTCACTCTTTACATGAGACATTTTGTATGTGTCTAGATGTAAGGAAGTGTGAGTCTATGTGGAGGATGTGTGTGAGTGTGGGGATATGTGTGGGTGGGGGGTGTGTGGGTTGGGGTGTGGGGGTGGGGGTATGCGTTTGGATGGGTTGGGGTGTGTGGGTTTTGGTGTATAGTGGTATTTGTGGGTGTTGGTGGGATGTGTGGATGGATGTGTGGGGGTGAAAGTAGGGGTGTTGGAATGGGTGTGGGGGATGTGTGTATGGGTGGAGGATATGTGTATGGGACGGATGCGGGGGATGTGTGTTTATGTGGGTTGAGATGTGTGGATGGTTTGAGGAAGTATGTGTGGGAGGCGGGATTGTGTGGGTAGGGGATTGTGTTGGGTGGATTGGGGATGCAAGGGCGGGTGGGGAGAAGTGTATGGTGTGTGGGT
This sequence comes from Cepaea hortensis, assembly GCA_963921405.1. Lineage (NCBI taxonomy): Eukaryota > Metazoa > Mollusca > Gastropoda > Stylommatophora > Helicidae > Cepaea > Cepaea hortensis. The sequence continues at coordinate 23,903,076 of OY992879.1, read as the reverse complement.
TTGAGATATGTGTGCGGTGTGTTGGTGGGGGATGTGTGAATGATGTGTGGGTGGAGGGTATGTTTGTGGTGGTATGGGTGGAATATAGTGTGTGGTGTGGGGGATGTGTGTGATGGGTGCGGGGAATGTGCGTATGTGTGGGGTATATGTGTGGGTGAGTAGGGGATTGTGGTGGTTGGGGGAAGTATGTGGGGTTGTGTCGGTGGGATATGTGTGTGTGTGTGTGGATGGGGAATGTGTGGGTGGGGGTGTGTGAGTGGCTTAGGGATGTTTAGGTGGGTGAGGGAGTTGTATGTGTCGGGGTGGGATGTGTGAGTGGGTGGAGGATGTGTGTGGGTAGGGGTATTGTGATCGAGAGATGTTTGGTTGGGGGTGGGTGGGTGGGGGTGTGTGGGTGCGTAGTGGAGGATGTATGCGTGAGTGAGTGTGTGTTGGTGGACGGGTAGGGAATTCGTGTGTGGGTGGGGAGAGGAGTTGGTTGGGGATATTGTGTGGGTGAGGTATGTGTGTGTGGGTGGGGGATTTTTGTGGTGTGTGAGTGGGGGTATGTGGACTGGATGGGTAAGGGTATCTGTGTGGATGTGGGTTGGAATATTGTGTGGTATCTGGGTGGGGGATATGTGTGTGTGGTGTGTAAGTGGGGATGTGTTGGTGAGGGATATATGTGTGTGTGGTGCGTGGGTTGGGAATAGTGCGTGGTAGGGGGTGTATGTGATGTGCGGGTGGGGGATTGTGTGGTGGGGGATTAGGTTACGGCATGTGTGGGTGGGTGGAAGTTGTATGTGTGGGTGGTGGGGTGTGTGTGAGTGGATTTGGGATGTATGGGTGGTTAGGGAGATGTGTGTGTGTGTGGGGGGGGGGGGGTAGGGACATGTCAGTTGGTGGGGATATGTGTGTATGGTTTGGGGATGTGTGAGTGGATGTGTGGGTTGGTGGGGGATTGTATGCATGGGTGGGGAATATGTTGTCGATGGAGATGTGGCTGGGGGATGGGTGGTTTGAGGTGTGGGTGGGGAGAGGATGCGTGGGTTAGGATGTGTATGTGGATGGGCGTGGGATGTGTGGGTTGGTTTGGGTATGTTTGTGGGTGACGAGTGATTTTTGGTTGGGGATCAGGTGAGGGCAGTGTGTGTGTGGGTGGGGGATGTGCGGGAGGGGGATGGGTCGGTTGGTGGGGTATGTATGTGTCCATTGGTGTGTGTGTGTGTGGGTAGGTGGGGGTGTGTATGTGTCCCTTGGTGCGCGTGTGTGTGGGTAGGTTAGGGTGTTGTGTGGGTGGGGTGATGTATGGATAGGTGGGAGATGGGCCTCATAACATGGTAATTAGCCTTGTTTATGTTTACAACATTCATTTCACAATGTTTATTTTTCTTCCTATGTAAATGTATAATGCTCACGATGAACGAAAGACGAGTGATTAGAAGGGCCGAATGTAAGACGAGCCTGCGCGCCCAATTTGTGACCCTAATAAAGTTGATTTGATTTGATTTGATTTGATTTTACATACAACACATTACTCATCACACATCATTCATCACTCGTTACTCCACTCACCACCCATCACTCATCACACATCACATACCACTCATCACTATTCACTGCACTCATAACTCAACACCCACCACTCTTCACTCATCACATATCACGCATCACTCCATTTACCACTCCACTTATCACCCATCACTCATCACTCCACTCATCGCTTATCATTCATCACCGATTGTTTTACTCTTCTTTGTTCATTGTTTACTGTTCATTGTTCACTGTTCATTGTTCACTGTTCATTGTTCACTGTTCATTGTTCACGGAAGAAGTAAAGAAGAAATGTATCATTTTTGATGTAGTCACCACTGCGCCCAAGGCAAGTCCCCCAGTGCCAATTAAGCGCTTGGATATTCCTATAAAAATAATTATATATTCCTGTAGAAAAAAGTATCTTTGTCGCGTATGTTAGAACTCTGTGGTTGCTACTCGGTGTGCTTGACTCGGCCGTGAACAGTCTGTTACAAAAGTCACGTCGTTTCGAAACTTCCTTCTCCAGACATACTCTTCCTAGACTGAAAGGCATACATCACCATACTGGACCTTCATTCGCCGATGAATTTCTATAGGTGTCCCCTACACTGATTTTTAAAATAAAAACGGATAACAGAACGCTGTTAATCTGTGGTGCATGTCAAGTGGAAGGCGGCCATGTGTAAACTGCCCTTATGACGTCCCCGTGTTCGTCTGCCCCGTGATGTCACGTGCTTAAACACTCTTGACATTCTTAAGAAATATATTGACAGATTATAAGACAATGACATGTTTATTGTAATTGCTATCATACTTTCAAGATGTTCATGTGAAGTTACCTTGTAGTTAACGTTGAAGCACGGCTGATGTATACTGACACGGTTTTGACACCAGCCAACTGCAGGAACTGAGCGTGCAGTCTGATCACGTACTCCGATACGGTCTTTAAGTATCTACATTATGTGAGATATTGGAGCTATAATCTACCTTAATAGGAAAAGTGATCTGAGATGCTTTGCTGCATGGAAGGACTGTGCACGCATGGGAATGCAAACTGTGCAATGATTTCGTTCTACATACATAACATTGCATAACATGACGTAATATAACATGGCATAACGTCACCCTCATGTTTCTAACATCTATTCTTGAAAGAAAATCAGAAATTCGCATTGACCACAACTGTTCTTGCAACGATTTCTCTAACACGTGTTGTTTTCTGCTGTTCTTATAACACATCTTGGTATCGTGTTACACTGAGCTCTGTATCTTGTAACGATATCCCAAAGCAAATTGTTGCATATAATATTTCAGAGCACTTTCATGTATGATATATTCCAAAGCATATCTTTGTATGTTCATGTAATGCAATTTTTATTGTTTTGTATTTTTTATTTTGTATTGTTTTGTGATTTTATTTCTTATAACGCCATCACAAAACAAATATTATCTTGTAGAGACTTGCTTTAAACTAATATCTATTAATTAACTGAGGTTTTTATATTCCCAATAGATGAAAGCTGTCTGCATTTTCCTGTTGATTGTCTTGTCTGTAACGAGAGTTTCTACACAACCAGGTATGTACTATTGTTCGAAGGTGTGGACAGCTGCAAAATGACCCAGAACTAAGTAACTTGAGCAATCTACTCCTTAGCTGATTCGGTGTCGAAGGATAATATATCGGAAAATGTGACCTCCCATTTGTACAGAAGGACGATATATCGCCATACCAAGATTAATGGTTTTGTTTCGTGGTTCTTCTGCAAGTTCATTGCTCAGTGAACGATTTACAATATAATACTTGTTCATTTGACTGTGTATTATGTTTGATCCAAACAGACAGTTTGTTCGGCACTGAATCAGTTAACCAACTGTTAAATCAGTAGTATTAAGTTTGCCTTATTTATTTGAAACCAAGATACTCCCATAATGCAGAGTCATCATTAGGCAATCTGTACTTTAGAAAACTCAAGTAATGTTGATACATCATCAGACAATGAATGCTTTACAAATCTCACTTAATTTAGATAAATCATCAGGCAGCGTGTGCTTTACAGGCCTCACATTGATTGTTTGATTGGTTGTTGCAATAAATGCAAGGCAATGAGCGTATTGTTTCGCAGTTGTTTTTAAATTTTTTTTTTTTTTTAAATATGCATTTCTGTAATCTGTCTTCCATCTCTTAGGACCGTTGTGTAGGCCTTACTGGATACCATTTGAAAGTTATTGTTACAACGTCGCGATTGAACAATTGCGTTGGGCGGAAGCGGTGGTAAGACAATTTTTATAAAACAAATATTATTATTTCTCTCTCACTGAGTACTGTAGGGCTACTATTAACAGCGACTTACCCCAAACCCTGTGGTAAAAGATTACCAACCTAAGGTGAGCTGAACCGTGACCTTGTTATATGTTAATAATCCTCTTCGCGTCAGTGAACGTTCAGTGCCGGTCTTGGGCACCACGATGTGCTAGGAGGGGGAAAGACAACTCTGCAAGACAATCCTCGAGCAGAGAGTCCTCTGTACCGGTTCTGAAGACAAGATTCTGAATCAACGTCAGTCCAAAAACCGCACCCCAGTTTGGGAGTAAAATGACCTCAAAGCGGGTGCATTGGATTTAAGAGGTGAAACTCAGACTTCCAGAGATTCACAACCATCCACAACAATATAACTGTCTAGATATCTTTCTTTATTCATACTAAATTTGTGTTATTTAAGTTGGCACACAAGATATCTTTGATACATGACATTCGTAACGTGTATCTATATGTAAGGAGGATTACGAGTAGATGGACAAACAATCACACGAACATGTTATGTTCGGTAATGGTGATTTATGCCATGTTTTCTACATTTCTAAGGTTATTTTTACTGTATAGGTTTTAAAAAAAAACACGTCTGGAAACATTACACACCCTTGTCGCACACCTCTCTTAATAGCCTGATATTGACGTACTTCATTATCACACTTTATGGCAGATGTAGTTTACGATACACGGTTTTATTTACAAGTCTTAGGTTTCTCCATTCATTTGTAGATCTGTAAGCATCTTCATCTTGTTGAAATGTCTTAATTTATCGAAAGCCTTTGCGTAGTCAATGAAACAAAGGTGTAGGTCTTTGTTTACTTAAATTGACACAATTAATGTTCTCAGCAAATAGACATCATTTACAGATTGAGAGATACAGACAGACAAACAGACAGATAGAGAGGTAAACAACACAGAGACAGAACGAATTAACGAACTTTATGTTAGATAATGTGTGCTTTGCAGAATCTGACACAGAGCCAGCAACATACAAAGAAAGTAAATGTGTGTGTGTGTGTATATATATATATATATATATATATATATATATATATATATATATATATATATATATATATATATATATATATCTTATATATAAAAAAGGATCTCCGTCTGTCTGTCTGTCTGTCTGTCTGTCCGTATGTCCGTATGTCCGTCTGTCCTTTATACGTTCGCGAACGGCCCATCCGATTGAGATGAAATTTTCTACACGCCTTCCTTTCATTCCAGAGCTGCCAACTGTCATAGTTTTTTTTTCTTCTTCCTCCTCCTCCCTCCTCCCTCCTCCCCCTCCCAAAATACGTACGTCCAGGAAATGGTCTTCTACATAGACACTTCTCTCTGAGGTCCGCGATAACATATTAACCTGGTGGGATGGCAATCAATCATCCTACTACCTCCTCCCTCCTCCTCCTCCTCCTCTCCTCCTCTCCCTCCTACCCTCTTCCTCTTCCCCTCCTCCCTCTCCCTCCTCTTCCTCCTCCCTCCTCCTCCTCCCCTCCTCCTCCCTCTTCCTCCTCACTCCTCCTCCTCACTCTTCTTCCTCCTCCCTCTACCTCCTCCCTCCTCCTCCTTCTTCCTTC
>OY992879.1:23867074-23897464 GCA_963921405.1 Cepaea hortensis | reverse complement strand
GAAATGGTCTTCTACATAGACACTTCTCTCTATTAACCTGGTGGGATGGCAATCAATCATCCTACTACCTCCTCCCTCCTCCTCCCTTCTCCCTCTTCCTCCTCCCACTCTCTACTCCTCCTTCCTCCTCCCTCCTCCTTCTCCTCCCTCCTTCTCCCTCTTCCTCCTCCCTCTTCCTCCCTCTTCCTGCTCCCTCCGCCTCCTCCCTCCGCCTACTCTCTCTTCCTCCTCCCTCCTCCTCCCTCTCCCTCCTCCTACTCCCTTCTCCTCCTCCTCCTCCTCCTCTCTCCTCCTCCCTCCTTCTCCCTCTTCCTCCTCCCTCCTCCTCCCCCTCCTCCTCCACCCTACTCCTCCCTCCTCTTCCTAATCCCTCCTCCTCCCTCCTATTCCTCCTGTCTCCTCCTCCCTCCTTCTCCCTCCTCCTTCTACCTCTTCCTCCCTCCTCCTTCTCCCTCCACCTCCTCTCTCCTCCTCCTCCCTCCTCCTCCCTCTCCCTCCTCCCTTCTCATCCTCCCCCACCTACGTTCTCCTCCTCCCTCCTCCCTCCTCCTCCTTCTCCCTCCTCCTCCCCCTCCTCCTCCTTCACCCTCCTCCCTCCTCCTCCTCCTTCACCATCCTCCCTCCTCCTCCTCCCTCCTCCTCATCCTCCCTCCTCCCTCCTCCTCCCTCCTCATCCCTCTTCCTCCTCCTCCTCCCTCCTCCCTCCTCCTTCTCCTCTTTCTCTTAATCCCTCCTCCTCCCTTCTCCTCCCTCCTATTCATCCCTACTCCTCCTCCTCCCTCCTCCTCCTCTCTCCGCCTATCTCTTCCTCCCTCCTCCTCCCTCCTCTCTCTTCCTCCTCCCTCCTCTCTCTTCCTCCTCCCTCCTCCTCCCTCTTCCTCCTCCTCCCTCCTCCTTCCTCCTGCTCCCTCCTCCTCCTCCCTTCTCCTCCCTTCTCCTCCTCCCCCTCCTACCCCTCCCTCCTCCCCCTCATCCGTCTTCCTCCCTCCTCCTTCTTCCTCCCTCCTCCTCCCCCTCCTCCCCCTCCTCCTCCCTCTCCTCCTTATCCCTCCTCCTCCATTCTCCTCCTCCCTCCTCCTCCTCTCTCTACCTCCTCCCTCCTCCTCCCTTCACATTCCTCCTCCTCCCTCTTCCTCCTCATCCCTCCTCCTCCTCTATCCTCCTCCCTCCTCCTCCTCCTCCCTCTACCTCCTCCCTCCTCCTCCCTTCACATTCCTCCTCCTCCCTCTTCCTCCTCCTCCCTCTCATCCTCTTCCCTCCTTCTCTCCCTCCTCCTTCTCCCTCTTCCTCCTCCCTCTTCCTCCCTCCGCCTCCTCCCTCCTCCCACTCTCTACTCCTCCCTCCTCCTTCTCCTCCCTCCTCCTCCTCCCTCTTCCTCCCTCTTCCTGCTCCCTCCGCCTCCTCCCTCCGCCTACTCTCTCCTCCTCCTCCCTCCTCCTCCCTCTCCCTCCTCCTCCTCCCTCTCCTCCTCCTCCTCCTCCTGCGATCTCCTCCTCCCTCCTTCTCCCTCTTCCTCCTCCCTCCTCCTCCCCCTCCTCCTCCACCCTACTCCTCCCTCCTCTTCCTAATCCCTCCTCCTCCCTCCTATTCCTCCTGTCTCCTCCTCCCTCCTCCTCCCTCCTCTTCCCTCCTCCACCTCCCTCTTCCTCCTCCCTCCTCCATTTACCCAAGACAGACAGACATACAGATAGTCGGGAACGGGATCTTATATGACTACTTATATGATTTAAATGAGATGCTCTCCACCATGGGCTGGGCCGGGTCAGACAGACAGACAGACAGACAGACAGATAGATAGACAGACAGACAGACAGACAGTCGGGAACGGGAGCTTATATGACTACTTATATGAATTAAATTAGATGCTCCCCACCAGAGTCTGGGCGAAGCCGGGCCGTGTCAGCTAGTATATATATAAGACAATGTACGTATGCATCTCCATTATGCGTTCACGAACGGTCCATCCGATTGAGATGAAATTTTCTACAGATTTTCTTCTCATTCCCGTGCAGCCAACTGGCAGGTCAGGTGTTCGAATCCGGCAAAACCCATTGGTTAACCTAGAAGAATAGCGTCGCCGCGCGGGCTGATGGGAAGAAGAACGCCCTAATTTGGCACATACAGTTAGACCGTCATGAAGGCCGGTTGTGTTTTTCATGGGGAGTTCTCAGGACCTGTATGTCCCTTGCCTGATTCAGTTGGAGTGCCTCTGTGTAACAGATATGTCGCTGACTCATGAGTCAGGTGACAAAGACGGTGCTCGCAGAAATATCGCAGATTATCACAAAGATTCTGTAGATTATCACAAAGATTCTGCAGATTATCACAAAGATTCTGCAGATTATCACAAAGATTCTGCAGATTATTCCAGAAATATTGCAGAAATATTGCAGATACATTGCCAGCTTATCATGAATGGATAGACAGTTGAGTGTAGGAAGAATAAAACTAATACCAGTGTGATGAATAACTGGAGAACTAATTAGGGACATATACATTGCGTTAAGTGGTTAGTTATCCAGAATCTGTTAATATAAAACAATTCACAAAGGAGCTGCTACCCTATTATTTCCCAGTAACTCTAGTGCATGGTGTTTCGTGGTATTGTTTAAAAAAAAAGCCAACATGTCTTTATAGTCATATCTTACCATCAAACTATCAATGAAGGAACTAGATGATACTCAGTTGAACATGTACTAACTTGAGAACAATCAGAGATTTACAATAGACTGAGAGTATCTATTACCATCTCCAAGTCGTATTGTGTGTAAAGACTGTTTAATTTACAAACGTTTTCACTTATTCCATGGAAATTCACGCTTAATACCATGTGTAGCTCAGAGACAATTTAGGAAGAACAGTGGGCAGGCCCAGTGACAAGATGACTGAAATCATCAGTGGATCTACTGGGAGTTAATTGTTCCATATTGGACACATTTCCATTATCTCCACAGCATTTTATTCAATAAACAGATTTTACTTTTACTTCCTTATTTTTGCCTGGAACATTGTGATGTGACAAAACAGTTATATATGTGTTTAGTTAATTTTACTACATCACATATTGGTAGAATTTGGAACAATAGGTGGCTAGGTAACCACGAATAGACAGCAACGTCCTGTTCTATTGTAAACTCCCAGCTTCCAGATTACTCAGAAAAGAGAACTTAAAATTATATAAATTTGCTTGTACTCATTTCACCTATAAGGGAAAACGGATACAGGTGGGGGTTCGCGAGCTGAATAAGTATCTATTTTCGGGAAGGTAAAGTTTAAAGGGAAGTCATTAACATTCCGAGGAAACCCCTAGATTTCCTGAGCTAATATGGGACACTTTGGCTTCCAAAGACCCATCCCCTCCAGACGAAATTAGTCCCATCCTCTTAGCTTAACTTCATTACGGGGTAGGCCAAGGTGGGTACTGCATCCTTCTCCCAATATACCACATAGTGGTGCTCGCAGATTTTGTCAGCTTCTTATTGGGGATGGTGCTTTATTTTTCTTTGGTCTTGAGTGATTTGTCTGGGGGAGAAGCTGTGGTCGTCCGACTCTTACTTCCCACCTCCTTCTGAGATTTCTCCCATCTCTCTGCCAAACGAATAATATCCTCAAGCCGATCAGCCCCATTCTGTGTTAATAAAACCCGAAGTTCCGATGACATTTTTTCCCTTAATTGGTCAGTTAAAATCATCTCTCGGAGTCCTTCAAATTATTCTTCAAACTTTCCCATCTCTGCCCATTTTTGCAGATAGGATTTTAATATTTCTACCAACTGGCAGTAGCTTTCCCCAAGCTCTTTCTTAGCTGATCTAAATTTCCTTTTGTAGCTTTCAGAATCAACCTCGAAGCGAGTTAAAAAAGCTCTTTTGAGAATACTGTAATCCTGTCGTTCCTCATGACTAAGTCTAGAGAAAATTTCAAAGGCGGTTGTTCTCAAACCCTGGGACAGTTTCACCGACCATCTTGATTCATCAAGCCCACAGATAACACACATAAGTTCGAACAGTGAAAGATAATGTTCAATCCCTTCAACGTGCTCATTATATGGCTCTAGAGGAAATACCATGGCCCCTGTGCGATGACAGCTTTCCTCTGCCAGTATGTCTGTAGTTGGCCTGCGTGTGAAGGCGGATGGTGTGGGAGGAACACTACTTTCCAGTCTCCTCATATCCATATCAGCATGCATGCGCTTGGTCTCCAACTGATGTTGCCTCTCTCTTTATCTATTATCCATCTCAGCCTGCAGCTTTCTATCCTCCAGTTCTAAAGCTATCCTGATTTCTCTCTCTTTCTGAATTATTTAAGCTTCTCTGTCCTTCTCCTTCTGAATTATTTCAGCCTCTCTGTCTTTCTCCTTCTGAGTTGTCTCGGGCAGTAAACGCTCATGTCGATCGAATTCGTCATAGACGTACTTCGCGAGCTCTGAACCCGTTATCCCACATTGTCTGCCTACGTCGACAAATTGTGCCTGTATCATAGCTGTTTCCGCCATAATAAATTCTAGATTTTCCCCAAATATTTGGGGGGAAAATACTAAGCGTCATCTCTGCCAATTCAGATAAGAAAACCTATCTGTCTGAAAATGGTACAGTGCATGCAATGGCGAAATACAAACAACAATCAGACAACGCAATGTCGCAGGAAAATGCTTACACTAAATCTGGAGTTTAAGACTATGAGAGAAAATCACCAAACACCCGAAGTTACGATCACTTACCAACATAAGATTCTGATTTACTCCCCTGATTTAACCCTGTTACTTAAGACCTAAGATGGTTTATAAATCAGTGGTTCTGAATCCCGAACATCACAAAGTCCACCTGGTGGCTTTGCAAATGCGGTCTTTACAAATGTATGTAAAGTTATGCAAAAAATGTAGTTTTATTTCACATAAACACCTGGAAGAAAATATCCACATAAATCAAGCAATTGTGATGTGAACAGCTTTAACCTTCCCTACAGGTCCAGTTAATGTTATCTAGTTGCGAGAAAACTCGAGTTCAAATCCCAGACGTGCCTATCCCACTATGTGGTATATTGGTAGAAGGATTCAGTACCCACCTTGGTCTACTACGTAATAAAGTTAAGCTAAGAGGATGGGACTAATTTCGTCTGGAGGGGATGGGTCTTTGGAAGCCAAAGTGCCCCATATTAGCTCGGGAAATCTAGGGGTTTCCCCGGAATGTTAATGACTTCCCTCCAAACTTTGCCTTCCCGAAAAGAGATACTTATTCAGCTCGTGAACCCCCACCTGTATCCATTTTCAATTATAGGTGAAATGAGTACAAGCAAATTTATATAATGTTAAGTTCTCTTTTCTGAGTAATCTGGAAACTGGGAGTTTACAATAGAACAGGACGTTGCTGTTGATTCGTGGTTACCCAGCCACCTATTGTTCCAAATTCTACCAATATGTATGTAGTAAAATTAACTAAACACATATATAAAAGTTGTGTCACATCACAATGTATCAGACAAAAAGAAGGAAGTAAAAGTAAAATCTGTTTATTGAATGAAATGCTGTGGAGATAAAGCCAGTGAAGCAAATCTGAATACATGAAATTCAATCATTAATCATGAGATAATGTTGATTTGTCCAATATGGAACAATTAACTCCCAGTAGATCCACTGATGATTTCAGTCATCTTGTCACTGGGCCTACCCACTGTTCTTCCTAAATTGTCTCTGAGCTACACAAGGTATTAAGTGTGAATTTCCATGGAATTAGTGAAAACGTTTGTAAATTAAACAGTCTTTACACACAATAAGACATGGAGATGGTAATAGATACTCTCAGTCTATTGAAATCTCTGATTGTTCTCAAGTTAGTACATGTTCAGCTGAGTATCATCTAGTTCCTTCGTTGATAGTTTGATGGTAAGATATGACAGGTAAGACATGTTGGCATTTTTTTTAACGATACCACGAAACACCATGCACTAGAGTTACTGGGAAATAATAGGGTAGCAGCTCCTTTGTGAATTGTTTTATATTAACAGATTCTGGATAACTAACCACTAAACGCAATGTATATGTCCCTAATTAGTTCTCCAGTTATTCATCACACTGGTTCTAGTTTTATTCTTCCTACACTCAACTGTCTATCCATTCATGATAAGCTGGCAATATATCTGTAATATTTCTGCAATATTTTTGAAATAATTTACATAATATTTGTGATAATCTGCATAATCTTTGTGATAATCTGCAGAATCTTTGTGATATTCTACAGAATCTTTGTGATAATCTGCGATATTTCTGCGAGCACCGTCTACTTCACCTGACTCATAAGTCAGGTACATATCTGTTACACAGAGGCACTCAACTGAATCAGGCAAGGGACATACAGGTCCTGAGAACTCCCCATGAAAAACACAACCGGCCTTCATGACGGTCTAACTGTATGTGCCAAATTAGGGCGTTCTTCTTCCAATCAGCCCGCGCGGCGACGCTATTCTTCTAGGTTAACCAATGGGTTTTGCCGGATTCGAACACCTGACCTGCCTATCATTAGGTGACTCGGCTATTATTAGCAGTGATGCCATATTTCTCACATTCCTATGCACTCTGGTGCAGACACTTTTGTAGAAACTGTTTTTTGAAGTAGTGATGTGCAGCAGTGTAACGAATTGAGGGCGCAATATGCGATAGATATATATTACTAATTACAATTACTAAACAAGCTGAAAGCGCATACATGACTGTGAATATATATGTCATAGATGGGATCAAACAATATCTTGAATACCGACATGAACAAATGCATCCATGTGACAAGAGCTGAATATGGAAGAAGGTTGTATGCCGAGGACCATAAAACAGAGGACATTGAAATATTTCGGTCACTTAAAATGTTTTGAAAGTTTATAGAGAACAATCATGGAGAGGTATATTTCCAGGAAGAGAGGAAGAGGAAGCCCAATGAGAAGATGGGTGGAGGGTGTGGCAGATGATTTTCAGATGCGTGTATCGGACCCGACACATCTTGCTTATAACATTTTCCTGGGGATTCTTATAGGCGCGATGTTCTGCAAAGGATATGCTACTGAATGAATATATATATATATGTATATGTATATGTATATATATGTATATATATATATATATATATATATATATATATATATATATATATATATATATGCTTCAAGATGGCTTTATTACTACAACCCATGGCGGTGGCGAATGTGACAGTTAAGGCCCATTCGTGCTTTACATGTTCGTCCACAGTGGATGCATGTGAACACGTAATTTTCAGCATCATGAGCCATCTTACGTCTCACACGCTCGGTGTGTGACTTATCTGCAAAAAAATCTATCCTTTGCCTTTGTACCATTTTTGATATTTTCCCTCCATGCAACACGTTCTGTGGCGACGTGTTCCAAAAGTGCATTATCAATGCCTATATAAATCATGTCCCGCGTAGACACATCTTTGTATCATAGTAGAGGTATACTATGAGATCCCCTACCCACTTGTAATTCACCAAAGAAGGCGTCCTTTGGTATTCTACCATCATCCATCATCCTAACGTGTCCTATCCATTTAAGTTTACGAAGACTGAGCTTTGAATATACCGTCACACAGCCTGATCTTTCCAATACTTCAGTATTTATGATTTTATCTTGTCACGTTATACCAAGTATTCTTCTCAGACACCGCATATGAAAGGTTGTTAAACGTTTCTCTTGGTGTGAGTAAGTTGTCCAGGCTTTACTGCCATAAAGAAGGGTACTAAGGACACAGGCTTGGTAGACAAGGACTTTTGTTTTGGAAGTAAGCTTCCTGTTCTCCCAGACTCTATATATTAACCTGTTCATTGTTACTGCTGCCTTACCAATCCTGAGCTCTATTAGCTGGTGGATATGTAGAGCGAATGTCTTGCCCACTCCTGATAATCTCTATTGGAATCCCATTCTTACCTGGAGCCTTAGCAGACGCAAGCTCATTTATAGCACACTTAACGTCTGTTATGATGGGAAGCGTGTCCAGGTGGTCAAGAGCTGAGAGGGCCTCTATGGCGTTGAGGGCATCATCCACTAATTTGGTCTCACTTGAATAAAGATCCACATAGAGCTCTATCGATCTATCCATCTGCTGTTTCTTATCAGTGATGATTTCTCCATTCAAGGTTTTCGGTGGTGCACTTCATTTGATCGTTGGACCATACGCTTTCTTTATCTCTTCATACATGATTTTGATGTTTCCCTTATCACATGCATTTTGAATGGATTCACATGACTTGATCCAATAGTCATTTCACACTGCCTGGCAGCCTTTTGCACATCCTTCCTAGCTTGCTCCAGCTCACTGAGCTCACTTACGCATTGTTCTTTCCTTGTTACTTAAGAGAGCTATCTTCTTTTTATCAATCAAGGGCTGCAGTTTGCCGCAAACCAGTTCTGCCTCTTATGACCCACAGTGCCGCAAACCTCTGCCGCTGTTTTATAAAGAACTAGCTAACCCGGCCCGGCTTCGCCCAGACCCTGGTGGGGAGCATTTCATTTAATTCACATAAGTAGTCATATAAGTTCTCGTTCCCGTTACCGACTATCTGTCTGTTTTATGAAAACTGTGAAAATGCCTTAAAGATTGTATCATTACAACTCATATGCCTGTACATAAGGACAAGAGTTTATAAATCTTTGAAAATGATACAACAATATGACTATAAGGTATACAGAAAAGTTATTAAATGTTATGCCCCTTGAAATAACTTTTCTAGAGTTAAGTCCTCTCGCTATATTGAAATTATAATGAAAAATGAAATATTAAATAATATTAAGTACGTAGCTATTTGTACACTTAAAAAATATCACAGTTGGCAGCGCGGGAATGAGAGGAAGACGTGTAGAAAATTGCATCTCAATCGGATGGACCGTTCACGAACGCATAAAGGACATACACACCCACACACATCCGTTTTTATATCTATATATATAAAACAAAGTGTATGTATATAAATATATATGTATGTCCTTTATTTGTTCGCGAACTGCCCATCCGATTGAGATGAAATTTTCTACACGTCTTCCTTTCATTCCAGAGCTGCCAACTGTCGTATTTTTTTCTTCTTCTTCCTCCTCCTCCCTCCTCCCCCTCCCAAAATACGTACGTAAATATATGATGATGATGATGAAAGAATCCCCGAACCAAAACGCTAGGGAAAGCGAAGAAAATGACGTGACTACACAGAATCGTCACACGGCAATCATCATCATCATCAAGTGCCGTGCCGGCTGGCGTAGGCGTTCATGGCTCTCCGTAGATCTCGGTCTTTGGTTTTCTGGATCAACTCTGCTGCTGATATTCCTCCATGCCACGGCAATATCAATAACAATTCATCTCTTTATGTGTAAGGAAGTTATCTACAGTCATGTAGAAGGGAAGAACAATCAATGGAAGGACCGAAATCACAGAACCAAGACGAGTATGAATTCGGAATGGCAAACTCCCTCCTCATCCTCTCTCCTCCTCCCTCTACCTCCTCCCTCCACCCTCCTCCTCCTCTCTCCTCCTCCTCTTCCTCCTCCCTCTACTTCCTCCCCCTCCTCCTCCCTCCTCCCTCTCCCTCCTCTTTCTCCCTCTTCCTCTCCCTTCCTCCTCCATCCTCCTCCCTCATACTCCCTCCTCCTCCTCCCTCCTCTTCCCTCTCTCTCCTCCTCCTCCTGCCTCCTTCTCCCTCATCCTCCTCCCTCATCCTCCTCCCTCATCCTCCTTCTCCCTCCTTCTCCCTCTTCCTCCTCCATCCTACTCCCTCCTCCTCCTTTCTCCTCCTCCCTCCTTCTCCTCCCTCTAAATCCTCATCCTCCCTCTACCTCCTCCCACCACCCTCCTCCTCCATCCTCCTCCCTCCTACTCCCTCCGCCTCCTCCCTCCTTCTCCCTCCTCTTCCCTCCTCCTCCCTCTCCCTCCTCATCCCTCCTCCTCCCTCCTCCTCCTCCTGCCTCCCTCCTACTCCTCCTGCCTACTTCTCCTTACTCCTCCCTCCTCCTCCTTCTCCCTTCTTCTCCCTCTTCCTCCTCCATCCTACTCCCTCCTACTCCCTTCTCCTCCTCCCTCTACCTCCTCCTCCTCCTCCCTCTACCTCCTCCTCCCTTCTCCTCCTCTTCCTCCTCCCTTTGCTTCCTCCTCCTCCTCCCTCTACCTCCTCCTCCCTCTACCTCCTTCCTCCACTCTCCTCCTCCTCCCTCCTCCTCCTCTTCCACCTCCTTTTCCTTCCTCCCCGCTCATTCTCCCTCCTCCTCCTTCCTTCTTCTCCCTCCGCTCCTCCCTCCTCCTCTCCCCTCCTCCTCCTCTCCCCTCCTCCTCCTTCTCCTCATCCCTCTTTCTCCCTTCTTCTCCTCCTCTCCCCTCCTCCTACCCTCTTCCTCTTCCCCTCCCCCTCCTCCCTCTCCCTCCTCCATCCTCCTCCTCCCTCTTCCCCCTCCTCCCTCTTCCTCCCCCTTCCTCCTCCCTCTTCCTCCCCCTCCTCCCTCCCCTCCTCTTCTTCCTCCATCCTCCTCCTCCCTCTTCCTCCTCCTCCCCCCTCTTCCTCCTCCTTCCTTCTCCTCCCTCCTCCCTCTTCCTCCTCCTACCTCCTCCCTCCTCCTCCTCTCTCCTCCTCCTTCCTCCCTTTTCCTCCCTCCTCCTCCCTCTACCTCCTCCCTCCTGTTCTCCCCTCCTCCTACTACCCTCTTCCTCTTCCCCTCTTCCTCCTCCCTCCCCCTCCTCCCTCTCCCTCCTCTTCCTCCTCCATCCTCCTCCTCTCTCTTCCTCTTCCTCCTCCCTCTACTCCTCCTCCCTCCTCTTCCCTTTTCCTTCTACCTCCTCCCTCCTCCTCCTACTCTCTCCTCCCTAATCCTCCCTCCTTCTCCTCACTCTACCTCCTGCCTCCTCCTGTCTCCTCCACACACCTCCTCCTCCCTCTTCCTCCTCCTCCCTCCTCATCATTCCTCCTCCTCCTCCCCCTCCTTCTCCTCCCTCCTCCTCCACCCTCCTCCTTCTACCTCTTCCTCCCACCTCCTTCTCCCTTCACCTCCTCCTCTCTCTCCCTCCTCCCTCCTCCTCCTGCGTTCTCCTCCTCCTTCTCCCTCTTCCTCCTCCCTCTTCCTCCTCCCTCCTCCTCCCCTCCTCCCTCTCCCTCCTCCTCCTTCTCCCTCCTCATTCTCCCTCCTCCTCTCTCCTCCTCCTCCTTCCTCATCCTCCCTCCTCCTCCCTCTTCTTCCTCCTCCCTCCTCCTCCCTTCTCCTCCTTATCCTCTTTCCCACTCCTCCTCCTAATCCCTCCTATTCCTCCCTATTCCTCCTCCTCCCTCCTCCTCCCTCCTCCTTCTCTCTCCGCCTATATCTTTCTCCCTCCTCCGTCCTCCTCCCTCTTCATCCTCCTCCTACTTCCTCCCTCCTCTTCCTCTCTCCTCCTCCCTTTTCCTCCCTCCTCCTCCTCCCTCTACCTCCTCCCTTCTCCTCCCTCCTCCTTCTTCCTCCACATCCCTCCTCCTCCCTCTTCCTCCTCCTCCCTCCTCATCATTCCTCCTCTCCCTCCTCCTCATCCCCCTCCTTCTCCTCCCTCCTCCTTCTCCCTCCTCCCTCTACCTCTTCCTCCCTCCTCCTTCTCCCTCCACCCCCTCCCTCCTTCTCTCTCCTCCTCCTTCCTCCTCCTCCCTCCTCCTCCTCCTCCCTCTCACTCTTCCTCCTCCTCCTCCTCCTCCTGCGTGTTCCTCCTCCTCCTGCGTTCTCCTCCTCCCTACTCCCTCCTCCTCCTTCTCCCTCTTCCTCCTCCCTTTTCCTCCTCCGTCTTCCTCCTCCTTCCTCTTTCTCCTCCTCCCTTCTCCTCCCTCCTTCTCCTCTTTCCCCATCCTCCTCCTCCTAATCTCTCCTCCTCCCTCCTCCTCTCTCCTCCTCCCTCCTCCTCTCTCCTATTCCTCCCTACTCCTCCTCCCTCCTCCTCCTCTCTCAGCCTATCTCTTCCTCCCTCCTCCTCCTCTTTCCAGCACCCTCTTCCTCCTCCCTCCTCCTACTCCTCCTTTTTCTTCTTCTTCTGCTGCTGCTGCCGTCGCTCCATTTACCCAAGTTAATTGTTGGGGGAATATGTAAAGATCTTTCAAGTGCTCTTTGTAATGCTTTTTGTAAGTTGGTCTTCGTTTATCTAAGGTTGTTCTAACCGCAACCAATAAATGATTAAACTGACAGACAGACAGACAGACAGACAGACAGACAGACAGACAGACAGACATATAGTCGGGAACGGGAACTTATATGAATTAAATGAGATGCTCCCCATCAGGGGCTGGGCGAAGCCGGGCCGGGTCAGACAGACAGACAGACAGACAGACAGATAGACAGACAGACAGACAGATAGTCGGGAACGGGAACGGGAGCTTATATGACTACTTATATGAATTCAATGAGATGCTCCACATCAGGAGCTAGGCGATGCCGGGCAGGGTCAGACAGACTGACAGACAGACAGACAGACAGACAGACAGACAGACGGACAGACAGACAGACAGACAGATAGTCGGTAACGGGAACGAGAACTTATATGACTACTTATA
Organism: Cepaea hortensis; assembly: GCA_963921405.1. Taxonomy (NCBI): domain Eukaryota; kingdom Metazoa; phylum Mollusca; class Gastropoda; order Stylommatophora; family Helicidae; genus Cepaea; species Cepaea hortensis. Next base: position 23,884,927 of record OY992879.1, on the reverse strand, counting down.
TGAATTAAATGAGATGCTCCCCACCAGGGACTGGGCGAAGCCGGGCCGGGTCAGCTAGTATATATATATATATATATATAAGATTCTCTTATGTTTATCTCACTTTCCACTTGCTATACAAATTTCTGATGTATCAGTGAAAGCGTCTTCAGGTTGCTGTTGGATTTCAACGCACTTATTAGGATCGTGGGTGTTAATACCGTTAATCCTAGGGCTAGATGTGTGTTTAGCTGTGTAGATTCTCTTTTCTCTCAGTCTAACTCTTGCAACATCCAAAGAAGGATCCGTACCGCAGTCAGCACTGTGGCAACTTCGAGTTAATGATCTTTGATTCAGATGTTGTCTCCGTGTGATGATGAAGTCCAGCTGATGTCAATGGTCGGATCTCGGATTTTTCCATTAGACCTAATGCAGCTCTTTTGTTTTAAAGAAGGAATGTGTAATACATAGGTTGTTTCTGGTGGAATGCACCAGTAGCCTTTGCACATTTTCATTCATGCGATCGATGTTGTATTTTCCAAGGCACACTAGCCATGAACTCGAGTCCTCGCCCACATGAGCATTGAAATCACCGAGCATATAAATGTAGTCGGATTTTGGAACTTCCTTGATCACGGAGTCTAACTCCTCATAGAACGAATCCTTCACATTACCAGAGTAAGAAAGTGTCGGTGCATATGCAGACATAATGATGGCAAAACCACAAGAGGTGTCCAAGCGCGTGGATAATAGTCTTTTAATACCCCCAGCTGGAATTTCAAATATTCCCAGTAGCGAATTATTCCCTGCTAAGCCCACACCATATTGCCTTTTATCTGCCAGCCCTCTACCCTTCCAAAAAAAGGTGTAATTGTTTTCCCTGAGTGACATTTCCTCGGCGAGGCGAGTCTCCTGCAGGCCAGGAATATCAATGTTAAGACTATTTAGTTTCGGTATCAATCACAACCGTGTTTCTCACATCGTCAATATTTGTCAGGTAAGTGGAACATCCTGGACACATGGTTCTTATATCCAGGTTGCAAGTCGGAGCTTGATGTTTATATTATATTTTTGTTTTTTGATTAGTGCCTAGTGCATTGTTTTAACAGCCTGCGATACAGATTTTGTCTTAGCCCCAAGGACCAATTGAAGCAGGCAGGCTGTGGCGGATCAGCACTCAACTGAACGGGAGCTGCCCAGCTTGAGGCTGGCGGTAGCTGATCAGTGACACCTGTAGATGTCTCCCACCGTCAGAGGTAACCCGTTGTGCCCTATGTCTTTGCCAATTGACAAGGACTTATAACCCACAAATGATACCTCCCGCTTTGATTCTGAGACCGGTTGAGACCAGGGATAGAGTTATATCTCTCCATAGCACAAAGCCTGGGCTATAATACAGAGACCATGTGTTGCCCATACAGCATTATCCCTCTCTTGGCCTGCCTAGTTCACCCCAGAGGAATGGTAACACCAATAAATCTGGAACAAGACAAGCTGCAGAAGCTGCCGGATCAGAAAAGCAATACTCTAACTGTCCACCTGTCGGAGCTTCAATCCTAGACCATGTGCCACCAAGGCTTAGGGCCAGGTCTGCCCTGCCATGACGTTTGTCTTTATGTTGCATTTCCTCACACTAGGATAAGGCTTGTACCCTCCCGATGCCATTGGCACAATGTGGGTTGTTGAGTGTCTTTATTCTTTATTGTGACTGTATTAGTAGCATTGAACCTCACATATCAAAGAGTATTTGTTTTAATTAGCATCATGGATTTTCTGCAGGCAGTATGTCACGCTGTTGGGGGTAATATTTTGGAGGTGTACGGCGACTCTGAATTCCATTGGATCATCAATCTTTTGGGTTCACAAAGCAGTAAGAACGTATGCATATCTACTCATGTATATATGATCCAATAACCAGTAGCTGCGTCGGTATCATCATCATTATTATTTTCAGCAGCATAATGAATCACTGTTGTCGCTTTGAAACGTGATTGTAATTTGATCGTCTGCTATGTATCTAAAGATCTGTTTGAACATTCTCTCATCATGTGATACTGTTTGTCCATTAATATCTTGGACACAATCTAGCGCTTGGTTTCCTTACTCTTGTATCTATAATTCATTTGTGTCAGTAAATTGTTACACTGTCTGATGTCATAGAGCTTGAACATCGCAAATTGAGCAGATACGGGGCGGGGAAGTTGCAAATTTGGTCAGTGTTCGGAAAGCTAGCTTCTCTTCCTCCTATACCATAAGCTTTTCCTTGCCGGACGAAGCAGTTCTTGTTCTTCTCTTAATGTAGTTCGCGTTGAAGGTGACGAGTTCGCTGTTTCTGCTGTAAGTGTTAAACGTCAGTTGCATATCCTTTACAGGACGTCTCAGTCAGCCCCAGCATTATTTGGATGTGTGTGATTTCTAAGCAATTTCACGCTCACTAGTTGTCCATTCCAAGTACTACAGGAGACAAATGAAAATCGTAGACTGATTAGAGAAATTAGACGAAGACAGTCAACATTTTTTGGACATGTTATGAGAAGAAAGGGATTGGAGAACTTATTGACAACTGGCAAGATCGAGGGGAACAGACCAAGAGGAAGACCGAGAGGAAAATACCTGGATGGCTTGGCCACATGGCATGGACGAGACAGGAACACTGAGCTGATCCACGACTCCGGTGATCGAGTGAAATGGCGAGTCATGACCGCCCACGCTTTTCGGCATGGCACATGATTGATTGATTTAGTTGTCCATTGGTTTATAAACGACCGGCATGATTGATTGATTGAGTTGTCCATTGGTTTATGAACGACCGGCACTACTACCATTGTGTGGAAACCAACGGAAAGAGGTTCGCTTCTAAATCCCTCGCAGCTGTGTTGTTAACGAAATGAATGAATCACCAAAAAACGAGAAGTAGATTGTGAGCTTTACTGAAACACGACTACAAGAGACAAATTGGACGTTGCGGTCAAAGCCTTCGTCAGCACAGAACAAACAAACACAAACTGATACTAAACTACATGAAGCACACTACATGACCATATTAAACTAATTAAAGGTACTTATCTGTATCCTTGAATCTGTATCCTTGCTAGGAGAGACTGACATGCGTTCAAACGGTTAAGAATTGAGCACGCGGGCCCGTCTGACATCCTTCTTCTCTATTTCCTCTCATACATTCTTTAACTTAACATCACTTATGAAGCTAATCGTAGACAACAAAAGAACAATAAGCATTAACGCATGCAAAATAATGAATAAAACATGACTCACTGAGGCAATGTTTAATATGGGCATTATAAATACCTAAGGAGGGTGTAAATTTCCATGCATATGAGAATGTTTATTGGCTACTTATCGTTTGAGATAATTTACCATGATTATTGTTTTTGTTTATAGAGGCATGTAGTCTGTACTGAGGTAGTGTTCAAACAGTTTGCGAATGTATGTATAAAGATTGATGGTGTCTTTGATGTCTTGTGTAAGATTGTTCCACAACTGAGTGGCAGAGTGTGCTAAGCTTGTTTTATATAAGTCTATCCTAATAGTCATGCAATCCGCATGCAAATTAACATTACTAAGGCAAAATCTATGTTAATAGCAACCAGGCAAAGACTTCACACTCTAAACTCGCAGAGAGCTCTTCAGCTGCACATTGGTAGCACGCCTGTGGACAGTGTGTCCGAGCACAAGACACTGGGTCTCATCGTTGATCAACATCTCTGGTCAAACAAATAGCCAAAAAAGTATACCAACTTGAAAAATTAATAATGTCCTTGACGGAAACACAAGAAAGATATTATACACCTCCCACATGAAACACACATTGATTATTGCTCTCTGTTGTAAATCTTACATCTGATGTTATAAATGTCCCTAGGTATCTAAAATTATCCACTTGGTTAAGAATGTTTCCTTCTGTTTCTATGTCACATTTTGGTGTCACCATTTTCTTTGAATCGAAATCGCAAGTGATAAGGGAAACATCAGAAGCATGTATGAAGGGATAAAGAAGGCCTGTGGTCCAATGATCAAAAGAAGTGCACCGCTGAAAACCTTGACTGGAGAAATCATCACTGATAAGAAACAGCAGATGGATAGATTGGTCGAGCACTATTTAGAGCTTTACTCAAGTGAGACCAAGCTGGCGGATGATGCCCTCAACGCCATAGAGGCCCTGCCAACTCTTGACCACCTGGACACACTTCCCACTATAACAGAAGTTAAGTGTGCTATAAATGAGCTTGCATCTGGCAAGGCTCCAGGTAAGGATGGGATTCCAATAGTGGTGATCAGGAGTGGGCAAGACACCCTCGCTCTACAGATCCACCAGCTAATAGAGCTATGCTGGCGAGAAGGACAAGTCCCACAGGATTTCAAAGATTCAAACATCATAACGCTGTACAAGAACAAGGGAGATCGGAGCGACTGCAACAACTATAGGGGTATCTCACTTCTGTGTATTGTTGGGAAAGTATTTGCCAGAATTGTCCTGCGCAGACATCAAGTCCTGGAAGATCAAGTCTACCCCGAATCACAGTGCGGCTTCCGTCAGAACCGGTCTACCATTGATATGATATTCTCATTGCGACAGATGCAAGAAAAATGCCGGGAACAAAATCAGCCACTGTTTATTGCCTTCATCGACCTCACAAAGGCATTCGATTTGGTCAGTCGTGAGGGTCTGTTCAAAGCACTAAAGAAGATTGGCTGTCCATCAACTCTTCTGTCCATTGTGGAATCGTTCCACACAGGCATGAAGGGTATAATCAAGTTTGATGGCTCAACTTCAGAAGAGTTTGAAATCAAGAGTGGAGTTAAGCAAGGTTGTGTACTAACCCCCACACGTTTTGGGATATACTTTTCACTTCTACTGAAATATGCCTTTCGTGATCAGGATGACTGTATATACATTCACTCACGCTCAGATGGTGGCCTCTATAATGCTCAGAGATTGAAGGCCAAGACCAAAATTAGCAGGGTACTAACCAGAGAGTTGATTTTTGCGGATGATGCTGCGATTACGACTCACTCTGAGGAAGAATTACAACATCTACTATCTGCATTCTCCAATGCTTGTTCTGAATTTGGTTTAACAATTAACAAAAAAAGAAGACACAGATTATGTCACAAGGTGCACATGGTGTACCATCAATCTTTATTGACTACGCCGAACTGGAGATAGTAGACCATTTTACATATCTTGGATCAGAGGTAAATAGCAAATTATCCCTCGATCAGGAAATCAACATCAGGATTGGCAAGGCAGCAACAACAATGAACATGTTAGCAAAAAGAGTCTGGGAGAACAGGAAGCTTACTGCCAAAACAAAAGTCCTTGTCTGTCAAGCTTCTGTCCTTAGTACTCTTCTTTATTGCAGTGAAACCTGGACAACTTACTCACGCCAAGAGAAACGTTTAAACAGCTTTCATATGCGGTGTCTGCGAAGAATACTTGGTATTAAGTGGCAAGACAAAATCACAAATACTGAAGTATTGGAAAGATCAGGTTGTGTGACGGTGTATTCCATGCTCAGTCTTCGTAGACTTAGATGGATAGGACACGTTAGGAGGATGGATGATGGTAGAATACCAAAGGACATCTTTTTTGGTGAATTACAGATGGGTGAGAGATCTCAGGGTCGGCCTCTACTACGATACAAAGATGTGTGTAAGCGGGACATGATTGATACAGGCATTGATAATGCACAATGGGAGCACGTCGCCGCTGAACGTGTTGCATGGAGGGCAACTATCAGAAATGTAATAAAGACAAAGGAGAAAATGATTGCAGATAAAGCACACACAGAGCGTGAGAGACGTAAGATGGTGCAAAATGGTGTAAATGACCATGTTTTCACATGCACCTACTGTGGGCAAATATTTGCAGCAAGAATTGGCCTTACCAGCCACACTCGCCACCGCCATGGATCGTAGTTATTGCCATATGACAGTTATTAAGCCTTTTTGAAGCACAATGTACCAAACTGTCGTCTGTCAAGACGGAAAGGTGCCAATTAATAAATTTTCTTTGATATCACCATTGTTACTGTTTTCTTGATATTCAAGGAGAGTCCTTTCCTTGCACTCTCTGTTATTACAGTGTCTAACAATTGTTATGGGTCTGCTGATTTATCTGCCAACAATACTGGGTCATCTGCTTAGCGTATATTATTTATATTATAACCTCCAACTAGTATTCCTGGCATCTCTTTGGTCTCTCTCATTATTACTTCGCTATATAGGGAGTAGAGATCTGGTGACAAGGCACTTCCCTGTCGTACTCCTAGCTTTATGTGTTCGTAACTCTCCTCTTTATTTCAAATGTTAATTGCTGCTACTTGGTACCAGTAAATATTCTTTATTATTCTTAAATTTTTCCCATCAACGTTGATATCTTCCAACATTGTAATCAGTGCATCATGTTTTACTTTATCAAGTGCCTTAGTATAATCTATGAAGTATAGATATATGTCTTTCTGTTATTCTATTGACCTTTCTATTAGTGTCCGTAATGTATCTATTGCATTGTTTGTACCCTTTCCCTCCCTCCACAAATCCATACTGTTCTTCATTAATTTCCATTTTTATTTTCTTTCTGTTACTCATTTACCTTTTATTTATTTTTTATTTATCTTATCATTTTTATTTTATTATGTTGACGTTACATTCACATATTTAAAACAAAATTTTGTGAAATGGATGTTTTTGATCATAAACAATGCATATTACAATGTTATGAGACATGTCCTTTAACTTTAATATTTCTTCAGTCAGCATTTTTATTTATCTGTTTTGTTTTCTCTCCGGTAATATATTTTTGCTTGCTTGATGTATTTAGTCACTTAGCATTTCCCTTTGTTCATGTGTACTTTGTCTTTACAGTTTGATATGCATCTAGTTTTCACAATTTCCCTTTTTCGATCTTGAATTTATACATCGGTTTTTAGAACAATTGTATTATATCTCGTGAGTTTAACCTTTTTTCGCCTCTCTAATCTAACGTTTATTTGTGTGTACGTAATCAGCCAGCACCAGGCATTGACTTAACATTTATTAGTGCATTTCTAAAGGTTTTCTTAATATGTTTGGGGTCAATTTGCTTTAGTATTTGAGCAATTTCTTATCAGGACTTTTCCATGCGTAACGTCGACTCTGGGAATATTTAAATCAATTGTTTCCAATAAAGATATTATATATATTGCCCATTCTCTTAGTTTATTTCCTCTTTCTCATCTTGTCCATAGTTCACCACTACATATTCAATTATTCAATGAAGATATGAGTGTAGCATCATATGGCCAATACGTCTTAAGAGGATCGAGAAAGGTCCTTTGGTAAATAAATACTTACGTGGGAAGAACGCAGACAATGAATTACACGGGGATACGTTTTGATCGAAGCCTTGCTTATTATGAGCACATAGACCAGGTGATAACAAAGGCCAAGCGGGGTTTGGCTGCGATGCTTGTTATAACGACAGCAAACTGTGAGCAGTGTCATCTATGTCTTTTATACTAGGGGCTAGTCATGTCTGGTTTTGAGTATGTGATGGCGATTCTGAATCTCAGCCGTAAGCAGATAGAAAGGATGGAAAGGATACAGAATGAAGCTATAAGCATTATTCTTGGATGTACAAGAGATACAGCATGCAAGGCGATGCGCTACCTTCTCGATTTTCCAACTACTGAAGACAGACTACAAATTTGCAGAGCACGTGCCTACCTCAGAGTTAAAGCAAACACACAACATCCACTGAATAGTGAAATTATGAAGATGAGGGGCATCAGGTTAAAAAGAGGAAGGTCGTGGATGGGTCAAGACGAAGACATTCTTCAAAAGGTGCTTTCACTTGAGGACTTAGAACCTGTTGAGGAGTGGGTACAAGTGCCAACAGATATCTGTACGTCCTTTTCAGTTTACATCCAACTAGACAGAATATGCAGACAAGAAAATCCGGCTGCTATGAAGGCGGAATTACAAGCGTTGATTTTCGAGAATTCGTTAGACGGTGATACTGTTATTTACACAGATGGGTCGGTCGTCCGACATGTGAGAAGCTCATGGGCTTTTAAGGCTCAGGTCAGAGAGAGAATTGTGAAGGAGGACTCTGGTGCTTTTGTTGTGACCACAAGTAGTCTGACTATGGCAGTCATGGCAGTAAGTAAAGCAATAACATGGCTGGAGACACAGACATTCACTAGGGCATATTTCCTTAGCGACTCAATGAGCATGCTCAAGAGGATAGAGATGGGGTGGATCCGAAGGGAGTGGTTTCTGTCTCTGGAGCGGTCTCGGCTGGCAAAGATTAGTTTCATCTTCGTGCCAGGGCATGCTGAGGTACAAGGAAATGAGCGGGCTGACAAGCTCGCAGGTAAGGCTTGCGTTGAGGGCGGACGCGCCATGGACCAGGCTGACATTCTGAATGCTCTACAAGAAGTAAGACATTTGCGAGAACCAAGTGATGACTGTGAATCTACGACTGCGAGAACTGCAAATTAAAAGAGGTGTGGCCAAACAAGAACACTATGCAGGAAGCCAAAGAAGACTGATAAACGAGCACAGAACTGGTGTCGTTAGCCGCAACACGATGCGGGGTTTGCTGAGAAGGGAATCAGAGCACTTATGGACTGAATGGTTTGATGTGCAATGAGGATGATCTATCGACTAACTAACTAACCAACCAACCAACCAACCAACCAACCAACTAACTAACTAACTAACTAACTAACTAAACTAGCTAGCTAACTAACTAACTAACTAACTAACTAAATACTTACAGCATAGTAGACAGTATCACATCATACCTCAACGGTAGCTTCTGCTATGAAACTGTCAGTACATTACACTATAATGGGAACGCGTTTAATAAATCAACATTTCTAACATGTATGCTATTTACTTTCTATAGTCAGTTCCGTCTGGGTTGGGGCAACTAACATGCTCAGTCCACAACAGTGGATGTGGTTAACAATCGCCATACCTATTGTTGATCATCTCTGGGCACCAAGTAAACCCGATGGAGGTAGGATTTACACAATCTATAGATTGGTTTCCTTGTTCTTGTAACTATAATATATTTTTGTCAATAAATTGTTACCCTGTCTGGGGTATAGTTAAATATAAGTTAAAACAGCCACAATTTAGGATATAAGCCTATTGCATGTCAGTGGCTGCTTTCAGTTCTCTGCTGATGCAGTTTTGCGAAATCAACACTACCGTTGATCATCCCTCGAAGAAGAATTCCATCACTAGAAGAACAAATCCATCTATAGAAGACTAATCCATTGGCGTTAGGTCTGGGAAGGATGAATTTTTCAATGCTACGTGCAGGGGACAGAAAAATGTCTAGTGACATTCGGGGGAAAGATAAAATGCCTAGTGGCATGTAGGGGATAGATGCAATGCCTAGTGACATGTAAGGGATAGATATAAGGGACGTTCATTTGAAATCCGTTCGTGTCGCATCGCGCATAATTGCGTATGTTGAACATGATCATGTCATAGTCATGTGATAAGTACTGACCAGTGAATACAGAAGCAAGTGCTTATCGTCCCATGATGCATAGGGTCTGTTTCTGACCGTTGAGAAAATGGCCGGGATGATCCCACATCCGTCCAAAGAAGCTCAAACAGCGGTGATTCAGTTTCTTTCATATGAAGGATGTCGACCAGTTGACATTCATCGAAGAATGCAGGCAGAGAAAGGTAACAAATGTTTGTAGAAGACAACAGTGCCAGACTGGGCACGAATGTTTCTGAAAAGACATCAGTTCATGACAGATCTTCGACGACCGGGTCAAGCACATATTGTTGCAACAGAAAATAAAACCATCACTAAAATTAATGCAGCAGTACAGATGAACCGTTGTCGAATCATACGTTCGCTAGCGAAAGAATTTATTGCCTCAATTGGGACAATTCAAAAGGTCGTTCATAAGAAACTGCAATATCGGAAGGTGTGTTCACATCGGGTACTACGGATGTTGACCGACCACCAAAAAGAGGAACACATGGGTTGGTGTTTGAACAACTTGCTGCGTTACAGTGTGGAATTTATCTTCCGCATAGTGGCAGGCGATGAATCATCGTGTCACCACTTTGAGCCGAGTAGCAAAAGAGAGAGCATGCTATGGAAGCATGCTGGTAAGGTTATGCTGAGAGTATTTTTTGACCATGAAGGGCTATTGTTGGCTTTAAAGAACCTAGTGTCAACATCAACTCTGCTCACTACTTGCAAACAGTAGACAAGCTGCAAAAAGCCATCAAGAATAAACGACACGGCATCCTTTCTCACGGTGTGATTTTGCTGCACTATAATGCTCGTCCGCATGTCGCAAAGATTGTGCTGGAAGCATTAGCAAGGAAGAAGTGGGAAATTCTGCAACATCCAGCCTATAGTCCTGATTTGTCACCATTTGATTTTCAGTTGTTCGGACCCCTAAAAAAGCTCTCAAGGGGCAACGAGTTCACATAGGTGCAGACGTAATGAACGCGTTAAACATTTGGTTCAGTAAGCAACCACAATCCGTTTTTGCGGACGGCATTCGCCGCCTACCTAAGCTATGGAATGTTTGCCTGAATGCCTACAGCGACTTCTTCTTACCAACCCATGGTGCATAATTCATTCAAAATGAATGCTTTGTTTAATTATACCACACCTGTTAATGTTTCATGCTTTTGTAATAAAGCCACTGGAACGGGTTTCAAATGAACGCCCCTAATACAATGCTTAGTGACATCTAGGGGACAGATAAAATGAAAGTGATATGTAGGGGAGATATAAAATGTCTAGTGACATGTTTAAAAAAAAGTTAGTTCCATATCCTTTGCAAGACGTAGCAGTCAATCCCATCAATTTTGGCTATTCGTGAGTCTTGGGCAAGTTTACGTTCAGTAGTTTGCCGTTGCTTTCTGGACGACCGGCACCTATACCATTTCATTTAAAAAAAAAATACCAACGTATGGCGGTCTGCTACCAAATCGCCCAAAGCTGTGTTTCAAAAGCAGATATGCGGGATTATGAACTGCTTCCCAATCGCCTTCGCCATGGCGCCGACTAGTGACATACAAGGGCCTGAAAACATGTCAAGAGACTTGTAGGGGCCTGATGAAATGTCTAGTGAAATGAAGGAAATAGATCACATTTATACTGAGATTTAGGGGATAGGTAGCATGAATAGTGACCTACACGTGGCAGATGAAATGTCTAGTGATATATAGGGGATTGATTATAAAGTCTAGTGACATGTAGTGGATAGATAAATTGTCTAGTGGAATAAAAAGAATAGATAGCATTTATACAGAAATGTAGGGGATCGGTAGCATGAATAGTTACCTACAGGTGACAGATGAAATGTCTAGTGATATATAGGGGATAGGTATAACGTCTAGTGACATGTGGATGGCAGATGAAATGTCTAGCTGAGTAGTCTCGAGGTATGGTGTCCGCCTCGAGAGCTGGAGGTCCCGGATTCAAGCCCCGGTGAGGGCCGGGATATTCTCACGTGTACTTATAGTAACAAACTTTCTCCTGGTCTCTGGTTAGTGAGATAGGACGCCCGTGTGTATTGTTGCTCACGTAAAATATATCTTGGCAGTTGGCAAAATTTCGAGTTAAAAATATACCCAAAGGTATTTCAGTATCCTTGCCGGTGCTACTGAGTTCGTGTACTGAGCTGAGATTTTCTGGACTCAGGCTTGAGTTAGGAGTAGAACGGAACACGTATGTATTGCGCTCTGGTGCCGTGATGATTATCCATCGCCTAAACTAAATTAAACTAGAGGATAGATAAAATGTCTAGTGACATGCAGGGGATAGATAAAACGTCTAGTGACATGAAGGAGATAGATAAACTCTCCAGTTATATGTAGGGGATATATAATGTGTTTAGTGACATGTATGTCATGGATGAAATGTTTAGTGGCATGTAGGAGATAGGTAAAATGTTTAGTGACATGTAGTGGATGGATAAGATATCTAGTCTCGTGCAGATGATATATAAAATTTAACGTGATATGTAGGGGAAAGATAAAATATTCAGTGATATGTAGGGAATAGATAAAACAGCTAGTGACATGTAGGGAATCGATAAACTGTCCAGTGATATGTAGGGATATATAATATGTATAGCGACATGTAGGTGACAGATAAAACGTTTACTGACATGTACGATATAGATAACATGTATATTGACATGTAGAGGGACAGATAAACTGTCTAGTGACATGTAGGGGATAGATTAAATGTTTAGTGACATGTAAGGGATAGATACAATATCTAGTCACTTGTATAGATCCATTATGTGCCATGCCGATAAGCGTGGGAGATCATGTTCTGCCATCTCACTCGATCATCAGTCACTTGTATGGGGATATATAAAATGTCCAGTGATAGGTGGGGGCTAGATAAAATGTCGAGAAACATGTATGAAACAAATACACTGTCTAAAGTTATGTAATGTATAGATAAAATATCTAGTTACATGTATAGGGTAGATAGAATGGTGAATGACATGCATGTTATATGTAAGATATCTAGTGAATGAAAGGGACAGATACCATATCGAGAGGCATATATGGGTTAAATACAACGTCTAGTTTGAATAACGAACACACAAACAATAGATTGCACGATTTATTGCCTGGCATATTTCGCTGCATCTCGTCAGGTACATACTGCAGAATTAACACCAAAAATGTCGCTTAAAAGTCGACAGGGTCGACTTCATTGCACCGGGTTTTATCCCATATGGCTCGGTCCCTTTCCGCAGCGCGGATAGCGTCGCACAAAGCACGAACTCCGTAGCTTTTAGCGACGACCCACAGGGGTCTCCGAAACATTTAACTCGTAAACCGAAGGGTGCGGCCCGGAATCGAACCCACAACCTTCGGAGCACGAGTCAAACGGCTTGACCACTTCGCCACAGAGACTCCCATCTCACTCGATCATCAGTCACTTGTATGGGAATATATAAAATGTCAATTAACACAACTTAAAGTAAATTAACTAGATAAATCCATCAAGCTGGAATATACATATTTTCGCACAGTAATGTCAATTGTCTACCACGGTAATTTCTAGCTGACTAACATGTCTTTGAGTTTACATATTTCTGGCTTCTCGTTGATTTATCATTATTGATTCTGCAAACTTTAACAAGCGAGCATTTTGTGTGTTAAACAACACGCGAAAGGCAATGTCTATGTTAATCACATGGCCGCTTTCGAGGATGTGCCTTGCGATTGATGACGCTGGTGGCTTCCGGCGTGTCGGACCCATTAGGCTCGAATGGCCTGTGTGTCGTATCTTGTCGACCCCTTGAGGTATGTGTTCTGACACTCTTTTGTTCAGCTGTCTCTCTGTTCTACCGATGTAGAAGGCCTGGCAACTACATGTGAATTGGTAAATACAATTGTTTTGGCGTACTGAGGGACAGGCTCTTTCACTGCTCGTATAGGAATCGGTACGGTTTTATACCTAATGACTGGAGTTGCATCACTGAATGTTCGGCCTACTGCTGCAGTAAGTCGGTCTTGTAGACGTTGCATTACGTCATCCCCTCAAAAGGTTAGCTGGATGAATACCTTAAGTATAGGGACTGTAGTTTCATCTGGTTTTGGTTTAGGCTGTTGGCAGTGGCGCTTTATAAATTCCTGTGAAGTACCCATTCAGGTTTAAGACATTCTTCAGAGTTTCAAATTCCTCTGTCAGTGTGTCCTGGGTGCAAATCTTTCTAGCACGGTCAAACAGGGTCCGTACTAAGCCCTGTTTGTACTGGACAGGTGTGAAGCTCTGAAAATTTAGGTATTGGCCACTCCGTGTCTCTTTGCGGTACACCGATCTTTGAATTGTGCCGTCTGCTCTACGTCTCATTAGAATATCTAGGAACGGCAACGCTTCGTTGTGTTCGTGTTCCATAGATAAAGAGATGTTTATATGTGTCTCGTTCATTGTGGCCTGGAACGTTGCTTGTAGCTCGTCTGTGGTGATTAGTATATCGTCCACATAACGACGGTAGAAGACCAAGTTGTTAATGTTTGAGGATCTCTTTTCTTCTAAATGTGACATGAAGATGTCCGCTAGAATAGGACCAAGAGGACTCCCTATGGCCACCCCGTCAATTTGGCGGTATGACTTTGTTAGACAATTGAATTGTATGTTGGCGGTACACAGTAGTAGTAGCCTCTCCTGAATAGACATTGGTATGCCTAGTTTTAGTTGTTTGTCTTTAATGCATTCCCTTATTATTTTCATTGTCTCCTCTAATGGAACGTTAGTGAATAGGGAGGCTATATCAATGGATGCCATATATTTGTTATTTATGTCTATAGTATCCAATAATTTCACCAGTTCGAATGTATCTCTGAGTATTTTTGGATCGAAGGACTGTCGTACTAGCTTTATAATTTCGGCTAGCCATCTCGCCATTCGGTGTTGTGCAGAGTTAACCATGGACAGGATCGGCCTTAGCGGGATGCCGGGCTTGTGAAGCTTGGGTAGACCGTACATCTGAGGAGTATGGGAGCCACGTGGTGTGAGAGTTTTAGCAGTGGCCTCACTGATGATTCTGCATTCACAAGATACTGGATCTCTTTCCACATTATTGCATCCAGGTCCTCCGACTTGTTTACTTTTTGATCTACCCTGAATTTACATTCATCTGACAATATTTCTTCCATTTTTCTCTGATAGTCTGACAATGTCTAGTGACATATAGGAGATAGATGGAATGTTTCATGACATGTCGCAGTTAGATAACATTTCTAGTGACATGTAGATGACAGATAAAATGTCTAGTGACATATAGGGGGTAGATACAATGTCAAATGACATGTAGTTGACAGATAAAATGCCTAGTGACATGTTGGGGGGGGGGGGGGGGTGCCATGTTGCAGAAGGAGGAATAAACAGCACTTCAGAATGAGACACAGCATTTAAAGTGGAAAGGACCCGAAGGGTTCATCTCGAAGCAGCATAAGGCAAAGGTTCCTAAGTGACGTCACTGTGTGAAAAACGTCACTGTGTAATACGTCATGAACCGGCAGTTAGGTCTGGGAATGATGAAGCAAAGGCGGACTAAAGTTACAGCGGTGAATTATTATCTTAAATACCGTCGAAAGAGATGAATCGAAGAGGTAATCAGTCATTCGATTAAGGTCCTTAAGATAATAATTCACCGCTGTAACTTTTGTCTGCCTTTGCTTCATCATCCCCAGACCTAACTGCCGGTTAATGACGTATTACGCAGTGACGTTTTTCACACAGTGACGTCACATAGCAACCTTTGCCGTATGCTGCTTCGAGATTAAACCTTCGGGTCCTTTTCACTTTAAATTGAGTGTCTCATTCTGAAGTGCTGTTTATTCCTCCGTCTGCTACATGCCAAGGGGGTAGATAAAATGTCTAGAGACATGTAGATAGTATTGGTAGTAGTAATAGTAAATGTAGCAACTGTTCTGATGGTGATAGTATTAGTGGTGGTAGTGGTGATAGTATAGTAGTAGTAGTGGATTTCGTTGTATTGGTAATAATAGAAATCGTAGTAGTAGTAGTAGTAGTAGTAGTAGTAGTAGTAGTAGTAGTAGTAGTAGTAGTAGTAGTAGTAGTAGTAGTAGTAGTAGTAGTAGTAGTAGTAGTAGTAGTAGTAGTAGTAGTAGTAGTAGTAGTAGTAGTAGTAACATTAGAAGTAATAAAAATAGTATTCGTAGTGGTGGATGAAATTTGGAGGGCGGTCGACAGATAATTGTTGGTTATGGTCTCAAATTTCGCGACGGCAAGCTGAAGATCTCATTAGTGAGACAATGACAGCGGTCACCCGGCCAGGATGGTCACTGCCAATAAGGAATGCAACGGCAAACTACCTTCTTTAAAAGTGTCGTTAAATGTGCAAAGTTCATTATGATTCACCTAATTACCGCAATTATCACAAGACAAAGACAGAGACAGTAAAATCAGCAACATGAAATGTAAGGACGTTGAACGACGACGAAAAATTAGATAACATCAAACAAGAAATGAAAAGAGAGAAAATTAACATATTAGGAATGTGCGAAGCGTGATGGACAATAGCAGAAATTAAGATAGATGAAGATTTTAAGATTATTTATTTTGGAGGAGTAGATCGGCATAGAGGGGAAGCAATTATCTTGTATCGGTAAACATCAAAATCTGTTCAAGGATATTGGGCTGTGTCGGACAGAGTTCTACTAGTTAAATTAAGCGGCAGACCTTCAAGCGTAAACGTTATTCAAATATATGCCCCAACAGGAGAATCCAGTGAAGATAGTTTATAAGACGTGTATAATGACATAGAGTCTGCTTTAAAGAAATGTACAAATTCAGAAATAATCATCATAATAGGAGACTTCAATACAAAAGTGGGAAATCAATGTGATGCATACACAGTAGAAACCGTGGTTTGGGAGAGAGAAACGAAAAAGAAAAAGAAGAACAAAAGAGTAGGAAATGATTGTAGAAAACACCTGGTTCAAACACCGCCCTAGACGATTATAGACATGGAGGAGTCCTGATAGCAGGACTAGAAACCAGATTGATTACATTCTGACTAGCAGAAGGTTTCGAAATTCATTAACAATTGCAAAAACAGTTCCCAGGGATGATTGTTATAGTGACCACAGATTGCTTACAGGTACATTGAGGATAAAGTTTAAGAAAGTCAATTATGTAACAGGAAACACTAAATATGATTTATGTACATTGAGAAATGACAAGGAAATACAAAACAAATTCCACATAGAAGTACAGAACAGATGTGATGTATTGTCTGATCTAGAGGTCCTATTTCAAGATGTGGATGATCAATGGGAAATGTTGAATAATTCAGTAAGTTTGGCTGCAGAAACAACTATTCCAAAATTAAAGAAGGTCGGTCTTAAGAAATAGATGACTGAAGAAATTTGACAATTAATGGAAACAAGAAGACTCAACAAAAATAATCCTGCCAAATATGAAGAAATTCACAGACAAGTCAGAATATTATGTAAGGAGGCAAAAGAATCATGGCCTCTTAAAAATTGCATAGAAATTGAAAAACAACACAACAGTCAAAATACCAAACTAATGCACACAAGAATTCAGGAACTTACTAATAAAAGAACAAGTACACCAGCAGGCTGTCTAAAAACAAACGATGGTAAAATAATACTAGAAACAGATAAGATTCTATATTAATGGTCGGTTTATGTGAAAAGCCTTTATGATGATAACAGAGATGAACAGTATGATATTCGATTTAATAGTGAAGGATAGCGAATTTTGAAGATGGGGGTTCGGAATGTTCTTAAACATATGAAAGCTGGCACGATTCCCAGTTCAGATAACATCACAACCTAAATTATTAATGCTTCAGAAGAATATAGAATAGATCAAGTCACCAGATTGCTGAACACATTACATAATACCGGAGATATACCTTTTGAACCATGTAATTCTGTATTTATTGCAATCCCAAAGAAATCAGGAGCCTCAGCGATAATGTGACGCTGCTGGCCGACATGAAAGAAATCCAGCTCAACATCAAACAAGAGATTCAGCGCATGGCTGAGATGAAGAAGAAGAATGAATAAATCCTACAAATGAACAAGACCGAAAGAGAATTGCATAGAGCTGAAATGGAACTCTTTCAAAACAAACCAACAGAAGCCACACAAGAACGCACAGAGAAACCGCAAGAAGAAAACCTAGAGACCGAGCCTGAACCGCAAGCTAAAGCCAGCAACCCAACCACAACGCCCAAGAGGGAACTACTATACCGTCGGATCTCTGCAGGAGGCACAGAATACCCAGTCAACAAGGAGGAACTCAAGCGCAAGGAATTCAGAAGGCGCTGGGAAGAAAAAGAAAAGAAGAAG
>OY992879.1:23779574-23862074 GCA_963921405.1 Cepaea hortensis | reverse complement strand
TCTTCCCAAGACTTCATGGCAAAACATATATCAAAGTTAGTGAAGGACGTTAATGGCTGTCTTAGGGCATCCTCGTCCGGTAGGGACAGTCATGAACCACAGGTGACACCAGACCGTCATCCAGCTACTGATGGCAAAATCTTAACTAAAATAAATAAATTTAGAGTAGGAACATGGAATGTTAGGACATTAAATGAGCTAGGAAAGTTGACCAATGTTCTAAGAGAGATGGATAGCATGAAAATGAATATAGGGGAGACTGGGGAGAAATGGACCACCCCCTCTCTGGCCCCTGGCTGTGATGCAATGAAAGTGAAACCATAATAAGTTTGTTTTCCACATCAAATATAGTCCAAATTTTTCATTTGCCATCGACTTCCCGCACAGGTCATTCCCACGCAAAGTTTGAAAAATTTTCTGCACTAAAGTTTCTTTTTTCAGTTCCAGACACCATCGTAAAGCAGACGCATAGTCAGGAATCAGGACACGGTAATTACGTTAATATCTTTATTTACTTGTTATTTAAGAGTTCATATAAAAAATATAGCATATAATATTAGATTTAAGAGACTTTATGGCTGAATAGTTTAATACATTGATTGGGGGGAAATGAACCGGTTCATTTCTCCCCATGGTTCATTTCTCCCCATAGAAGAAATTGACAAGACAGTCTGTTGTTATTAAAAGTGTTGAAGATTGCATTCGAATATCAGCATTATTGATTCTTTTTAATACTGGGGTCTAAATCTAGACCAATAAAACTGTTAACAAATTTGATTTCAGTGATTTATTAAAGATGCACGCCATTCGTGCTATGATCAGTATTTCTTTGCAAATGATAGGCCTACCATTCTAAATGTTATATAATTCTGTCACTCTTTTGTTTCAGATGCCAAGATTGTACATCAGAAACACCAACAAGGGTCTCGTTACGGAGGAACGTATGAGAGAAGCTGTTAATGCTGTGAAAAATGGAATGAAAGTGAGGAAAGCTGCAAGGGAGTACGGCATTGCTCGCTCTACCCTCAATAACAATCTTACAAAAGACAGAGAAGGAAATGGTCTGCCTACTAGACTCGTGCTAAATTATAGGCATAGCCTTGTTTTCACAGCTAAGCAAGAAGCTGATTTTGCTAGTTACTTGAAAGATTGTGCAAGAATGTTCCATGGACTCACAACTAAAAACGTTCGTATTTTGGCGTACGAGATGGCGAAAGTCAATAACATTGCAAATCCTTTAACCTGGGATGAGCAAATGATGGCAGGGAATGACTGGCTTTGTGGATTTTTGCGACGGAATCCCGAGCTGACCATAAGGCAACCTGAGGCAACATCTCTGGCTAGAGCTACAGCTTTCAACAAACATAATATTTGCACCTTCCTCAACATTGAGAAGGAAACCATTACAAAACTAAATGTGAGTGGAGCTCAAATCTACAATTTGGATGAGTCAGGTCTGACCACTGTACAGAAAGTGCCAAAAGTAATTGCCCCACGAGGAGTGAAGCAAATAGGCCAGGTGACATCCAGAGAAAGAGGAGAACTGGTCACAATCTGTTGCATTGTGTCAGCTGCAGGTCACATTATCCCTCCAATTTTTGTGTTTCCCAGAAAATTTTTTTAGAATTTTATGCTTGCTGGAGCACCTGAAGGTTCCCTTGGCCTTGTGAATGAATCAGGTTGGATGACCCGTGATAATTTCGTCAACGTTATAAATCACTTCATTAAGCATTCAAGACCTTCCAAAGACTTCCCTTTGATTTTGATCTTGGACAATCAAGATTCCCACATTTCATTTGAATCACTTGAACTGTGCAAGAAAAACAACATTCATGTGATCACGTTGCCACCACACACCTCATCTAAAACTCAGCCCTTGGACCGTTCAGTTTTTGGACCCATGAAGTCGGTCTACGACAATGCGTGTGATTCATGGATGATGAAAAATGTTGGGACACCACTGACAATCTATCAAGTTGCAAATCTAGGAGGCCACGCTTTTCTTAAAGCGGCAACTCCCATTAACATTCAATCAGGCTTTGCAGTGTCAGGTATTTGGCCCTTTAACGAAGATGGTTTTACAGAAGATGATTTTATGCCTTCAGAAATAACGAACAGGCCCATCAGCAAGGACAGTGAAAATGCCACTTTAGAAAGCAATGAACAAACAGGATCAGCATCTCCACATTGTGGTACCAGCACGGATCAAACTGCACAAGAATTTCATGAAAATCAGAAAGAGTGTAATGTTGAGAACCTTGTAGATGACTTGCAGGAAATATCAGGGAGTCTTCAACATCAAGCTACTTCTTCCTTTACTTCGCCTCATGTTTTCAGAGGACTACCAAAAGCTGGTCAGCGAAAAGATTCAAATAATATGTGGAAAAGAGGAAAAACTATGCTGGCTACTTCTACGCCAGAAATGGATCGAATTAAGGAAAGAGCGGTGATGAAAGAAAAGGCAGCAAACGTTCCACCCAAAAAGGCAAAGAGACAGCTGCTGAAAGAACTTGACGTTGATTCAGATCCAGAAACTGACATTTCGTTTTGTGATGACACAGATTCTGATGTTTCATTTGGTGAAAATGAGGAGTGTACGGTTAGCTTGACTGGTGTGCGTGAGGTTTTTGAAGGCCAGTGTGTGCAATGTGAATATGGAACAAAGAAGACTTGTGTTTACTATGTAGGAATTGTAAGGGGAGACATTGATGATGATGGTGATGTTGAGGTAGAGTACTTGCGCAAGAGTGAGAAGGTTGCTGGTAAATTTGTTAAGCCTAAGGTAGAAGATGTTGCCAGTGTCTCAATTACATGTATTAAAGCACACCTTACTAGATCTACAATCACTGGAACCACTTCTAGGACCAAAGATGGCTATGTCTTCAAAGAAAGTCTTGCAGGCGTAAATGTTCGATAAAACTTTATATTAGATTAATATATCATAGTAAACTTTTTTACTGTCGCTTAAAATAATAAAAAAAAAACTGCAAATATCCTTTTAATGATTATTTATTTCTTATAGCAATATGGATGAGTTGTTGCTGCTTCTTTTAAAAAAAAGGTCCATTTCTCCCCACTATGGTCCATTGCTCCCCACGTGCTGGTCCATTTCACCCCAATGGTGGTCAATTTCTCCCCATGTTCATATACAATTTTGAAATGCATTTTGTAAAGAAACATATAGAAATATATTGCTAAATGTTTTCCCCTTTTAAAATAAATGAATGTACAACATTTTAGTCATGGTTTTGTTATGTTTCGATAAAATCTGTTCCGGTGATGAGCAAAAATTGAAAACTACAAAATTGCTGGTCCATTTCTCCCCAGTCTCCCCTACTAGGCGTTAGTGAGATGAGATGGAAGGGATCGGGCAAAATTATAGCTGACAATCACACAATAATTTATTCTGGAGGGAAAACACATGAAAAAGGTGTAGGAATAATATTAGACGGAAAAACAGCCAAGTCAATTAATGGATACTGGTGTATTTCAGATAGGGTTATAATGGTAAAAATCAAAGGCAAACCAATAGACATAAATATTATACAAGTATATGCACCAATAGCAAGCAGTAGTGATGAAGAAATACAACACTTTTACGACGAAATAGAAATGGCGATGGCTCAAATTGGATCAGAAGAAATAAAGATAATACTTGGTGATTTTAATGCAAAAGTAGGAAAGGGGAAAATGGAGGATGTAGTGGGGAATTATGGTTTAGGTACAAGAAATGAAAGAGGGGAAAAGCTAATAGAATGGGCAAATATCAATGATATGATAATTGGAAACACATGGTTTAAACACCATAAAAGACGACTGTACACATGGATAAGCCCTGATAAGAAAATACGCAACCAAATTGACTACATACTAATTAATAAAAGATTTAGAAATGCTTTAATTAATGTAAAGACAATGCCTGGTGCTGACTGTAATAGTGATCATGTACCACTATGTGGACAAATAAAAGTTAGATTAAAGAGAGGGGAAAAATGGTTAAGAACATGAGACTTAATAAAGAGGTTCTGAAAATAGATAAAGAAATGCAAGAACAATACAGAGTGACTGTGAAAAATAGGTACAATGCAATAACTAAAATACAGAGTATAGATGAACAATGGGAAATGTTAAGGGACTCCATTCATCAAACTAGCAAAGAAGTATTACAGGAGAGAGGCAAAATAGCTAAGAAAAAATGGATGAATGAAGATATCTTAAAACTGATGGACAAAAGAAAACAGAGTAAAAATGACAAACAAGAATACGCTAAGATAAATAAAGAAATAAAAGATAAATGTGGGAAGGCTAAAGAAAGTTGGTTAAACTAGCAATGCAAAAACATTGAATTAAATTCCTTTAAAGATACAAAAAATATGCACAGACAAATCAGTGAGCTTACATGAAGAAAAATAAGAATAAATACAGGGTGTTTGAAATCAAAAACAGGAAAGATAATATTAGAGGAAGATGCTATAATGAAGAGGTGGAATGAGTATATAAGAGAATTATATGAAGGAGAAAGGGAAGAATTAACAGAAGATAGTAACTTAGAAGGTCCACCTATTCTGAAAGAAGAAGTCGCTGACGCTATGAAACGTATGAAGAAAGGAAAAACAGCTGGGCCAGATGAAATCACAATAGAAGAATTAGAAGTATTGGGAGAATTTGGAGTAGATATATTAACCAAAATGTTGAATGATATTTACAGCAGTGGATATTTACCCAGTGATATGCTGAAATCTGTATTTATAGCTATACCAAAAAGACCAGGAGCAATTGATTGTGAAGATTTTCGTACAATTAACCTTATAAACCATATCACTAAGCTTCTACTCAGAATCATAATGAGAAGAACCAAAAAGAAAATAAAAATGGAAATTAGTGAAGAACAGTATGGATTTGTGGAAGGAAAGGGCACAAACAATGCAATTTATACATTACGGACACTAATAGAAAGGTCAATAGAGAAACAGAGAGACATATATTTGTGCTTCATAGATTATACTAAGGCATTTGATAAAGTAAAACATGATGAACTGATTAAAATGTTGGAAGATATCAACACTGATGGAAAAGATTTAAGTATAATAAAGAATATTTACTGGAACCAAGTAGCAGCAATTAAAATGGGAAATAAAGAGGGTAGTTACGAACAGATAAAGCTAGGAGTACGACAAGGGTGTGTCTTGTCACCAGATCTTTTCTCCCTGTATAGCGAAGTAATAATGAGAGAGATCAAAGAGATGCCAGGAATACTAGTTGGAGGTTATAATATAAATAATATACGCTATGCAGATGACACAGTATTGGTGGCGGATAATTCAACAGACCTACAACAATTATTAGACGTTGTAGTAACAGAGAGTGCAAGGAAAGGACTCTCCTTGAATATCAAGAAAACAGTAACAATGGTAATATCAAAGAAAATGATGACACCAAATTGTGACATAGAAATAGAAGGGAAAATCCTTAATCAAGTTGATAATTTTAGATACCTAGGGGCATTTATAACATCAGATGGAAGATGTACAACAGAGATTAGGAGCAGAATAGGGCAGGCAAAAGCAGCATTTCAGAAAATGAAGAGTATCTTATGCAATATGTCACTATTACTGAATGTAAGAAAGAGAGTGCTGAAATGCTATGTAGAACCAATTTTGCTGTATGGCAGTGAATCTTGGAATGTAAATGAACAAATTAAGAAGAAATTAGAAGCAACAGAGATGTGGTTCCTGAGACGAATGTTGCGAATTCCTTGGACTGCCAGAGTAACTAACGACGACTGCCTGAAACAGGCTAACGAAACTAGAACATTATATACAACAATAAGACAGAGACACACAGCTTTCCTCGGTCATGTGATGAGAAGAGAGGCATTGGAGAACATCGTAACAACTGGAAAGATCGAGGGGAAGAGAGGCAGAGGTAGACCAAGAGAAGTGATACTGGATGGATTGAGACGGTGGCATGGAGGAATATCAGCAGCAGAGTTGATCCAGAAAACTAAAGACCGAGATCTATGGAGAGCCATGAACGCCTACGCCAGCCGGCACGGCACTTGATGATGATGATGACCCCAACTTACAGTTTTCTGTCATTATTTTTTTCATTTTTTGTGAAAAAGACATGGTTCAGAATATGCACCAAAACTTCCTTATGGGTGATTTTAATGAGCAATACTGTTTATATTCTTGAAGACACGTGGTGTTTGTTTGATTATTCAGTAAATTAAACATTATTAGCAGTATAGGAGTGTAGAAAACACCTTATAAGTCCATTTTGTTAAATAATTTTTACCTCTTTAATGTCAGTTGTTATTATTAAACCTCTCATTATTGTCATAATATTTGTAACCTATCAATTAATTATTAAGACTGTCATGTTCCTTGTTCAGTCCTCTTTAATTTGATATGTAATACAATAGATCTGATACCATTTTAAAAGCATTATTGTAACACACCGCTAGTTCCAATTTTCTGCCATGAATTTCTGCTTGGTCAGGACCCAATTTTTGTTTGGTAGCGAAAGAGTTAATGACTGTGTAACACTGATGGCTGTAAGAGAAGGAAAGATTAGTAACAAACTGTAACCTGTCATATAGATTTCTTTCGGCAGCAGCGATTGTGATGTAGCCGTGGAGCAGGCTTTTCCATTCTTTAGAAAACAAACTTCAGCTGTAAAATAACAACTTTCCATGAACAAGTAAAGATCAAGACACAAATAGACCAACCCAACCAGAAGAAAGGTGGCTCTCATAGACGAGGTATGGGGTGGTACGGAGAAAGAGATGCAATGTCCAGTAGCAGAGTAATAATAGTATCACCCTAGGGTAATTTCCAGAATAGGCACAAGGCATGGTAGAATTACGACGGGGCTTCAGATATGAAAGAGTGATATAAATTGCAATAACCAAAGCCATTGTCTTGTAACATGTCAATAGTGTTATTAAGGATGTCAAGAGGTCTAAACACGTGACATCGTGTGAAAACGAACAGGGTGACGTCATAAGCATAGTATAAAGATGGCCGCCCCACTTTTAACATTCCTAAAAGAGGAGCAGAGTTCTGTTATCCGATGTTTGGTCAGTGATGGTGTGAAACCTATAGAAATGTATCGGCGGATGAAGGTCCAGTGTGATGAAGCATGCCTGTCAGCCCAACAAGTGTATGAGTGGAGTAGGCCGTTTATAAACGTTTTGGTCCTATGAAGAGGTACAGCAGGTTGTGCATAAGTGGTTACACACACGACCAAGATATTTGTTTCTACAGGGATTCAAGCTTTTTATTCGCGTCGCAGGACGTGCAATGTAATGACGTAATGACTACTGTCACCTGTCGTCTCTGGGGGGGGGGGGGGGGGAAGAGGAATCAACAAGTAAACTTTTTTAAAAATTCCCTATCATCAGCTTGGGGATCTGCCTGACCTTTGTCTACACACCCCCTTTTGGTTTCTGGATCACTATCTCTCTCACTTCGAACCATAGGACAATAACCCTGTCACAACCTGATTTCCCTGAGAACCCTTCATTCACCTCTCGAAATCACAAACACATCGTTGGGTGAATGGACATTCCAAATTCATATTTAATTATATCTTATACATCTCGCAAACACAGTGAACATTATGATTCAAATGTAATAGACTATCATTGGTTAAGTGTAACTATGCTCTCTCTAAACTCTACACCATAAGGGAAAACACAGATGTCTTGTCACACCGACTGTCAGTCTCCGTCTGACTCAATTCACATCTCCAGTCCAGTTTCTCGTCCCCTTCTCTCGTGCGGTTAGCTGTGCGGCGTGCTGGCACACTTACCACGTTTGTCCAGTTGTCCAGTCCTCGTCCTGCAGCTATACTAAAGTTCAGTCTGTTTACGGGTAATCCCCGTGCTTACGTTATTCTGCTTATTACGGGAGTGAATCCCGTCACGACCTAATTATGTCCTAGCTATGACACATGCGTGTCCTGTCTAGGTCTGGTCCTAAAACTGGTTTGGAGTACTACCTCCTTCTACTGTCTCTCTTCAGCCTTCAGTTGCTACCACTCCGCAAACGCCTGCTTTTCAATAAAGCTAAACTAATTCACAAAATCTTGCATCGGAATGCCCCAAATTACCTTTGGCCATTGTTTAAATATAATGCTAGACACAGTAAACGTTTAAATATATTACACATTCCGAAGCCTAGGATTGACTTATACAAAACAAGCTTAACGTACTCTGCAGCTCAGCTGTGGAACAATCTTCCACAAGAAATAAAAGACATCACCAATCCTTATTCATATAATCGCAAATTACTCGAACACTATCTCAGTACGGATTACCTTCCCCCATAATAATAGTGATAATAATAATAATAACAAAACCCTAGTATAACAGCCAGTCCCCTTTTGGTAGGCCAGTATATTCCACATGGCTAATAAGTGTCTGACCATTATCTAATGTTACTGTATCGTGTAGTTTTGATGTTCGCATTTTGCCAATGCTTTTATTATGCATAAGTTTTATATTGTTGCTGTTCTCTGTTAGCCTTGAATGACGTGTGAATGAAATAATGTATGGAAGAGAGTGATAGAAGGGCAGAATGTTAGACGGGCCTGCGTGCCCAATTCTTAACCCTTTGAAAATAAAGTTTGTTCGTTCGTTCGTTCGTTCGTTCTCTCTGTGTATACTATTGTATAGAGTCCCTATGATGTCCTGCCTTTGTCCTTTACTTTCCTCTGTCCTTGTCCTACTTGTATCTACATCTATTCTACGTCTATCTCAGTCTCTCCCAGCACTCTGACATGCTCCCGTCCCCCGTCGCATTGCGTCACCAACTTTAACTTATGGGTGTGGCGCAATCTCACGTAACAGTTAAAAATTAGTTTGGTCTAATTTTGTCAAGTACTGGTAGGGTTATGTCCTCATGTCCTAGGTATACTCACTAACTTCTGACTATCTGATGTCATATTGTCGTATTTATCCACTGGTGTAATAATCAGTGTACAGACCTGTACTGTTGGCTAGAGGAACTACTCCTCCCATTACACATATAAGAGCTGTAACGAACCGAAGCCATTGCCTTCAAGGCCTGCTTCTCGCAATGCCAATTTACCGACACCCCGTCCAGATTTTACTTTTTAGGGCACAATACATGAATATAAATTCATGCTCCTGTATAATGTTTTTCCAACTATATTACTCGTTGTGTTAGTACTGATGTTCGCCTATCTAACATCCGTTTGTGGCTTAATATTCAAATTTGTACCAAAATATCAGTTAGTCTGTGATGTCCCCTGTTCATGTGGTTATCTCCGTTTCCATTTAAGTGCCGTATGTCTTTTAATGTGTAAGTATTTCTGGTTGTTTGCGTGTTCAGTTAAGCTTAATGTATGTTTAAATCAGACGCATAAGTGTATGTATCTAATTTATTGAATGTTGTTTTTCAAGCCTCGTAGATGAGTTTATGGTGTCACGAATTGATGCGTTAGCATAATTCGTGACCTCCTTGCCGATCTAGGAAGCTTAAAAATGTAGCTATCCCTATAATAGAATAGTGGCTACTACACACACAATGACGAAACACGTGTGTTACACTGAAGACGCAGACAAATTATAAGAACGCTTGGGCGCGCGAAAAAAAATTCGCCCGCTTTTCACTCTCCTTGTATTTAATTCATTCATTCTGTCCTTGCATTCATCTCTTTCACTCGCATTCGTTCCCACATGTTAAAAAGTTATGTTATGTCATTACATAATTGTAATTTTAGCATGACATAGAGCGATAATCGTGTAATCTGCAAGTAACGTAAAAATAAGATAATTTAAAATAAAATAAAATAATAGAAAATATGTGAAAATAAAACCATAAAATATAGTGGAAAATAAATAGTGCACTACAGTTTTGGCTCCGTTTTTCTGTAAGCTTTTGAGCCGATTATGAGTGCGAAAAAATGGCACTGTGTTTATATATACATTATCTACAAGTTAAGTGGGTTACTCACCCTTATTGTAAGTATGCTAACTAACATTACCTATAATTTCGTGTGCTGAGATTTGCTGACTAAGGGAAGATAATCTAATTAATTAACTAAAATGGGGAAAATGTGTTGGTTCCCTTAATCTAACTATGAATATAGATGGTTCAAAAAAAAAAAAAACAACAACAACAACAACAACAATTTAGTGATGTTACATATCTAAGTAATTTGTATTAGATAACTAGAATGTTTTAACTATCTTAAACTAATGTATGGAACAATAGGATGTACTAACTCTCTATTATCTAATTTTAAGTTAATTTAGTTGGGAAATGG
This sequence comes from Cepaea hortensis, assembly GCA_963921405.1. Lineage (NCBI taxonomy): Eukaryota > Metazoa > Mollusca > Gastropoda > Stylommatophora > Helicidae > Cepaea > Cepaea hortensis. The sequence goes on along the minus strand of OY992879.1, from coordinate 23,851,778 downwards.
GAAAGGTGTATTTAATTTATACAAACTAAAGTTGTAGTGTTTCTTTTACCTACGTACACCAACTTGTTTCTGCTTTTATGTATATTCAACTAACTACCTCTAAAAAAATATTCTCCTCTAAGTAACTGTAATACAATTCTGTATACTACATGACAATTACATACATTTATATTTATATCCCATTTATATACATAATAATATACACATTCATATTTATAACATTAACTAACTAAATTAAACAAGGCGCACTGAATATATCGCGCTCTTTCATTTTGGAATCTATTTTACAATTCCTTATATACATAGTTGAATGTTCCATGTGATGTTGCTGGAATCTCTTATGATGTATCTAATATGCTGGGTTACCATTCACTGATTCAATGTCAATAGGGGTACCATGAATGTCTTATGTTACATCTGTGTGATCGACGTTTGGTAAAATTGTCACACAATGGAGTTGTGTCGACTTCTGTTAACATAGTCATTAATACCGTTGTGTCGACTTCTGGTACTATATTTACTGACGAAGATGTGTCAACTTCTGGTAATATAGTTACTGACGACTTATATTGGTAATTCAGGCACATCAAAGTTTGTTGGCCTACTTAAAACGTCAGCCAATAAGTTACTCTTGCCACTGATGTGTCTTACAGTAAATGAGTAATTTTAAAGTACCAGGGACCACCTGTATATTCTGTTGTTTTTGTGGACACCTGACTCCATGACAGTGAGCGGTGAGTTGTCAGTCTCTATGACAAAGTGTGTCCCTGCCGAGAATCGGTGGAATTTATGGAAACAGTACACAATCGATAGTTCTTCCAACTCAGAAACTCCGTATTTGGCCTCAGTAGGAGTGATTTTATGACTTACGTACATGATTGGGCGGAGGATGTCGTTGTACTTCTGGCCTAGAACGCCTGCGATCGAGACTGTGCTGGCATCCGTTCTAAGAAAGTATTGTAAGTGCGGATTCGGCAAGCGGAGTATTGGGACATTGCTAAACAAAAATTTTAATTTTGATAAAGCATTAATTAGAGTGGCATCTTTCACATTGATCTTTACAGTCTTTTTCAACAAGTTAGAAAAGACACTTGTAATTTCCGCTAGATTGGGAATGAATTTGTTATAATAATTCACCAATCCAAGAAACTCCTGACTTGTTTCTTGGTGACTGGTATCGTAAGATTTAAAATTTTTGTCACAATTTTGCTAAATGCCCTTTTGATATCGTGTGGCCTAAGAAGTCTATTTTCTCCAAGCCAAATTCAACTTTGGTGGGCTTTACTGTAAGTCCAAATACTCTTATCCTTTCGAAGACTTGTCTAAGTTTTTGCAAGTGTTTTGTCCAGTCTGTTGTATGTACACATATGTTGTTTGTAAGTTTTGGTTTTCTTTGTGTGCGGTTTCCGTTATTGTCACTTCTATTGTTGGTTCTGGTTGTTCTCTATTGTTGTGTTCTGTGTTATTCCGTATTGTGGTTCCGCTGGGTGCGTTTTCTGTTTGATTGGACGGTGTAGGTGCGTTGTGTTCGTTTTCTGTTTGACTACTGTCTGGTGTGGATGCATAATGTTTGTCTCCTGTCTGATGACTGGGTGTAGTTGTATTGTGTTCGGCTTTTGTTTAATGAATTGATGTGGTTGCATTATGTTTGTCTTTTGTCTCGTATTTTTGTTTAGCGACCAATGTTGTTGATTGGTCTTCTGCTGTGAAGTGGTTAGATTTCCTTCTTGAGTTGTAAAATAGGATACATAATGGAGACATGTAATTGATATCTCTAATAAATTTCTGCCAGTCAAAATGAGCTAATGTTCTGGCTCTGGTATAGTTATATTGTGCTTGATTAGCACAGAAAGAATGTATCTGTTGCTTTTTGACTGGTGGTAATGTTTGTTGATGGTTGTGGTTGTCTCTCATGACATTTGTTAAGAGACTATCTTTGTGTATCTGAAAATCACATGACGGGTTTTCTGTCATGTTTGGGTTTATACCTTTTTCATAAGATGGGCTGATTGTACTGACGCGTTGCGCCTGTCTGAACGTTTGTTTCGTGACGTTGTTTCTTGCAGCACTTATTATTTTAGGGTGTACCTTTTTCACATGCAAGTTATCTTGCTGTTTATTTGTTTCAGATCTTTTTACCGCATTAGCCTTATAGGTTTCTTTCCAGGCTAATATTTGTTCTTCGGCACAGTTTTTCAACTTTGGCAAGCATCCTAGTATCAAATCCGTAAAAGGATTCTCTAGAGTGGCGCACGTAAATGTGCCGGATAGGAATGGAGTGTTTATACGGGCTTTTGCAAACGGGTATCTTTCCATTGTACCCGAGAATGTACGGCACTCTACTGAACTGCCCGTATAATCTTCTGGCTTGGCCAATTCCTTCCTCAAGCCAATAAGGGTACTGCCGCTGTCTAGTAAACATTGACAAGGTTTGGTGTGCACCATAGCGTCATAAAATACTAATTTGCCTCTGGAGGCTGTGACTGCGTTAGCACTCTCTGTAGAGCATGGTAGTGTGTGCCCACATTTCAGCACACCGTCTTCGTGAAATTGATGGCAAATTTCACAATTATCAAAGTTTAACACATCAATAGCTGCTATAACATTATCAGTATATGGTAAAACTTCCTCACTTTCACTTTCATGCTCACTCTCACTCTCAGAAGATGTATCAACAAGCACAGCATTGCTGGCTTTCAATTTCTGACGTCCAAGACATTTAGAGCTATAATGTCCGTATGAACGGCAAAAGAAGCATTTAACTGCACGTCTATACGTGTTTCTCTTGCTCTCTTGCTTCTTTATCATCATCTCTAAGTGAGACGGATATCCCGGGTTCTTGTCGCACATCGAGTATTGTTCGTGAAACAAACCACAGTATCGACACTGAGGTGGCTTAGATTTCGGTTTATCCCTCCTCTGAAATGGTTTTTGTGGTTTACTGCTAGCAAATGATACAATTTCAGATTCTTCAACATGTGTTTTAAAGATGTCACGATTGGAAGAAAAATATGCTGATCCACGTTTTTCTAACTGTTCTATTGACTCAATATCGGCTTGCTGTAGGAACTTTGCAAAGGGAGTAGGTAAAGTGGAAATGACTTTGTCCATTATCATTAAATTTTTCAGTTTATCAAAGTTTTTCTCTATCTTTGCTGCAGCTAGCCATCTACTAAATACACTTTGTACATTGGAAAGGTAACCAATGAATGTTTCAGTTGCTTTGGGTTTTAGTTTGGAGTATTGTATTTGATAACCTGGGGCGTCTAGTAAGAAGTGTTGCATAATGCGTTGTTTAATGTAGTCGTAATTATTTATGAGCTCTTGGGGGATAGATTCTATCACTTTTAACGGCTCCCCTGACAAATTCTTCATATAAACCACCGCCCAATGTTCTCTCGGTACAACTTGGACCTCAAACTGGAACTCTACGTTTTCAGTCCATGCAGATATGGAATCGCCTTGTCAATATGGTTTGATAAGCACTTTGTACTTGTTAAATTTGTTTTCCTCTTCTTTACTTCTTAACTTGGTGGTGGCAATCTGTGTCTGGGATTCAATCTCCATTTCCTTTAACTTTAACTGCGTCTGTGATTCCATTTCTAGTAGTTTTACCCTAATCTCTAGTTCTTTTACTTTAGTGGCCTCCGCCAGTTCTTTTATTTTGGTGGTGTTAGCTATCTCTGTTAATCTAGTGGCCTCAGCCAGTTCTACTTGTTTCAATTTATTTGTTTCAGTTAATTCAGCAAGTTCTTTCTGATGCTGACGTTCCTGTGCTCGTTCATTTCTTTCAGCATCCTTCAATTCTTTATCTATTGCAGCTTTCCTGTCTGTGTGTTCTCTATATTTATTACTTGCCCATTGCTCTAATTTATCTCCAGTAAATCCCAGGTCTTTACCCGCCTGTATACATTCTCCTAAAGTTGACATTTTGCTACTGTTTATACACACACTCACTCACATATGCAATGAAATGAACAATTAATATTATATTACGATATTAAATATATACAGCTCTCAATTCGAGATACCTCTCTAATTACTTTATCAAACCAAAATGTATACTCATCTGAAAGAAGACTGGAGTTCTCTTGGGCCTATGGGATGTACTTCTGAATTTCAAGTTGGACTGCTGTCCTAATTACCCCTGCTTTGCATTCTGTTATATAGAGCAGTAAAAGTTACTATTTGAAAAACACAGTACATACAAGTTGTTAACACATTTAAACAATTTTGTGTGATGGTTCACTCCGACGGGATGCTGGAATGCGAAGAATTAATTTAAATTAGTCTGTCGTCTGTCGTGTCAATGTCGTTGTGTCTTCACCTCTGTTCGACCTCACCTGAAACGTCTCTGTGAAACATGTTCATATTCACTCTTTTACATTTACAACAATTATCATACATGAATTTATTTATCCATTTGCTACACACAATTAGCTGCGATTTTAGAATTAACTTTCTGATCTTATTTTCACCCGCTCAATCCATTTCACTCCTCATTTCATCTTTTGCCGGTAAGTTTACGGCTCACTTTTGTGCACCAACTTGGGCAATCAATTTTCCTGGTGTGTTCCACTTAACCACTTTTATTTTCTTCTGGTGGGTTTAAGGCCCACTTCTGATACTTTGTCAATCAATTTTTTCTAGTGGGATCAAGGTCCACTTCTGACACCAAATGGTTTTCGCTTGTCAACAACCTGATTTCATGCGAACCCTTCATTCACCCCTCGAAATCACAAACACATCGTTGTGTGAATGGACTTTCCAAATTCATATTTAATTATATCTTATACATCTCGCTCTCTGAGCAAACACAGTGAACATTATGATTCAATTGTAATAGACTGTCATGGATTAAGTGTAACTATGCTCTCTCTAAACTCTACACCATAAGGGAAAACACACATGTCTTGTCACACCGACTGTCAGTCTCCGTCTGACTCAATTCACATCTCCAGTCCAGTTTCTCGTCCCCTTCTCTCGTGCGGTTAGCTGTGCGGCGTTCTCGCACACTTACGTTTGTCCAGTTGTCCAGTCCTCGTCCTACAGCTATACTAAAGTTCAGTCTGTTTACGGGTAATCCCCGTGCTTACGTTATTCTGTCTTATTACGGGAGTGAATCCCGTCACGTCCTAGCTATGTCCTAGCTATGACACATGTGTGTCATGTCTAGGTCTGGTCCTAACACTGGTTTGGAGTACTACCTCCTTCTACTGTCTCTCTCTGTGTATACTCTTGTATAGAGTCCCTATGATGTCCTGCCTTTGTCATTTACTTTCCTCTGTCCTTGTCCTACGTGTATCTATATCTATTCTACGTCTATCTCGGTCTCTCCCAGCACTCTGACAACCCCTTTTCACATTCCATCAGAACATACCACACACCTCTGGCTTCTAACAAATGATAAAAACATTTAATAGAGCAAAGTGTCACGTGTGTGCAATGTATGTGTATAGAACGTCTGTAGTATAGTCTATTGTGTATGCGAGATGAGACCAGTCCGTTCAGGATCTTTCATCATAGTGTTCGGCCATACCACAACACAACACAGCAGGTTCAGAGGGACCTCACCGAATGAAGCGTCTCTACGGCCAGGGGTCGACTTATTCCAGCTGATCGTGGATAGTCTAGGTGCCTAGTTACCAATGTTCGATGTGATAGAACACTATCCCTGAGTTCGGCACACACGGTGTACCTGATACTTCACAGAAAAAATCCTTTGACCTAGGAACACTGGCACATTTCCCACACCATATCCGAAACAAACTGATGGTATCTGTTCTAGTAAATTCGTTCTATCTATTTGGAAATTGTTACTGATTAGTTCTTCTCATCATTCTAACTTCACTTCATAATACTGTCATAGTCCAGAGAAGTAATTACAGTTAATTTTTCTCAGTTGTTTTGGTAACTCAACCACTGCCAAAAGAGCCTTTTCATGTCATACACTTTTGGTCAGACGAGACCATGATTTGTAGAACGGTGTCCCATTGCCGGTGCCATTTAGCAAACTGATCTCGGTGGTACTGCCATTGTCCACCTCTCTGAGTTGTTCTTAAGTTCTCAGGTACAGTAGAACCGTATGTAAGCTATTCCGGTCTAGAATTGGAATCACAAATTCACATCATGGACAAATGTCCGTCACCTTTAACTGATTGAGTGCCAAACAAAAAGTGGGTTTGGCCCAAGCAGAAATTGATGGAGAAAATAGGAAGTAGGGGTGTCTCATAATAATAATCTAAAAATTGTTAAAATGGTAGCAAATATATTGTACTAGCTGACTCGACCCGGCTTCGCCCAAGCCATGGCGGGGATATATCTGTCTGTCTGTCTGTCTGTCTGTCTGTCTGTCTGAACCAGCCCGGCTTCGCCCAGTCCCTGATGGGGAGCATCTAATTTAATTCATATAAGTAGTCATATAAGTTCCCGTTAACGACAGTCTGTCTGTCTGTCTGTCTGTCTGTCTGTCTGACTGACTGACCTGGCGCGGCTTCGCCCAGTCCCTGGCGGGGATCTGTCTGTTCTGTCAATGTATGTATGTATGCATGTATGTATGTATGTATGTATGTATGTATGTATGTGTGTGTGTGTGTGTGTGTGTGTGTGTGTGTGTGTGTATGTATGTATGTATGTGTGTGTATGTATGTATGTATGTATGTATGTATGTATGTATGTATGTATCTATCTATCTATCTATCTATCTATCTATCTATCTATCAATCTATCTATCTATCTATCTATCTATCTATCTATATAGATATCTATCTATCCATCCATCCATCTATCTATCTATCTATCTATCTATCTATCTATCTATCTATCTATCTATCGCCAGGGGACTTAACTTAAGATATAGCAATGCTACTAAAGGTTATGTCCCTTGTTTTATTTTTTCTTAAGTTGAGTCATGTAATTACAAAATTAAATTTTAGTAAGTAAATATATGATTGTACACTAAGAAACTATTACAGTTGGTTGCACAGGAATGAAACGAAAACATGTAGACAATTTGATCTCAACCGGATGGACCGTTCGCGAACGCATAAAGAACGGACATACACACACACATACACACACATACATACATACATTGTGTTTTATAGATGTAGATTATATATCAAATTAAAGAACATTGCACAAGGAACACGTTGGTATTGCTACTGTTGCTATAAGTTAGAAATATAATAATAATATTAGCAGATGTTGTTTAAAATAATATTAAGACATGGGTGACAAGTACGTGAAATTTCCATTTACCAAGGCGCTACTGCTCCAACGCTGTTTATAATCCAATGATAACTACACCACTTTGCAACACAAATAACACTAGAACGGCCCCATAACACCAATAAAACACAATAAAAACATCATATTTTGAAGCGAATCATTGTGACATAAAATGGAAAATGTCGGAAAATCACGAAACAGGTTTTGACCGTATTCTACTTAGAAACAATATGTACACTACTTTGTATTTAGTTTTATCAAATATTATTATTATTCTTTTATATTTAATTATTTAAATACTCCTTAAATACTTTGTGATAGGCAAAGCAAACTTTAGGGGCACAGGTGTGGCCCATTAGCTAATTCGACATGATGACAAACTTGCACGGTTAGTGGCTAAGCGGCTAAGATAGTTTTCATTTATAAAAATAATTAATTGTAACCGAACAAACACATTTAACATGTGCTATCAGTTTAAAATCATTCACAAAGTCCTTTAAATCAGAATAACTACAATCTAACATTGTTTAAAACTTTAATCTAATGTAAATAAGGCCGAACATCTTGCCATTCCTTGCCATTACTAAAATTGCAAGTAACTACAACTTTAACACCTCAAATTCATCAAATTTCGATACCTCGTGGCCTGTGTGTAAATGAAAAACCTTCTTTCGGTGTAAAACTTCTTTCAGGGCATTCAAATTCAGCTAGGGAATGAAAACGAAACAAACAAACAAGCTGCCAAGATCTTTCCAATATATTGATGAAGGGCCAAAATAGTTGAGACTGTCTGGCAACAGGTTGGCGGATGGCGATGAATCAACACGGGACACTGTGGTTCCTTTTCCTTTTTAGACTGGAACAGACGAACGCTCCGTTTTTTATTAATCCATCCTGCACACTGATGGCAACTGTCTTTTTCACTGCCGAGAACCGTGTGTCTGAATGACGTCACTGTCTTGGCCAGAATCCAGGTGCTGATCGCTTCTCTGCTTTCATCCTCGTATCGGAGTGAATAATATTCCGACTGGTCTCCCTTTGTTCAGGGAAATGTTTCCCCGTACTCAAAGAATTCCGGTCGGCGTTTGATCTGGGGGAAACCTTTCCCAACAACAAAGGGTTGCGGCGCCTATACATGACTGTTTTTCTGCGCTTCTTCATTCTGATCGGCATCTCCAGTAATTCCGTGACAACTACCTAAAAAAATGATACATTTGTTCTGTACTTTTTCAAAATATATTTAAGCACAAAAAGACGAATTCAATTCGTGTCTTTGAAAAAGGAAAGGCAGCACAGATGGGGGAGTAGATGAAATAATATGAGATTACCCTACTGGGAGTATGATAAATAAGGTGGAACAAACGGAGCAGTAGAAACAAAAATGAAAAACAACAACACCTAAGCACAAGTGCAAAACCAGTCTATTATCAGGCCATAGAAAGAAAAAAAGACCCCTCCCCCCTCCTCTTTTTTTTCCAGTGAAATAATATCCCTAATGTTATCTAAAGATATATAAAAAGTAATAATATAATAGGAACCAGTGATTTCAAGAATAATAACAGCAGCATTTAATACTATGAGGAAGAAAACTTAAGAAGTAATTCAGTGCTGTGCACCCACACATGACACGGATGACTCAATTGAGGATGAATAGTTGAAGTAACACCACACAATTATAGGTAATCAAAGAAAATGAAATATAACAATGATGATGTTGACCTGGATGCCAAGATAGGATAGGATTGCACGGGTGTAAAGGCGATCATGCAGAGACAAGGACAATGAACGATAACGGAGAGTTATTCACTAGCCCATGCGTAGTGAATCAATACATCATAGGCGGTAGAGTTTGTACACATTAAAGAATACATAAATAATGTGGGCTTCACCAGCCGACAAACAGTTAGTCCAATTGCTCATATGTGTCAGTGGGGATAGATGTTCCGACGTGTATGTATATCATAATCTGCTTATAAGTAACGTTAAACGTCAACTCCATAAATTAATAACAACTTCATCTCATCTAATCTATGATCCAACTTTAATCCTGATTTCTTCATTTCTGATCTTATGTTTTCTTGATACGTTGAGTATTCTTCTCACGAATCTCATTTCTGTTGTTGTCATCTTTCTTTTCTCTTTGTCTGTCTTTGTCCAGGTTTGACATTGGTAACATAGAGTTGGTAGGAAGGTTGTGTTATAAAGTGCTTTCTTTGTAACTATTGATACATGTTTAGTTAGCTAGTTAGTTAGTCGACAGATCATCCTCATTGCACATCGTACCATTCAGTTCATAAGTGCTCGGATCCCCTCCTCAAAAAATCCCGCAGCGTGTAGCGGCTCACGACAACAGTTCTGTGTCGGTTTATTACTCTTCTTTTGATTCCAGCGTAGAGTTCTTGTTTGGCCACACCTCTTTTAACTTGCTGTTCTCGCACTGTGGATTCTCGGACTATGGTTGTAGATTCCCAGCCATCGTTTGGTTCTCTTAAACGACTTACTTCTCGAAGAGCATTTAGAATGTATACCTGGTCCATGGCTCGTCCGCCTTCCCCAGTAGCCCTACCAGCAAGCCTGTTAACCTGCTCATTCTCTTGTACCCCTACATGCCCTGGCACAAAGATGAAACTAATCTTTGCCAGCCGAGACCGCTACAGAGACAGCAGCCACTCTCTTCGGACCCACCCTATCTCTGTACATGTTTGTTCTTTAGCATTGGTGCCATTAGTCCAATGAGTTGGTTTGCCGTATTTTTAATATCGTCTTCTCATTTGCCATTTGATGATATTGTACTTCTTTAATTATTTCAGGGGGTGTTAATTTAAGTGAATTGTTGTTGGTTTTTCTTCTGTAGTTATAGTCATTACCTCAGTTCTGTTTTACGCGTGCTAATTGTAATGTTATGTTTCCTACACATTTCGTTTGGACTATTCACGTGGTCTTGTAATTCAGCTTCTGATTTTGCTATTAGAGCCTTGTCGTCAGCAAACAGGAGTTTTCTAATGGTGTAATTGGAAGATGGTTTTTTTTTTTGTGTTCTCCTTATGCAGTGTTATTACTGTCTCTGTCTGGCTGGTTTCTTTACATATGTTGTCTATATAGCTTATGAACAAGAGAGGGGGCAGGACACAACCTTGTTGTACTCCGGATCTTATGTTGAAGGGTTCTGACTGTCCTCCAGTTGCTCTCACTATGCATTCACTGTTGTTGTATAAGCTTCGACATAGGTTTGTTAGATGTGTACTCACTCCAAATTGTTTAAGGATGTCCCAAGGCTTTTTTCTATCTACTCTAACATATGCCGTTTCTTGGCCAACAAAGGATGAGTAGAATGTTTCATTAAATTATATTGATTGTTTTTCTACAAGATGACTAAGAGCAAAACTGGCATCTGTGCATGCTTTGTTTGTTTTTTTTCCTAAAACCAAAATGTGTTTCTCTAAGCTGGGGTGCTATGGTAGTTTGTAATCTTTTCTCAAGAACTTTGCAAAATATTTTCCCAGTATGACCCAAAAGGGAAATGTCTCTGTATTGAGTTCAGTCTCTTTTGCTGCCTTTTTTTCCTAATTGGTATAATTGCGGCGTTTCCCTAGTCCCGTGGAGTATGTTGTTCTACCCAAACATGACTGAACTTATAAACACATACATCAATGCAGTGTAAGATATCTCAGGAATCAAGAAACCAAGAAACACAGTAGTTATGAACACTATATTGCACGATTTTCTGCCCGAAACATTTTGTTGCAGTTCGTCAGGTGCATACTCCAGAGTTATATATCGTCAATCAATCATGTGCCATGCCGGAAAGCGTGTTCGGTCATGACTCGCCATTTCACTCGATCACCAGAGTCGTGGATCAGGTCAGTGTTCCTGTATCGTCCATGCTATGTGGCCAACCCATCCAGGTATTTTCCTCTCGGTCTTCCTCATGGTCTGTTCCCCTCGATCTTGCCAGTTGTCAATAAGTTCTCAAATCCATTTCTTCTCATAACATGTCCAAAAAACGTTGACTGTCTTCGTCTAATTTATCTAATCAGTTTACGATTTTCATTTGTCTTCTGTAGTACTTGGTTATAGGTTTTTCTATCTGTCCATGGTACTCTTTGCATTTTCCTCAGAAACCACATTTCTGTAACCATCAAATGTTTTTCAGCTTGACAGCACATTGTCCAAGTTTCACATCCATACAAAATAATAGGCTCTATGTACCCCCTCAACAGTCATTTTCTCGTTTCAATTGACATCTTTTTATTGGTCAGAATATTTTTCATCTTGCTAAAGGCTACTTTCGCCATGGCGATTCTTGTTCTAATCTCTTCAAGACATCTCCCATCAGATGTTATGACTGTTCCGAGATAATTGTACAGATTCACGTGTTGAAGAATATTCCTATTTACTTGTATATTACATTGTGGTACTTTGTTCTTCCTAGTGACGACCATAACCAGTGTCTTCTTACAATTTAATTCTAACCCCAGCCGCTCACTGTGTACAACAACCGCATCTACTAATTGTTGCAGATACTGTGCATTGTCTGCAATCAATACAGTATCATCTGCATATCTAATATTATTGATGTTTCTTCCTCCAAAGCTGATTCCATTTATATCTACTACATTTCTGAACACATTTTCACTGTTTAGGTAAACAAAGGGTCTGGAGACATCACACAACCCTGCCTAACACCTCTCTTAATAGGTTGATATTGTCCCACTTCATTATTAATCCTTATGGTAGCTTCTTGTTTCCAATATATGATTTTTATAAGTCTAATGTCTTTCCCATCAATTTGTAGATCTGCAAGCATATCCACCATGTTGACATGTCTAACTCTATCAAAAGCCTTTGTGTAGTAAATACAGCAAAGATGTATATCCTTGTTTACTTCTATAGCACGTTCAATAACTGTTCGCAGCACATACACAGCATTTACTGTACCATTTCCTTCTACAAACCCACATTGTTCTTCCCCTATTTCATGTTGTATTTTCTTCCTCACTCTTTCCATGGTAATTCGTAACAAAATCTTTGTGATTTGACTCATTATACTAATTGTTCTATGTTGATCATACTCCAAAGTTCCTGATTTCTTTGGGATTGCAATAAATACTTAATTACATTATTCAGAAGGTAATCCATTATCATATAATGTGTTCAGCAGTCTGGTGACTTGCTCTAGTCCAAATTCTTCTAAAGCTCTAATGATTTCTGGTGTGATGTTATCTGTACAGGGGGCCTTGCCAGCTTTCTTATGCTTAAGAACATTTTGAACCCCCATCTCTAAAATTGGTGGTCCTTCATTATTAAATCTAACATCATACTGTTCCACTTTTCATGAACTTACTTCTAACTTAATACGGGCTCGTGTTTTATGACAGGGGGTGAAGCACAATCATACACTACGAATGATTGTACAAAACACACGGTAACATAACTGACAACAATTTAGTCACATTCTTCAGATAATGCAGCGCTCACAAACTAGCGGCATTCTCATTTACAATTCCGTATGTACAAATCTACAAGATTATCAATGCATACAATAGCATACTTTCAGTCTCCACAGAGCGTACAAGCTTTCATACATCAAGCATGGAATAATACATTAAATACAAGCCACTTTCTCCCACGTCTGTCCAGTCTCATAGTCGTAGGCAGTCTGAGCTCCCAGCCAGGGTTTCGTGTTGGCCCGGCTTTGGGTTCTCGGGTGCTTCATTCGCCACGCTGGCCACTGGCCACTGCGCAGTTGCTGCTAGTTGAGTTCACATTCGTCTTGGTTCGTCACCTTCCAGGCGCGGGCGAGTTAGATTCTGACATTCTCTGCCGCCTCCTCTTATGAAAAGAGTATCCTTTCATTATGGGTATTTCTTAATAATATTATTAACAGTCTGAATCCACTAACTGTTTATGTTGTTAGGTGAATATCTGATATATTCATGAATTCACATTGACTTGGTAATACTGCATGATATATATATTTCTCATTGCTGCTCTGAGATTACTTTCATCAAGTTTTGTCCCCTCGTTGGACCTGTACCTTTGTTGGTAGTAATGCACTTCAGCAAGTCCGGTAGTTATCAGCGACTAACACTATCTTTCAAGCAACGCAACTACCTCCCGACAAAAGAAAAAAAAATTACAAACAGAACATGTCAGGCCGCATATCATCTCCCTAATGAGATGACTTCAAAGTTAGACACCCACCGATTTGGTAGGATAATCCAATCTTGGTCCCCCAGACCTTAGTAACTATGTTCCACGCATAGTTGACGCCACATGGTGGGCTATAGATCTTTTGGCTACCATGACAAAGATAATATATGCATGCTTACATTTACATATGTCAAATTGTTTCCCCTTAGGTGTACTAGTGAAAAGTTATGGGAAGTAATTTTGAGATTGTTTCAAAAAATAAAGTACATTTATTCTTTTTCTTCTTCTAAGCGTCATAGTTTGATATCTCTTTTCAATAGTGGCAACATTGGCACCATTGAGAAAAAATTAATCAATCAATGATTCTTAGATCACAAATATATAAATCCTTCCATACTTTGTACCATATGCAAATATCAGTGTCACGAAATCATTCACTATGTCTTTCATGCATGACTATTTGTGGTATAGTCTGCTATTTTTCATAAATTTAGAAAATAATTATAAACGGAAGCGGTAGCAAACACTAATGTGTTCACACGTGCCTCGAAGTGCCTTGTTCGCCAACTCAAACGCGACTGGACACTTCAAGCCTTCTAAATCGAACTCGTCGACAAAAATACAGGAACAACAAAGATGTTCTTGCTCACCTGAATCGGAACATGAAAAATGGCATATTCAAGTCGTGCGAACGTTTTTCAGACGTTTATTCCACCGCAGACAAAACAGGATAAACCCTCGCAGATAAATATAAGCTGACCCCTATAGACAGGATCGGCGCGTACTTAAATAATATCTACCGATGAACTCCCAGTCCACTACGTCGCCCTTGAAGAATAATCATCTTTTCCTCCGTTCAGACGCTTGGATAAAAGTCTAGGTTTCCATTCCCGGTCTTTCCACTGTTGGATCGTCCTCAACAAATTCCTCTCCTGATTCCCAGCTGCCTCATCCCGAAATCACCACATCCAGGTGGCACCTTCACACAGAGCCTTCAAGAAACATATAATTACAGAATCACAAACTCACAGCGTCTCTAGTTGCCGTCTTCTGACGTTGTCCACATTCTCCTTGGTTTCTCATATTGTCGTCCAGTTTGGTGACTGTATGGACAAATCCTGTTTTCTCCTTTTTTATATTTGGTGGCGCGTGCCGTCATGTGGCATAATGCCCCCTCCCAGATAAGAAAATGATTTATCATTTTTTTCCCTCTATTATATGTATATATGTACAACTATTACAACAATTCTAATAACAACTGAATAGTTCTTGGTTTTACAACCTTACCCACCCTTTACAAAAAATAAAGCTATATGACGAGCACGCCCACCTGTCAAAACCCTCCGTTGCAGCTTGAAGTTGCTATGCTTCTTTTTCAGCTGCCCGTTTCTTCTGTCGTTTCTCCTTCTCACGTGCGGTAAATTCTTGTATAACCTACTTCCTAAATCCGCACCAGTTAAACCAGTTTTCTGCCCCAAGATAATGTAATCTTGAAGTGTAGACATCTTGTCCTACTTGTATAATAATCTAGCTGCAATAAAATAGCGAAGTGGGAAAAGAAGACAAGAATATTGACAAAATTGTAATAATGTTGTTCAAGGAACAGAGTTGATAGTATAGTTGTAGTATGAATACCAATCAATAATCAACTTAACTAACCAATGTACAGTTGACGAAAGAATATATGACTCAAAATATATCACACTTATACAAAACGTGACATATGTAAACCCCGAAAAAAAAATTAATTAAGGAAAAATATGTTCAATATAAAGAATATATATATATGGCACAAGACAATTAACGATCACAAAAGACGATTAACACGTGACGTGAAAACATGTTTCCGTTAAAATAATAATGAGACTTTCACATACATCTAGCTTAAATCCGACATTACATACTACTCACTTATCACAACGCGACACTTATGTGTTGACACTCGTGAGATCAATATAAAATATATTTCGTATTGACCTGACGAATTCCAATACAATCACTTTATAGAATAGCCAAGTAACCTCCCACAACAATTTTTTTGATAAATAGTGCCTCATTAGTAGGATCAACGCTATAATATTCAACAACACAATTGATACAGGCCTTTTAACGCATCTCACGAACGTAGAATGATACTTGAATCGCTCGAGAATTGTAGAATTTGAGACTGTTCCAAATATGTTTCGATGAGTCCGTTAATATAATGATCCGTAAAAGGCAATCGATCAGTGGTATCCTGGTTGAGTGACAATAAGTGAGGAGCTGTTTAGTGATTATTGCTCCTGTCTTGAGAAGACGATAGTGCAATTAACTTGCACTCGCACCCTAGACTAACGTGGTCCGTGACCGACTTCTAAGAACACATAGTCGGATGCGGTGTAACGACGAAACTTGAGTTATTATTTCAGCCTTAGTACGATAACTCTAGGCTGAATGTCTGCTGTAGGTATCTGAGTGAATGATGCCCACAGTGGAGTAAGTAGAGTTGATTGACGTGATCTGTCTTGTATCTAGTTCCGGTAAGTAAAGTCCAGTGAGTGAACAGGTTGTGTGTCCGTTATCACGAATAGAAACGATAGTTATCAATCCGTGTGACAGTGTTTGTATATCCTGGCGTCAGAGTATTGAAGTACGTCCAGCTGTAAATATGTTCAGATATGTGCAACGTCCCAATAACGAAACATCTTCCTTGTCCATTATGGTGGAGGAGAGTGTCCGTAGTGTTCGCGCTATCGAAGTGTGCGTATAAAAATGTCGTAATATGCACTAAGTAATTTTTGCGCCAATAATTCAGACATGAAACAGAGTCGACAGCAGATATAATGAACATGTAAATGTCTCACACATGTAGGTGGCAAAATGCTTTGTCGTTCTGAACCACCAAGTCAAAACTTTCAGTAATGTTCGTAAAATTAACGAATGTCTGATCGCTGTAAGGAAATTTATGAATTCAGCAGATTGTTCAACATAATTTCACTTTCGATCAGTTCTAATCCATCAGTTGTTTTCAAATTTCGTTAGTAGTGTAATATAATACTCATCTCATCATGTCTCATCTCATCATGTTCCTCTTGTACCTTGCGGTGTCGAGGTGAAGTATAAACTTCGTGAGAGTGCCCGGTTATGGGCTTCGTATATCGACATTCCCATGGATTGGGAATATAATACTAATAGTGTAAAATGTTAATCGTTGTGTTATCGTATAATAGGTGTAAAATTGTGGCAGCGCAGTGTTTCTTCAGATCTTACTTCCTACTCACATCAACATAGTTACTTTCCATATCGACCATGGTGTCAATTGTTTCGTACATCTCGTATCTAAGCACTATCTTCTTTTCTCAATTAGAATTGTAGTTGTAATAGTACATTCTTTCAATAAATAATAATGTTCTTAAATATGTTACAATATTTCTAAATGTTAGTTGTTTCTAATCTTTCATAGCGCTGTGGTGTGTTCAATAATCTGTACTTTTTCGCATCTGGTGCAAACTTGTTGTGACAATTAGACCGCACTTCTTGTACGTAATAATGTTATTATACATAAATTCTATTCGTACTCACTGTTTTTATTACGTTTCAACTTCCTTGCTGTTGTCAATTTATAAATAATGATCTTTACACTTTAGCTCTTCCGGCTGTTCTCCATTGTTCATGACGTCGAGTTTTCGTGTAATCTTTCTTTCCGTGTAGCACGGTGTGATATGTGCCGCTGGTGCGCAATTTCTTTCATGTTTAGTTAGTGGAATCTAGCGGGAACTTGTGTTGACAAACAAACAATGTCCGGTAACGACCCCCACGTGCCTCGAAGTGCCTTGTTCGCCAACTCAAACGCGACTGGACACTCCAAGCATTATAAATCGAACTCGTTGACAAAAATACAGGAACAAAAAAGATGTTCTTGCTCACCTGAATCGGAACATGAAAAATGGCATATTCAAGTCGTGCGAACGTGTTTCAGACGTTTATTCCGCCGCAGACAAAACAGGATAAACCCTCGCAGATAAATATAAGCTGACCCCTATAGACAGGGTCGGCGCTTACTTAAATAATATCTACCGATGAGCTCCCAGTCCACTACGTCGCCATTGAAGCCTAATCATCTTTTCCTCCGTTCAGACGCTTGGATAAAAGTCTAGGTTTCCATTCCAGGTCTTTCCAATGTTGGATCGTCCTCAACAAATTCCTCTCCTGATTCCCAGCTGCCTCATCCCGAAATCACCGCATCCAGGTGTCACCTTCACACAGAGATTTCAGAAACACATCCTTTTCGAATCACAAACTCACAGCGTCTCTCGTTGCCGTCTTCTGACGTTGTGCACATTCTCCTTGGTTTCTCATATTGTCGTCCAGTTTGGTTACTGTATGGAAAAATCCTATTTTCTCCTTTTTATATTTGGTGGCGCCTGCCGTCATGTGGCACACGTTGGAATTATCACAGCCGTTGCTGCACACGTTTGGATTGTAATATTCTTACACACGTTCTAATTACACTGTTGTGGATAAGATGTCCATTTAACACAGTTATACAGTTAAAATATTTGAATAGTTTCGTGTGCTTATATAACTGCTATACATAAGCTTTGGTACTACAAGATATTCACCGACATCTGGAGTCCGGTAAGTGTGTACACCTGTGTAGTACTGTGTTTGTAACACTGTTCGTAGGAATTACACTAAAGGTTTTAAAAGTAATATCTTTACACAGTTCGATCGTTCATTTGTTCATCACATTTACTAGTTAAAAATGTGTTTGAAATAAATTGCAGGACATCGTCCTTATCACAGAAGTAGTTATTCACAGCGTTCTTTGTTTTCATAACTCATTTCGCTGGACTGTGATAATTGTCTGAGCGTCATAAGTAATCACATTATTCTTTGCGCTCAGGCGTAGTTAAACTGTCGTTCGACGTCTCTAGAGATCTGGAGAGCAGGTTGGCAATAGTATTTTCAGTACCGCTGACGTGTCTTATGTCAAAGCTGTAATTTTGGAGTAACAAGGTCCATCTAGCTATCCTATGATTCGTCGGTGTACCTGTTGTGATGATAGTTAATGGGTTGTTGTCAGTTTCCACTGTGAAATGTCTACCTAACAAATATCGGGATAATTTCTGAATGGCATAAATTAAATCGAGACCTTCCACCTATGGTGTAGACCATCTGAGTTCTCTCGGTGACAGCGTTCGACTTACGTAACAGATTGGATGTAAGATGTCATCATAGGATTGCAATAAAACGCCTGCAATGCCTATCGTGATCATGTCAGTTCTCAATCTGAAAGGAATATGTAAATTTGGCAATCTTAGTTTTGGATTTGAAGAAAAGTATGACTATACTTTGTAAAGGCAGGTCTCAGGCCTTCTCTGTTTACAATTTTATTAGGTTGGTTTTTCGTTAACAGATTTGTAAAATTTTCTATTTAACTTGAAAAGTTTGGTATAAATCGTCTGTAATAATTATTTAATCCTAACATGCTTCTTACTTCCTTTTTGGTTGTTGGCAGTGACAGTTTTAGAATTCTCGACAGACTATTGTCGTCAGTGGTAACAAAACCATTACAAATTTTATAACCCAAAAAAGAAATTTCATGGTAGGCAATTTCTACCTTAGCTGGCTTTACTGTCAGGCCATGTTGTCTGATGCATTCAAATGTTTGTCGTAGCGTCGTTAGGTGTTCTGTCATTGTATTGGTATGTACACAGATGTCGTCCATGTATGGTAGAATGTTGGGTATGTCTGCCAGTAACAGTCTTGTCATTCTTAAAAATGTTGCTGGGGCATTGACTAGCCCGAATGGTAGTTTACACCATTCGTATAGTCCTCAAGGTGTTGCAAATACTGTCAAGTGTATAGCGTCTTCTAACATGGGTATTTGCCAGTACCCTTTTGTCATGTCGAGTTTTGTAAAATATTTGGCATCTGTCATGTCTGTCCGTATGGTTTGGTGTTCTACTAGGTCTGTCTGTCCTGGATGGTTGGAAAAAATGGTTCTATAGTCTTGTATCAGTTGTCTGCAGTTGTATGTCTCCGTCTAAGAGAGATTAGGAGATAGTTTAATGTCTTGCAGTGTCTGTCGCGTTGAGGGTTGGGACTGGTATTTCGTCTGTTTCGTCTAGGTCTGTGTGGTCTACTACAGTTGTTTTTGCCGCTGTCCCATCTTGGTCTTCGTCTCTGGTGTAGTAGGGTTTAAACATGTTAATGTGGAATATTTTGTTCTTGTTCTTTATTGTCACTTCGTAGACTACTGGTGAAATTTGTCTTAGAATTTTGAAAGGTCATTGCCAAGAGTCTGCTAAGAGGATTTTGTCGCTGGGTAAGAGAAGTAGTACGTCCTGTCCTGGTGTTAATGTTATTGTTCTGTTTTTCATGTTGCCATTTTCCCTGTAGATGGCACCAGATTGTCTTAGTGATTCTTTGGCTAATATGCATGATTTCATTATTCTGTCACGTAATGTTGTAACATGCTCGTATGGTGACAATGGGCAACGTGGTTTGGCTCCATATAGTAATTCAAAAGGTGAAAACTCAGTGCTAGAGTGAGGAACTTCACGATGGGTGGGTGTAAAATTACAATAAAATAATGAATATGCAGCAAGGCATGATAATGCTATTGTACTTAAACAGTAAAGAAGTATTAGGGCACATATTACTGTCTTTTCATTTGATTTATTTGGTTTTGGTTGTTGTTCGCGTTGCGTTAATGGTATCGTGCTGTTTACTTTCGCTGTTTCTTTGCTCTGTTTTGGCTTTTGTTATGTAGGCTTCACATCTTTTTGTGCCTTTATGAGGTCTTCTCTCATATTTGGGAGAGGTAGCTCTACTGTGTCAGTTTTATTTATCTGAGATGGTCCTGTTGATAAAATATTTTCACCACAAGATGTTACAAGGTCATGTGGCATATCAGTAACTTCCGGCAAGTTTCCAATAATTATGTCACAACACGGATCAAACAATGCTGCGCATTTTACTTTGCCTGTGAAAAATGGTGTCTGAATGTATGCCCATGCAAGTGGGTATTTCTCAATATTTCCTGGGAAAGTTCTGCATGTTACATGTCTACCTGTGTAATCTTCAGGTTGTATAAAGTCCTTTTTTTTAAACCTCGATATGGGTACTACCACTATCTCTCAAAACACTGGCTGATTTCCCATTAACATAGCCCTGATGGATGTTTAACTTTCCTTTTGAATCAGTCACTAGATTGTCTTCCTCATTCGCTATTGGTATCGAGTGGCCGCATGTTAACACGTCATCATCATGGAAGCGGTGGCCTGTAGTGCATTTTATAAATGATATTCATCGATAGTTTCGGCAGCATTGGCAGGATGTTGACTTTGCTTTTGTTCTCCCTCAGAGGATGAACTAGCGTACATCGCCGCGTTGGCTTTCTTTGTCATTTGCTTTCCTTTACAAGCATGGCGCCAATGCCCATACGCCTTGCAAAGATAGCATTTAGTAAGTTCTTTCTTTCCCTTTCTTGCTTCTCTATATGATTTTGTAAATACGATATGTATCCTGGATGGTTATCACACATCTCACTTTCAGAATGGTTAAAGCTACAATATTTACAACGGTAGTTAGATGGTCTAAATGGTTTCTGTTTGTTGTAACCTGATGGTTTGTATTTTTCATATGTAGCGGCTGCTACGAATTCTGTACATACGCCAGGATTGCCCAAACTACAACATGTCCAGGCGAACCTTCTGGCCTAGAGAGAATACAGTGGAAGATAAACTCTATGGACCGCTGAATGACCTAAAAAAGACTGTTGGATTCATACAAGAGACAACATTGCAGTTATAAGCATATTTCAGGCGAACGAAAGAAGAAGAAGAACAATTTATATTATTGGTCGTCGAAAACAAATTACGAACTGCGTTTTGTTTATTAAGACTATGATTGCTATTAAGCAAATGCTCCGCGAAGGCTGATTTCAACATGTTGTGACCTGTAAACTTTAGAGGGATGTAATAATAACTGTAGTGGTTATAGTAGTGATTACGGCTGTTGTAATACTTGTATATAGTATTCACACAAATTACTATTATTTTAGTTATGGATATTATTAGTACTATTATTATTATTATTATTATTATTGTTATTGCCGGTCACTGTAATCTAGAGGTTACACCACATTCTCCGTAATCTCGTATAGTCGCGTAAGTAACGTGACGTTGCGTGAGAATTGGAAGCGGTTCTCTCCTCGTAGGTAACTTACGGGGTACTGAGCCTGTCGCTCAGAAAGCAATGGCAAACTACTGAGCGTAATCTTGCCAAGAAATCAACAATCAGCTGAAAGATGATGATGTTGACAGCGATGTCCTGTAAAGGATATGCAAAAAAAAAATAGTAGTAGTAGTAGCAATAGTAGTAGTAGTAGTGGTAGTAGTAGTAGTAGTAGTAGTAGTAGTAGTAGTAGTAGTATTAGTAGTAGTAGTAGTAGTAGTAGTAGTAGTAGTAGTAGTAGTAGTAGTAGTAGTAGTTGTAGTAGTAGTAGTAGTAGTAGCAGTAGTATTAGTAGTAGTAGTAGTAGTAGTAGTAGTAGTAGCAGTAGTAGTAGTAGTAGCAGCAGCAGCAGCAGTAGTAGTAGTAGTAGTAGTAGTAGTAGTAGTAGTAGTAGTAGTAGTAGTAGTAGTAGTAGTAGTAGTAGTAGTAGTAGTAGTAGTAGTATTGTAGCAGCAGTGGTATCTTTTGATTATAAACACCCGTAAACAGCCCATTTGATGATTTAATGCTGATGGTTTGATATAATGTATGTCTTTCATTTCTAGGGATTCAACTCCAGAGAAACGCCACACGGGGGTGAATGTAGAACTGTCGATAAAGACCACACACAGGTAATAGATGCCGTAACAAGCACGTTTTCAGCGCCATCCAGCTAGAGCAACTCTGTATAAAGCAGCTACAAGCAACATTTACTACATATTTTTTTTTTAAAGCAACTGTCCTTAAAAAAAAAAAAAAAAAAAAAAAAAAAAGAAAACAAAAATAGGTTGCTTTAAAGTTTTTAAGGACATTGTATGGACGCGACCACTGCTGTGGCGATATTACTGTATTGACCTCCCCTCTGGCGTATTTTCCGTAATCTCCGTCCCGTAATGGCACTCTGGGCCATCTATGCTCCTTTTTATAATTGGGAACTATTAGAACTTTCGTCAGCCACTTTTCATCTCGGAAGCAAGTAGGTTCTATACACTTGCAGTCGTAATCCTTACTGGTTTCTTTCGTCCAGCCATCGTCAGATCCATGCTAACTGTATGTTTGACTACGTTACTGAACACATATTTATATATCAATGATATGCTCTCTCTCTCTCTCTCTCTCTCTCTCTCTCTCTCTCTCTCTCTCTCTCTCTCTCTCTCTCTCTCTCTCTCTCTCCTATATTATTGCTGTGCTTTGTATGTCCCCTTAATCTGGCGGAAAAAAAAACACAAACATAGAAGTGCCCATCTTTGATATGTAGAAATGATAACGTAGGCATACTATCTACCATCGAAATAGCACTCTTTAGATGCCCGAGTATCAACAATCTATGCACTAATAACATCTCTCTCTCTCTCTCTCTCTCTCTCTCTCTCTCTCTCTCTCTCTCTCTCTCTGTGCTAACTGTGTGTTTGATTAAGTTATTGAACACATATATCAATAATATGCTCTCCCTCTTTCTCTCTCTCCCTCTCTCTCTCTCCATCTCTCTCTCTCCCTCTCTCTCTCTTTATCTCTCTCTCTCTCTCTCTCTCTCTGTGTTAACTGTATGTTTGATTAAGTTATTGAACACATATATCAATAATATGCTCTCCCTCTTCTCTCTCTCTCTCTCTCTCTCTCTCTCTCTCTCTCTCTCTCTCTCTCTCTCTCCTAAATTATTGCTGTGCCTTGTATGTCCCCTTAATCTGGCGAAAAAACCAAACAAACATAGAAGTGCCCATCTTTGATATATAGAAATGATAACGTAGGCATACTATCTACCATCGAAATAGCACTCTTTAGATGCCCGAGTATCAACAATCTATGCACTATTAACAACTCTCTCTCTCTCTCTCCCCCCCCCCCCCTCTCTCCCCCCTCTACTATATTATTACTTTGCCTTGCATGTCCCTTAATCTGGCAACACAGACGAAGATTTGTCGATCTTTGATATGTAGAAATGATAACCTAAGCATACTATCTGACATCGCAATAGAACTCTTTAGATACCCGAGTATTAAGAATCTATAAGCTAATGACTACACCGAACAGAGGAACAAATGGCATTTCGATGGAAACAACGACAATTGTCTCCAGATACCCATACTTTATTTGCTTTTGTTTTCTATTGTATCTGAGTCCTGCACTGTGTCAGTACATGTAACGCATAGTTATGGTTGTCCTTATTGTAATGCCCAACACATTCCCGGTAATCACTACCCGTCCGTCACATATCAAATGTCACAACGACTTGCCTCAGTTTTAACCGGCGCTGCAGAAGCAGGTTTAACGAGGCCGAATAGTGTTTGTAAACATAGGGTTATTGAATTTAATTTGGATTCTCGTTCACTTTAGCAGAAGTAGTAACATCTGTTATGCATTTCGACAGTAAATAACTCTTTCTTAATGCCTATACTTTCCGGTACAGTGATTTTTATCTTTAGTCCGTGGAATGTCTAAGGCCTGCTCGATCATATTTCTCTCTCATACTATTGCCGCTGTAATAAATATTGATTATGTGGTTGTTTCGGGATTTGAAATTTAAATATTGAGCACAACCCACTACTGGCAAAGCCGATCGCATTCTGGTATGAACCTAAGGCCTATCCACGTCAATATGGAAGCACTATACTCGAGTTTCGCGTGTAGCCTACGATGGGTAGCGTTGTGATGTTCTGTTGTGATAATTTGGTGTGTCCAGTGTGTGCTGCGTGGTTACACACCCGCTTCACACGCGTGATCCGGGACTGTTTCCGGATCCGGTCAGGGATATGCACTACTGACGAGCTCAAACGAGGGCGAAACTCGAGTATAGTGCTTCCATATTGACGTGGATAGGCCTTATGTTCATACCAGAATGCGATCGGCGTTGCCAGTAGTAATAAATATTGCCGGAAGGGAGGTCTTTGAGAAGTTTAGTTATCTTGAAACAGATTCAACGTTTATACAATGTTATGCCAATGTGACAAGAATACATCTTGCGAGACAAAAACAAACAACACAACACACGTATTACAAACTTAATGTAATCTCGTAAATGCAACAATATGTTTATTGTATTTATTCGCACATATGACTCATTTGTATCATGGAGTCACATCTGTAAAATGTCCTTAGTATATACGAAAGGTTTCAAATGAAAACCATAAATATATGTTGTTTTATTTTGGTGATTATATTCCGAAAAAGTACAGAACAAATCTATCATTTTTCGATGTAGTCACTACTGAATTCAAAGCAAATCCTTCAGCACCGGTAAAGTGCTTGGGTTCCTGTAGAAGAAAATTATTTTTGTTGCGAGTGTAACAATTCAAGGGTCACTACTCGGTATTCCTGACAGAAGTCACGCCGTTTTGAAATGTCCTACGCCACGTATACATTTGCTGGACTGACAGGTATGCATCACCGTACTGGACCTCCATTCGTCGATGCATTTCTATGGGTTTCACCCCTTCACTTATTGAAAAACGCATAAGAGAACGCTGCTCCTCTTTGGTGTATGTTAACAGTGGGGCGGCCATCTTTACACTGCCTTTTTGACGTCACGGTGTTCGTCTGAACCTTTTTGTCACGTGCTTAACACTCTCGACAACAATAATACTAAAAGGTTACAAGGCACTGAGAACGTTATTGTAATTTATTTCACATTTTTAAGGTTTTCATTTGAAGCCTCGTCGTATCTCCATCAGTCATCATCTTGTGCCTTGCCAAATGGCGTAGGCAACCTTTATCTCTACATATCTCTGTTCTTCGGGGCATGCCGGTGTGCTGGGGAATGAACAGGCGGACAGATTGGCTGGCTCAGCAAAACTTGGTGGAGTATTGATGCATGACAAGGCAGACGTGGTTGCGGCCTTGTAGGAGCACGTGTACACCTCGGAGGAGCAAATGGATCACCATGGTCTGGCAAGAATGAGACAGCGAGGTGTGACAAGGGGATTTGGCCGACCCTCGACGCTCAGAGGAAAGGTGACACGGACATATAATCAGGTTGCTACTGGTACTATTAGTGTGGGAACTCTTCGCTGGCTGCTGAGGATGGGGACTGAGCGCTTATGACAATGCCCCGAATGCTGTGATGTCGGTTCCTAAATCAATCAATCAATAAATCAATAAATCAATCAATCAATCAATCTCAGTTCTCCTTGTTCTGGGACATTCAGACTGTATGCCACCCACCATCATTCCCCTCTATAATTCCATAACTAACTGTTTGCACACCTTTGGTTCCATATTTTCTTATTTGGCACATTTCACAACTGAATTCCTTAGCCGCCTTCCTAGCTGCACTGGAAAAGCAGCGGGTCATACCTAGACTTTTTTCTATTTGTGTTTTATTGCTATTACATTTTCTAATTTCATGTTTTTCTTGAGATCTGTTTGTGTTGTTACTGAGGAAGATTATTATAATCGAAACGTCGATTCGTAGTGTCATAGTATAATTTACAACTGAATAAATTATGGAATGAGACAGACAGAACTACAAAAATTAGATTTTTAAGAGCATGCATCTTTCCCATTGCAAGATACGCCTGTGAGACCTGGACACTTACTAAACAAGCTGAACAGCGCGTAAATGCCTTTGAATATAAATGTTATACACGAGTTCTAAGAATATCTTTGGTAAAGAAAAGAACACGTGCATCAATACTTCAAAAGCTGAATATTAAAGAAGGTTGGCTATTAAAGACGATAAAACAAAGAAAATTGAAATATTTTGGTTACTTGAAAAGTCAGAACGTTTGGAGAGAACAATAATGGAGGGGCATATGCCTGGGAAGAGAGGAAGAGGAAGACCAAAGAGAAGATGGGTGCATGATGTGGCGGATGATCTCCAGATGGGTGTTTCGGACGCGAGACAACTTGCTTATGATCGAGAGGTTTTCCGGAAGATTGTTATTGTAGCGAGGTTCTGCAAAGGACATTCTACTGAATGAATGAATGAATGGTATATATCATCCGAAATTTCTTCCTCTGTGATTTACGTTTGCCGTAGTGGAGTTCAATGTAAGGTATCCACACCGTGTCCGTGTTTATTATCTTTCACTGTTTCGCAGGAGTTACGCGTACTTAAATGTTTTTATTTTGTATAATTCCGCTCGGTCTGTCCCTGCCTCTTGTACCGTTTATCTTTCTAGTCGTCACAATTTCCCTCCCCCATTGACGCGACCAGTCTCGATGTCGCCAAAGTGGTATTTTCTTTAATGGGATGATCTGTCAACGCGTTTCTTGACTGCATTATGCTGCACTTTCTTCCAAAGACAATTGTGGATCTTCTCCGAGTTCAGCTATCAATTCTGTTTCGTCTGCATCTCATCGTTTGATTAAAGTATAACCCTCAGTTCGTATTCTCAGGCTCTCTCTCTCTCTCTCTCTCTCTCTCTCTCTCTCTCTCTCTCTCTCTCTCTCTCTCTCTCGTCGACCCCTCTCTCTCATCTATCCTATTATTACTTCCTTATAGAAAGAGAAGACATTTAGTTACAACAGATATCCTTGTCAGACTTCTTCCTTTAACTGTTCATAATTGCCCTCTTTATTTCCCATTTTAAGGAAAAGAGGAGGAAGAAGAATTGCTGCTGTTTGTTTCCCGTATCATTTTATTATTACTCTGAGATTTTTCCCATCTTTTGTAAACACTTTCAGCATTTTGATCATTGTTTCACTGTGTCACGTTCTTATAAGAATTTTATAAGAAGAAATTTTAAAAATATTTAAAACACACATATATGCCATTGTATGCTATTTTTTTTTTCTTCACTGTTGTTGTTCTTAATGTGTCCAGTGCATTGTTTGTACAAGTAAAGACTGTTCTTCATGAATTTCCCTGTGTATTTTCCTTCTCTTTGTTTTTACTCTTTTATTTTATAATACTCTTTTATTACAAGAAAATCCAGCTGCTGTGGAGGCTGAGGTAAAAGCGTTGATTTTCGAGAATTCGCTAGACGGTGATGCTGTCATCTACACAGATGGGTCGGTCGTCCGACATGTGAGAAGCTCATATGCCTTTACGGCTCGGACCGGAGGGAGAATTGTGAAGGAGGACTCTGGTGCTTTCACTGAAACCACAAATAGCCTGACTATGGAAGTCATGGCAGTAAGTAAAGCATTCACTAGGGCGTGTTGCTTTAGCGACTCAATTAACATGATCAAGAGGATAGAGGAGGGGTCGATCCGAAGAGAATGGTTGCTGTCTCAGGAGCGGTCTCGGCTGGCAAAAATTATTTTCATCTTCGTGCCAGGGCATGCGGGAGTACAAGGAAATGAGCGGGCTGACAAGCTCGCAGGTGAGGCTACGGTGGAGGGCGGACGCGCCATGGACCAGGCTGACATTCTGAATGCTCTACGAGAAGTAAGACTTTTGCGTGAACCAAGTGATGAATGTGAATCTACAACCATGGCCAGACAGCGAGAACAGCAAATTAAAAGAGGGGTGGCCAAACAAGAACACTACGCAGGTAGCCAAATAAGATTGATAAACCAACACAGAACTGGTGTCGTTAGCCGCTACACGCTGCGGGATTTGCTGAGGAGGGGATCCGAGCACTTATGGACTGAATGGTTTGATGTGCAATGAGGATGATCTGTCGACTAACTAACTAACTAACATTTTACTCTAAGTCTGAGGTAGAAGTTTGGTGATCTGGTTAATGAAGTTGATTCTACGAAATTATTCGTAATCAATTGCTCCTGACTTTTTCGGTTGAGTTATAAATACAGATGTCATCATATTATTAAGGATAGATCCACTATGGCAAATATCATTCAACATGTTTAAATAATATGCATATGCCAAATTCTTCCATTACTTCTAATCCCTCTCTATTGATTCGGTGTTTTACTTTCTTCGTTTTCTTGCTAGTCAGCAACCTCTTCGTTTAGAATACCAGTACATTCTAAATTAGTTTATTGTGTTAATTATGCTGGATTTCAATCATATAACTCAATGGTGTATTCTTCATTAAATCTATTTGTGTAAGCATCTTCTAGCATTACCACTTTACCTATGCTATACACTTTAAACATCCCAAGTTTACTGTTGTGTTTCCATTTGTGACATGCAGAATTCCATAATACAATACATATAATTGTTGCTTTACTCATATATTCATAAACGTTTGCTTGCCAATAACTAAATATACTGTATTACCGATGCCCATTGTCAACATGCAAGTGAAGAGCCCTGTTATACACTGTCACACCGGCCGCTTTTACTTCACAAGACATTTAATTGTACCCATTTTAGGCTGGGTAGATCTGGGAACCAACGCCAATTGAAAAAATCCACCCCAATACGGATTCAAACCAGTGGCCAGCATACCGACAGGCCAGTGTCTAGAAACTACGCATTCCCGCCTCTTTATTGTTAAGCTAAAGTTACAAAAACATGTTCATAATATGTAAAGATACAAGTATCAACCAATGATATCATATTTGATTGTTTTCATATATACATCAACAGGAATCAATAAAGGCAGATTACTTTAAGTTTCCTGAGTCGATCATTTGTGTTTATATATGTGTTGTACAATTGTTGCTTGTGTACCCGTGTTCGTAGATGAATTATAATTGTCTTCCTAACCAATTCCGAAGTACGGAATAGTGTGTAAAGTACGAACATAAAACTATTTTAGCTAACAAAACCTACACTTGAAGACACTCTCTATGAAAATGTCAGCGACCTGCTGCTTTATTTGGACACACTAATGTTGACGGAACAATGCGTACACACAGGAAAAACAACTAAGTGGTAGTAGTAGTAGTAGTAGTAGTAGTAGTAGTAGTAGTAGTAGTAGTAGTAGTAGTAGTAGTAGTAGTAGTAGTAGTAGTAGTAGTAGTAGTAGTAGTAGTAGTTAGTAGTAGTAGTAGTAGTAGTAGTAGTAGTAGTGGTAGTAGTAGTAGTAGTACTACTAGTAGTAGTAGTAGTAGTAGTAGTAGTCGTAGCAGCAGTAGTAGTAGTAGTAGTAGTAGTAGTAGTAGTAGTAGTAGTAGTAGTAGTAGTAGTAGTAGTAGTAGTAGTAGTAGTAGTAGTAGTAGTACAAGAAGAAGAAGAAGAAGAAGAAGAAGAAGAAGAAGAAGAAGAAGAAGAAGAAGAAGAAGAAGAAGAAGAAGAAGAAGAAGAAGAAGAAGAAGAAGAAGAAGAAGAAGAAGAAGAAAGGAAGAGGAAGCAGAAGAAGAAGAAGTGTGGGATGCTGTCGTCGAGGTGTTGGGTGTAACGGTTCAGTGAGCATCTCAGGTACGTGAGTGGAAGTGGTACATGAACAACTGAAAGGGGGGAGGGGCGGCGGAGGCAGGAAGGTAGGTCGGGAAACTAGCAGAAATAGAGATGTGATGGGTATCTGAGAATGGAAACGGAGGAGTCGCAGTGGATGTACTAACAAAGCATGAGTGGATGCCAGTGAATGGGTTGGCCCTAGTGGACGAATATTTGAGACGAATGAAGTATGATGGTGACACTAACAACATTCATATTGCGTGCTCTTGTATATTTTTATGAGGCGTTATACTCCGTCTGTTTCTCACCACTGACCCATCAGTATAGGTCACAATGTAACTTTGATGTGTATTACTCTGGATCAGTTGTTGTACCTCAAACTCTGTGCGCCCGCTTCCCATTTTCTGCACTCACGACCCATTGTTACTATTTCACAGTGCCAGTCCAGCCTGTCTGCCGGTACTTCAATCCACTTTTTTCACGATTGATGGTCTCTAGGGCTTTTTCTAATCACTACACGGCATCTTCATTCATTTTCTGTGACTGTTTCAAGACAGATACATGTATTTAATAGTCTTCCCATTTGTTACACTGCCTTACATATAACTTCACTATCCTTCATAAATAGCTCTATATCCCAAGACAGGGGGGCGCCGTGGTTGAGAGGTTACGGTCTCAGGTTCAGAGGGCACCGGGTTCAATCCCAGTATAGGGTTGGGAATTTTTCCGCGAATTTTCAGTATGTAATTGAAGCCGAGGGGACAAATAGAAGAACTTTATCGGTGATGGGAAGAAAAGAGCGCAACACTGACCACGTTCGAGCCAAAGAGGAGAAAAGGAGCTATCAATTTCAGACCCAGAACAATGGATTATACTATTAAATTGTGACAGTAATATAATTATATCACACGTTGCCCTGACATCGTGGGTAGGAGATTGTATTCCTAGGATACGGACGAAAAATAGAAGGTTTCGTGTGCAAGTTGCATGCCCTTTACAGAACGTCGCAATTAACTCCAGCAATGTTTGGCTGTTTATGATTTACTAGAACATTTTCAGGTTCAGTAATTTATTTTTGCTTTCAAAGTGGCCGGTGCTTATACCATTAAAATCAACGTCAGGCGGTCTACTTTCAAACTGTCTGCGGCTGATTTCGAACCTGTGACTCTGCATTTCTGTTAATTGTGAAACGCGATCGCTACTCCTGAGCCACAGATGTAGAGGAAGTAAGCTAGTTGCATATCCTTTACATGACTTACAGTTAACCCCAGCGTATTTGAATGTTTGTAATTTCTTGGCAAGTGTACGTTCAGTAGTTTACCATTGCTTTCTGAACGACTGACACTTACATCATTGCATGAAAACCAACGCAAGGTGGTTTGCTTCCAAATCGCCCACAGCTATGTTTTTAACATGGTATGCGGGACTACGAATAGCATTCGTAACATCTTTGCCACTGAGCAGGGATTGGAATGTAATGTAATAAACAAATGCCAGAGATAAATTGTGTTTGTGCATGTACTGGAATAGATAGGGTTAGCGAAATAACCACATAATTGTTTGCCTTAGAAACTTGAAGTGAAGGTAAACAGCTCACTTGGACAGAAGGAGTTCGCGGTTAAGGTCAGTACGGCACCATCAGAATGATTTCGTCTCAAGGTTTCTGTCACACGACGAAGAAAACAATAAATCCAAACTCCACTTATTAGATACATAACCACACCTATTCCCAACTCGGCACTTAAAGAACCTGTCCTTCTGTACGCCAAATCCAATTGTATTTATCAATGTACATGCAGGTGCCAATCTATCTACACCAGCAGAAGAGAGAGGCAGTTAAACAACAGGGTGGTCGAAGACATACCCAACTGGATTGCCAGAATTATACTCAAAGACGCTGGGAATCTGGTCAAGCGGACACACCAAAGTTCCCCTTCGTCATTGACTGGGCGGTAATTGTGGAAAAGTTCACGTGATTGATTGGGACAATGCGTTTCACGTGTTGTTTAACACACAAATGGTCGCATGTTAAAGGTGGCAGAAGGGATCGCCTTAATTTACAGAAGTCAATGTTATGCAAACAGAAAGACATGATTGTCAGTTTAAAATTACCGTGGTAGGCAACTGAAATTACTGTGTAAATATGTATATTTCAGCTTGAATAATTTATCTAATTATACACTATGTACCTGACGATATGTAGCGAAATATTCCAGGCAATAAAACGTGAAATCTTTTGTTGGTGTCATCGTTTTTTCAAATAAATATGTAAGCAATTTCAATGGGATATTACCGCTTAAAGCTCAAATGCAGCGGTATTATGACGGTTGAAGCTCCTAGAGTTCACAAAATGCAGCGGTATTATGACGTTTGCAGCGCCTAGATTTTACTAAATGCGGCGGTATTAGGACGTAGAAGCGTCTAGTTCTTACTATATGAGCGGTATTATGACATTTGCCGGTCTCCCTGGCCGAGGCTTTTACGTCTTTCTCCGTAATCCCGTATACTCACGTGAGTACCGTGATGTTCACGAGAATCGGTAACGGTTCTCGCCGCGTCGGTAACTTAGGGGTATGTTAGCCGGTCGCTCAGAAAGCAATGATAAACTACTTAGCGTAATCTTGCCAAGAAATCAACAATCAGCTGAAAGATGCTGATGTTGACAGCGGCGTCCTGTAAAGGATATGCGAACAACAACAACAACAACAAAAACAAAATGACATTTGATGCAGTTTCAATGGGAGATTATCGCTTAAAACTAGAACGCGGTATTATGACGGTTGACGCCCCTAGAGTTCAGGGAATGCAGCGGTATTTTGACGTTTGCAGCGCCTAGATTTTACTAAATGCAGCGGTATTATGACGTTTAAAGGGCCAAGATTTTACTAAATGCAGAGGTATTATGACGTTTGAAGCCTCAGTTCACATAAACAGGCACAGGGGCTTTACATCAGCCATCTAGCAACGTGGCAGCACATTAAAAACACCCACAAGTATTGATTTGCACTCATAGAAGTAAAAGAAAGGAGTTGAGATTAGAGAACACACTAGACCAGTGGTTCTCAACCTTTTTTGGCCCATACACCCCTTCACCATATGTTCAGAATGTTATTGCCCCCTTTCGTATTTTTTTAAATGTTGCATATTCCTTGCAGGACGTTGCAGTCAACACCAGCATTTTTAACTGCTGTTGATGTATAGGCAAATTTTACGTTCAATAGTTTGCCATTGCTTTCTGAACGACCGGCTCCCATACCAACACGTTATAACACAACGCGACACGGTCTGCTGCACAATTCGGTAGCCGCCGCGATGTAAACGCCTGGTAAGCGGCTCACGAACAGCGTTCGCAAGCCTTTGGCCACGGAATTTCCTCCCTATAAATCCCCCTCCCTACACAGTATACGTAAAAATGGAAGCTAAATGTAATAGCACATACTAGAACAAGTCTAGACGTGGTTCCAAATGTTGCTGTTATGTAGCCGGGGGCGGAGTTGGGCTGAGCTCCCAACCTTGTATAAATACCCTAATGGCTCGTGAATTCATCACCTCTGCAGCAAAAGTCCAACTCCTGGCCTTCTTGTGGCGGAACTGTTTTAACTAACAGGAGGAGGGGAGGCGGTGAGTCACTGGCGCCGAGAAATAACCAGAAAGCTCTAGATGTGTATGCACATACATGCATGCGCAGACACGTATCTGTGTGCCTACACACCTAAACTCGAGTAAGACCATAGTCTGCTCTAGTAAAGGAAAGGTGCTGAAGACGTAGGCAACCAGCCAGGAGGCGCATCACATAAATCAGGATGCCACGCAATTATGTCATGAAATATCGACTACCACTAAATGTCACGGTGCTCGTACTACTCCGCATACCCCATGTGTCGTATCACAGGAACTAGACTAACCTCTCTCTCTCTCTCTCTCTCTCTCTCTCTCTCTCTCTCTCTCTCTCTCTCTCTCTCTCTCTCTCTCTCTCTCTCTCTCTCCTTTCCCATATATAGCATGCACATGTGTAGGTATACTATTGTATAAATGTTTGTTGATGGGTGTAGATGTATGTATATGCGCACACACATATCAGTCCACCCAGACTTTAGGACTCGCCTCATAAAAATATACAAGAGCACGCAATATGAATTTTGTTAGTGTCACCATCATACTTGGGTGCTCACTTCATTCGTCTCAAATATTCGTCCACTAGGGCCAACCCATTCACTGGCACCCACTCATGCTTTGTTAGTACATCCACTGGGACTCCTCCGTTTCCATTCTCAGATACCCATCACACCTCTATTTCTCTAATTTCCCTACCTACCTTCTTAGCTCCGCCCCCCGCCCCTTTCTGTTGTTCATGTACCACTTCTACTCACGTACCTGAGATGCTCACTGAACCGTTACACCCACCACCTCGACGACACCATCCCACACCCCACTCCCTCGGCTGCGTATATAAGAAGATAGCGGTGACATTGCTGGCAATACACATCCTCGGATTCTTCAAAATTTTCATTTTATCTTCATTGCTTTCATTATCTTCTTATTCTTCTCATCCCGTCATCACGCCTCAGTGTAGTAACCGGGGGTCTTCTCCGCGACTATATGTTGTGTTTTGTGTATGTATTTGTTTGCCGATGAAGGCTAGTCGCCGCAACGTCTTGTGTGTGTCGTAATTCTGTCTTGTAAAATAATAACATCACTGCTTCTCAAATTGAAGTCTACATGAAAGGGGTTGAGTGGCAAACACTTAAACTTAAGGCAGGCAATACAGACTTACATCTGATCAATCACTACTGTCCAAATGACCGCTCACAGTAACGTTAATCAAAGAAAAATGATTGTGTGTGGCGATTTCAACAGCCACTCGCAGAGCTGGGGCTATGATCACATGGACCAGAGAGAAGAGAGACTGGAAGACTAGCAGGATGAGAATAGATTCATCTTGATTACCAAGCCGTCCGACCCACATACTTTGTACTCGAGATCATGGCACACTACAACCACACATGAGCTGGCTTTTCATTCACCAGACCTGGAGTGGAACATTACACAAATTGTTGGGAAACAACTTGGTGGCAGTGACCATCGGTCAGTCTTTCTAACTGTAGAAATTGAGCTTGTAAGTGAAAGCAACACCCTCTCGAGGTTGAATTACCAGAAAGCAGTCAGGGCAGTGTACAAGCATCGCACCAGCCTACTGGTTAGAAACCTGAACCCTGAAAAGGACATAAATAAAGTAGATGAAGAATTTGGGAAATGCATACTACAGGCAGCACGAGAAACACTACCAAGAGGAGCCCGTAAACGTTATAAACCCTATTGGAGTAGTGAACTGGAACAGTTGCATAATGATGTGGAAGTGTGTAGAAAGCAAGCAGACGCCAAACCTAGCCTATAGCACCACAATAAATACCAGCGCACAAAAGCCAAATTTCAAAGTGCCAAGCTGCAGGCTAGACGGAAAAGCTGGCAGGAGAAAACAGAGTCACTCAACTTTGAAAGAGACACAAGGAAGTTGTGGAAGCTAATTAAACAACTTAACGATGAGGGAACAGGGAGAAACACAAAAATGGCACTACATGAAGACGGAAACATCTTAACAGGAAAGCAAGCAGCTGACCATTTTGAGGACTCATTCACACAAGATAACAATATCTAACTTAGTCCAGAGTAACAACAAGAGATTCGAGAGAAATGGCAACATACAGGACAGAATGACATAGTACATGAGGTTCTGGAGGCAGCTGACACAATCAGTTAACTTGAGCTAGCCATATCAAAACTGAAAATGAGAAATTCAACAGGAGCTGATGATATCTCCAATTTAATGATCAGGAACCTAGGAACAGAGGCCAAAGCACAAATGTTGCAGATCTTCAATAACAGCTGGACCTTAGGCAGTGTTCCACAAGCCTGGAGAGAAGTGATCATGATACCCCTCTTAAAATCAAGGAAAGATCGTATTTCCTCCAGCTAAGACCAATTAGCCTCACTAGCTGTCTCTGCAAAACAATGGAGCGCATCGTCAATCACAGACTGCAGTGGTACATTGAAAGTGAAAACATCCTTGTGCCACAGCAGGCTGGCTTTAGGCAGAGCTACTCTACGGAAGATCAGACAACCTACCTCTCTCAAAAATTGAGGATGCATTCCAAGAGAAGAAGCTGGTGCTTGCGGCATGGATATATCTGAAGAAAGCCTTTGACAAAATCTGGAAAGAAGGTCTGACGAAGTAACTGAGAAACTGTAAAGTCAATGGAAGAATGCACAAATGGGTGAAAGCATACTAGCACAACAGAAGAACCGGAGTATAGATAGATGGACTCAAGAGCAAGAAATTACTACTGCGTCACGGTGTTCCCCAGGGTGGAGTCTTGTTTGTCCCCTACACTTTTTCTAATCTTCATCAATGATATTGCTGTTAATCTACCGCATATAATTAAGGTGGCAATGTACGCTGATGACTTGGTTCTATGGACCACAAATTAACATGCATCAGTGGCCACCAGATCGCTACAGAGCTGTAGATACATTTGTTGCATGGGCAAATAGATGGTGTGTCAGCATAAACACTGACAAGTGCAGCATTACCCTATTTACCTCTCTCTAAAACAAAAGGCAGGGATCATCCAGATAAATGAAACACTCCTAAGAGAACACAAAGAACCAACATATCTTGGAGTAACATTTGATGGCAGGCTGACATGGAGAAAGTACATCAACAAAGCAGTAGCACAAGTCAGAATGAAAATAGCCATCCTGAGAAAGCTAAGTGGAACCACATGGGGAGCCAGTGGGAAAATACTTAGCAAAGTTTACCAACAGAGCATACGACCACACCTAGAATAAGGGTCAACTGC
This sequence comes from Cepaea hortensis, assembly GCA_963921405.1. NCBI lineage: Eukaryota > Metazoa > Mollusca > Gastropoda > Stylommatophora > Helicidae > Cepaea > Cepaea hortensis. Next base: position 23,815,145 of record OY992879.1, on the reverse strand, counting down.
GTGGTGTTCAGCATAAAAAAACCACAATACAAGAGCTGGACAATGTACAAAATCAAGCACTTAGATTCACCACATGAGGGATACGATTAACCCCTATAGTGGAGATGGAAAGATGGGGAGGACACAAATACTGAGAGAGCGAAGAGATATGAAAACGCGAATACAAGCAGAAAAGTTCCTCAGCTTGCCATGCCACCCTATGAAGAACATATTTGAAAACAAAGCTATGGGACGGTTGAAAAGAAGTAGTTTTATCCACCAGGCGAAACGACTCTGCAGAGAAATCACCGATCTGCCCACAGTTGGTATTCCCCTGACAACTATTCCAGAGCGAATTCCATGGAAAGATGAACACATATACTATAACAAAAAATCCTGACAAAAGTGAGAGGAAAATTTGACAAGGAAGAATAGAATTGTATACAGCGCAGAGCAGCCACTCTAAGCTTCCTTGATGAAGAATACCCACAGGACCTCTGGATCCGAGTCTACACAGATGGGTCAGCACAAAATACTGTTCTAAATGGAGGAGCGGAAGTGTACATAGAATACCCAAATAATACTAGGGACACGGCCAACGTACCAACAGGAAAGTACTGCCATAAATATGATGCTGAAATTGAGGCAATCAAGATAGCAACAGAGAAATTACAAAATACCAGCCATGGTACACAACCTGTGGTGCTATTGACAGATGCAAAATCAGTACTCGAGGCGCTCCTCTCTGGGAAATTGCCAGTACTAAGGACACTAATTTCTGACTTAGCAGTCAGCATAAGGTCACCATAGTGGATACCATCCCACTGTGGAGTACCCGGAAACCACAGAGCTGATCGATTGGCTAAGGAAGGAGCAAAAGAAGAACAGCCTGATGTGCCCATTACATACCACGAAAAAAAAAATAATGATCAAATCGGTCAGAAAGCCACCAAAACCTGCTCAAGACGACTACCACGTTATGAACAGACCTGAACAAGTCATTATTCTGCGCCTCAGAACAGGACACAATAGATTACGCAACCACATGTATACAATATTTAAGATTTGTGAATCAGCCATGTGCACATGTGGATTGGCGTCGCAGACGGCAGAGCACATACTCCAGGAATGCCCACAATATAACATATCCAGGCAAACCTTCTGGCCTAGAGAGACGACAGTGGAAGATAAACTCTAAGGAACTAAAATAGACAGTTAAATTCATACAAGAGACAACATTGCAGCTATAGACATATTTCAAACGAACGAGAGAAGAATAAGTGTGGACGTCTATATAAAACGTGATTTGCGGGTCTACTTACGTGATAAAACAGATTTCAGAAGGGCGAGAAGTACAGAACCGTAAAGTATGGAGGGAAAAACAATATCAAGCAATCTGTTCTTGTAATAACGCGATTTTGAAATAATCTTAATCTTAGGTGGGGTGGGGTGGGGGGGGGGGGGATTCCCCACCGGTTGAGAACCACTGTTTTAGACTCTTCGCTGCTTGTTGAAGTTGACGACAGAGCACATATGGCAATGTCCCGAGAGCTGTGTTATCGATTCTTGACTCGGTGAACTCTATGTAGTAAGCCTGGTGTATCCTACCTGCAACATTTAGTACAGTGGTTCCCAACCGGTGGGAAATTTCCTCCCCCCCCCCCCCCCGACCCCAGGGATGAATGTTAGGGTTTCGGGTGGGGGGGGGGGGAAATTAAGATTATTTCAAGATCGCGTTAATACAAGAACAGAATACTTGATATTGTTTTCCCCTCCATACTTTACGTGTCTGTACTTCTCGCCCTTGTGAAATTCATTTTATAACCTAAGTAGACCCGCAAATCACGTTTTATGTAGACGTCTAGACTTGTTCTGGTATGTGTTATTACATTTAACTTCCATTTTTTTTTTACATATACTGTGTAGGTGTGTGGGGGGGGGGGTGTATAGGGAGGAAATACGAAAGGGGGGGGGGGGAGATGACGTTCAGAAAATATGGTGAAGGGGGCACGGACCAAAAAAAGATTGAGAACCACTGATTTAGTAGATGCGATTGTTGCACACAGTGACAAATTAGGATTAGAATTGAATAGTAAGGAGACGCAGATTATGGTCGTCACTGGGAAGAAGGAAATACCACAATGTGATATACGAGTAAATGGGCATATTCTTAAGCAAGTGAATCGATACAGTTATCTCGGAAGAGTCATTTCATCTGATGGGAGATGCCTTGAAGAAATTAGAACAAGAGTTGCCATTGCGAAAGTAGCCTTTTGCAAGATGAAAAACATACTGACCAATAACAAGATATCAACTGAAACGAGAAAAAAAGTGTTGAGGTGCTACATAGAACCTATACTTTTGTATGGATGTGAAGCGTGGACAATAAGCAGTCAAGCTGAAAAACAGCTGATGGCCGTGGAAATGTGGTTTCTGAGGAAAATGCAAAGAATACCATGGACTGACAGAAAAACCAATGAACAAGTCCTTCAAGTAACAAATAAAGATCGTAAACTGATTAGAGACATTAGACGCAGACAGTCAACATATTTTGGGACATGTTATGAGAAGAAATAAATTAGAGAACTTGGTGACAATTGGTAAAATCGAAGGGAAGAGACCAAGGGGAAGACCAAGAAGTAAATACCTGGATGGCTTGGCCACGTGGCATGGTCGAGCAAGAACACAGAGCTGACCCACGACTCTGGTGATCGAGTGAGATGGCAAAACATGACCGCCGACGCTTACCGGCATGGCACATGATGGATGGTGTATCCTATACTGATTCTTACCCTAAGTCTTATCTGTTGCAGTCTTCTGCCACTTCTACCATGTCGTCCCCAGATCGTTCATTTCTCAGTGGATTATTTTCACTTCGTGCCCTCAAGTCGTCTCTATTTGATTTCCTCTAGACATGAATTAATTAGTTAGTTTTTCCTCTTGAGCCTAAGGCGGCGCATAGGGCAGAAGTCCTGACTCTCCATGCCTGGCGGTTCGCTGCTACCTGTTGTAGATCTTGGATATTTACTTGGCCATTGAATGAGCCTTCTCTAATGATGGTTCTACGCAGGGTCTCTCTTGGTCTTCCTCGTTTTCTTTTCCCTACCGGTGACCATATGAGACATGAATGTGTAGACCTAAATGTGTAAACAGTGACACACGTTTCCATAACTCTGAGTAGTGTTTAGATCACAATTATGATGGAAAAGAACCAACAAATCGAAACACAGCTAGACGTCACGTGTGAATAAACATGTAAACAATTCTAGCGGTAAAATGTCAAACTGAAATCATTTACTTGAGGCAAGTCACTCGCACCGTTACATTGTTGGACCACTCAAATGTCCACTCTATCCACCCGTGCCTTCTTGTGCTTTTTTCACTGGATGTAAGCTGTTACTTGATTGTTTACAGTGTTCAGAAACATCATATTTAAGGCCAGTACCGTGCGGTAGATTTTATACGTCTTCGAAATACCGCCCCTAACATGTTTTTTCCTTTAAAAATGCTGCCTATTTATGAAGCCCTCTTACCGTGCCGCCTGATACGGCGGCCTCCTTGGTTAAGGCCGACTTCAGTGACTTCTCGAGAATAACTATGTGGACGCGGTGAAGACCCCCAAGTGAACCATCACCATGTGTGTGACCCACGTATGAATAGACGATTGGAAGTTGAATATCAAGATCACCCATGTGTGACCCACGTAGGAATAAACACATGGTCATTGTGTGCAAATCCAGCTGTGACCAGTTGTAGAGAATTACCACTTGAATATTCCAGCTTCAGGTAAGTGCCCAGTATTTCCTGTATGTTGTGGAATGTAAGTAACGTATAACATGTACGTTGTATAATGTAAGTAAAGTTTTACCTGTATGTTGTAGAACGTATGTAAAGTTTTACCTGTATTTTGTAGAATGTAAGTAAAGTATTACCTTGTGTTATAGAATGTCAGTAAAGTATTACCTCTATTTTGTAGAATTAAGTAAAGTACTACCTTGTGTTATAGAATGTAAGTAAAGTGTTATTCGTATTTTGTAGAATGTAAGTAAAATATTACCCGTGTGTTATAGAATGTCAGTAAAGTATTACCTGTATTTTGTAGAATTAAGTAAAGTGTAAGCTATATGTTGTTGAATGTTAGTAAGGTATTACCTGTATTTTTAGAATGTCAGTAAAGTATTAAATATATAGTGTAGTATAGTCAGTGAAATAGTGTAGTGTAGTCAGTGAAATGTTACCTGTATGTTGTAGATTGTGTGTTAAGTATTTCCTGTATTTTTAGAATGTCAGTAAATTATTACATTTATGTTGTTGAATGTCAGGAATGTATAACATACATGTTGTGGAATGTCAGTAAGATATTAACTGTATATTGTTAAGTGTAAGTAAAGTTTTACCTGTTGTATGTTGTAGAAAGTCAGTAAGATAACTGTATATTGTTAAGTGTAAATAAATTATTACCTGTTGTATGTTGTAGAAAGTCAGTAAGATAACTGTATATTGTTAAGTGTAAATAAAGTATTACCTGGTGTATGTTGTAGACAATCAGTAAGATAACTGTATATTGTAAAGTGTAAATAAAGTATTACCTGTTGCATGTTGTAGAAAGTCAGTAAGATAACTGTATATTGTTAAGTGTAAATAAAGTATTACCTGTTGTATGTTCTAGACAGTCAGTAAGATAACTGTATATTGTTAAGTGTAAATAAAGTATTACCTGTTGTATGTTGTAGAAAGTCTGTAAGATATTAACTGTATATTGTTAAGTGTAAATAAAGTATTACCTGTTGTATGTTGTAGAAAGTCAGTAAGATAACTGTATATTGTTAAGTGTAAATAAAGTATTACCTGTTGTATGTTGTAGAAAGTCAGTAAGATAACTGTGTATTGTTAAGTGTAAGTAAAGTATTACCTGTTGTATGTTGTAGAAAGTCAGTAAGATATTAACTGTATATTGTTAATTGTAAATAAAGTATTACCTGTTGTATGTTGTAGAAAGTCAGTAAGATATTAACTGTATATTGTTAAGTGTAAATAAAGTATTACCTTTTGTATGTTGTAGAAAGTCAGTAAGATAACTGTATATTGTTAAGTGTAAATAAAGTATTACCTGTTGTATGTTGTAGAAAGTCAGTAAGATAACTGTGTATTGTTAAGTGTAAGTAAAGTATTACCTGTTGTATGTTGTAGAAAGTCAGTAAGATATTAACTGTATATTGTTAATTGTAAGTAAAGTATTACCTGTTGTATGTTGTAGAAAGTCAGTAAGATAACTTTATATTGTTAAGTGTAAGTAAAGTATTACCTGTTATATGTTGAAGAAAGTCTGTAAGATAACTGTATATTGTTAAGTGTAAATAAAGTATTACCTGTTGTATGTCGTAGAAAGTCAGTAAGATAACTGTATATTGTTAAGTGTAAGTAAAGTATTACCTGTTGTATATGTTGTAGAAAGTCAGTAAGATATTAACTGTATATTGTTAAGTGTAAGTAAAGTATTACCTGTTGTATGTTGTAGAATGTCAGTAAGATAACTGTAAATTGTTATTTGTAAATAAAGTATTACCTGTTGTATGATGTAGAAAGTCAGAAAGATAACTGTATATTGTTAAGTGTAAGTAAAGTATTACCTGTTGTATGTTGTAGAAAGTCAGTAAGATATTAACTCTATATTGTTAAGTGTAAATAAAGTATTACCTGTTGTATGTTGTAGAAAGTCAGTAAGATAACTTTATATTGTTAAGTGTAAATAAAGTATTACCTGTTGTATGTTGTAGAAAGTCAGTAAGATAACTGTATATTGTTAAGTGTAAATAAAGTATTACCTGTTGTATGTTGTAGAAAGTCTGCAAGATATTAACTGTATATTGTTAAGTGTAAATAAAGTATTACCTGTTGTATGTTGTAGAAAGTCAGTAAGATAACTGTATATTGTTAAATGTAAATAAAGTATTACCTTTTGTATGTTCTAGACAGTCAGTAAGATAACTGTATATTGTTAAGTGTAAGTAAAGTATTACCTGTTGTATGTTGTAGAAAGTCTGTAAGATATTAATTGTATATTGTTAAGTGTAAATAAAGTATTACCTGTTGTATGTTGTAGAAAGTCAGTAAGATAACTGTATATTGTTAAGTGTAAATAAAGTATTACCTGTTGTATGTTGTAGAAAGTCAGTAAGATAACTGTATATTGTTAAGTGTAAATAAAGTATTACCTGTTGTATGTTGTAGAAAGTCAGTAAGATATTAACTGTATATTGTTAATTGTAAGTAAAGTATTACCTGTTGTATGTTGTAGAAAGTCGGTAAGATAACTTTATATTGTTAAGTGTAAGTAAAGTATTACCTGTTGTATGTTGAAGAAAGTCTGTAAGATAACTGTATATTGTTAAGTGTAAATAAAGTATTACCTGTTGTATGTCGTAGAAAGTCAGTAAGATATTAACTGTATATTATTAAGTGTAAATAAAGTATTACCGGTTGTATGTCGTAGAAAGTCAGTAAGATAACTGTATATTGTTAAGTGTAAATAAAGTATTACCTGTTGTATGTTGTAGAAAGTCAGTAAGATAACTGTATATTGTTAAGTGTAAATAAAGTATTACCTGTTGTATGTTGTAGAAAGTCTGTAAGATATTAACTGTATATTGTTAAGTGTAAATAAAGTATTTCCTGTTGTATGTTGTAGAAAGTCAGTAAGATAACTGTATATTGGTAAGTGTAAATAAATTATTACCTGTTGTATGTCGTAGAAAGTCTGTAAGATATTAACTGCACATTGTTAAGTGTAAGTAAAGTATTATCTGTTGTATGTTGTAGACAGTCAGTAAAATATTACATGTATGTTGTAGAATGTTAGTAAAGTATTACCTGCATGTTGTGAAATGTCAATAAAGTGATACTGAGCGACCTAATTCCAATTCCAATTTTCAAAAACAAAAATTCCAAATTCGGCCTCGTCTAACCTGCTTATGAGGGACCTGTTCCAACCACTGGTTATATAGTATTGGGTATGCTGGTAGTCTCCAGTGTGTATAGAGCAATAGACACTCAAAGGCGATGTGTCGTCATCAGGCCGGCTGCACTTAGTTTCCGCCGCCCATCGTTAGAGCTGGTTCACTAGCGAAGTTAATGGTGAATCTTTCTGGTAATGCCGTTAGCACGGTCGATCGCAGGTTGATTCCTGAGCTCGTCGTCAGCGTAGTGGGGGAAAGATTGGCCACATATTCCTCCTTACATTCACAGTGAGAAACTAGGCTTGGAATTGAATTGCAAGTAAACGGATCATGGTCGTTTCCAAGAAGAAAGAAATACCACATTGTAACATCCAAGTGAATGGAAATATTCTTAAACAGACGAATCGGTGTAACTATCTCGGAACAGTCGTAACATCTGTTGGAAGATGCCTTGCATGGATTGGATCCAGAATTGCCACGGCAAAGGTGGCCTTCTGCAAAATGAAAACAATACTTACCAACAGAAAGTTGTCAATTGCTGTGAGAAGTAGTGTTGAAGTGCTATACAGAACCCATATTGTGTTGTGTGTGTGTGTGTGCGTGCGTGCGTGCGTGCGTGCGTGCGTGCGTGCGTGCGTGCGTGTGTGTGTGTGTGTGTGTGTGTGAAACATGGGCAAGAAACAGACAAGCTGAGAAACATCTAATGGCGGTGGGAATGTGCACTTTTGAGAAAAATGCAAAAATATATCATGGACGGACAGAAAATCAAATGAGAAAGTCCTTCAAGTGACTGAAAAACGGAGACTGATTGGAGATATAAGACGTTGACAGTCAATATTTATTTTTGGGATATGTTATGAGAAATGGTCTTGCAAATTTGGTGACAACTGGTAAGCGTGATGGGGGTAAAGAGCAAGAGAAAGACAGAGGGATAAATACCTTGATGATTTGGCAGGATGGCATGCTCGAGACAAGAACACAGACCTGGTTCGAGATTCTGGTGACCCTGTGAGATGGCTAACCATTACTACACCGCCTATCGGCAGAGCACTTGATGATGATGATTCAGCCCGACTTACAAAATGGAGCGGAAAATTTGCTTCGAGACATTATTATGATTACCTAATTTTAGACTGAATTTTAAAAAGCAAGTTAGTTGCATTTCCTGTACAAGACGTTACAGTCAACCCTAGCATTTTCTAAGCTGTTTGTGATTTCTTGGCAAGTTTACGTCCAGTAGTTTACCATTGCTTTCTGAACGACCGGAACTCATACCATTTTATAAAATTACCAGCACCAGGTGGTCTGCTGCCAAATCGCAGCTGTGTTTCGAATGCGGTTTGCGAAATTACGACAGGGGGAGGTAAAAACAAAAGGCTCGACTTCATTGCACCGGGGTTTATCCCACATCGATCCGCTGCTTTCCGCAGAACGTCCTGCAGAAAGTGTAGCACAGAGTGCGAACCCCGTAACTCCAGGGACAACCTTCAGACGTGAAAAAACTGCACTCGTGTCGACCCGCAGGGATCTCTAAAATATCTGCACTCGTGTCGACCCGCAGGGATCTCTAAAATATCTGCACTCGTGTCGACCCGCAGGGATCTCTGAAATATCTGCACTCGTGTCGACCACCAAGGGTCTCTGTAAAAATTGCACTCGCCAGCCGAATGACAGAGTTCGAAAACGAACCGACTTTCGTACACTATGATGGTGGCTTGATCACATGGCCACGGTGATCCTCACACTGGGTCGACTTTAAAACCCAGGTCAATGATAAATATCCCCATCTTGAGGCGTATTCAAATACATAGGCCTAACCAAGGACCGGCACGCAAAAGATGCTGGTCACTGAATTCCCGCTAAACTCTGACCTGGAGTACAACTTTTTGTGTGGGAAAAGGCACAAAAGGACATTTGAAAATCTTAAACCGGATAGAGAAATTAGAAGTAGACAGTCAAAATGTTGTGGGCACATTATGAGAAGAAATAGATTAAAGAGCTTGGTGACAACTAGCAAGACTGAGGGGAAAGGAACCAGAGGAAGACGTCGAGGTAAATATTTAGATGGCGTGGCCACATGAGATGGTCGAGACAAAAACACAGAGCTGATCCACGACTCTGGCGATCTTGTGAGATGGCGAAACATAACCTCCCGTGATTACTGACATGGCACATGCTTAACAACATCACACCATAAATGTACAGGTCGGAAATCTTTGAGCATTGGAAATCCAAAAAGTGTAGGTAGAGTAGACCATTGGGCACGCCTGATTGTAAGATTAAAGAATTGACCCATAACATAATAATTTATGGCATATGTTTTTTTTTGTTCTTTCTGGTTTACACACATTGGTGCTGGGCCGTTATTACGAATTTCGTTCCCTGTGTTGAGATTCTCATTGAGTCACCCATGGGAGTAGAAAGGTGCACTCATGGGGTGATTAAGGGAGTAGAATCGGGCAATCATGCGGTGATTATAGGAGTCGAAAGGGGCAATTATGCGGTGATCATTGGAGTAGGTAGTAGGTGAGATGGGAGTAGATAGGGGCACTCATGGGGTGATCATCCATTTCGTTTGTTTGTGCTAATCACCCATCTCATGTATGTGTGCCAATCATCGCTGCTACCGACATCAAACGTGCTAGCCATTGCTCAACAACGACTCTCCTTACATGGGATATTTTAAAAAACTGAGTTGCATGTGCTTTACAGGACGTCGCAATCAACCCCAGCGTTGTCTGTTTGTGATTTATTAGGCAAGTTTATGTTGAGTAGTTTGCCACTGCTTTCTGACCGAGCCACGCACATAACACTGTTAAAAACAAACACAAGTCGGGTTGCTTCCAAATCGTCTGCAGCTTTTTGTTAATACGGTATGTGGGATTGCGAATCGGACTCGCTGTCTCTTCGCCACAGATGGTGGCACATGGGATATAGTCTGAATGGCGCTAGAGTGTCAGACGACGAGCGAACGCATCTTGTGGTTTCAATAGCACCAGTAGTTGGACCACTCACTTTGCTCAAACTCAAGAGAGATATTTTGAAATGGACTGATATTTGAAAACACACTAACAGATGAAACAACATAATTAAGGAAGCTTGAGTGTAGATAATAAATGTAAAAACAGATTGGTTTGATGCGAGAGTAGCTTATATGTATTTAATAGTAACGTTGTCCATGAATACAATAAAATAGTACATACTGGCAACCATATAACAACTATTAATTTACACCACTTGTCCTCAGATATGCACACCGAAGGCCAATAACTACAGCACCGGAAGCCACCGTCTGCGGCTCGTCTTGTGTCTACACAACGGTGTCTCCGATGAAGAGCTTTGTAGCAACTCCATACAGCCAGTTCCAATACTACAGTGACATATATGCATATATTATGAAGTCTGCATAATGACGACTGCGATGAAGGAGCTATCAAAACCCAGCACAGCCGATCAAACCTATATAATGACGCCCACGATTGAGAGCTCTTTGCAAGCCAGTACAGCATGTCGCACCTGCACAGTGAGGTCTACGATGGAGAGGTTTGTATCAATCCAGTACAGCCGACCCCACCCGTGCAACGACTTTTGTGATGTGTTCGCTGACAACCTTGTACTGTTTGTACCATATAACAATGAAGATGAAAAGGAGAGTACATCAACCCCCATCTATGCAATAGCTGCAATGTAGATCGCAATGAGAGTCCAGCACAACCTCTACCACCAACATAATAAAGTGTACTTTCAAATGGTGAGCCGTAAAGAAATATAAATAAATCAAGGAAATGCCATCTCGGAGATGATGTATCTCTCCTCTTGTAGAGCGTCGACCTGTCTTGATGTTTCCTAGCAGCTGTGTTCAGTTAAAAAACACATCAATTTTCTAATTAACTATACCATGCCGTATGTATTGAAAATGAGCATATATAGTTCTCACTGTTTGGCCTGATGTGTGGTGATTTATATACACATAACCAATATGTTCACTGTTTGATCTGATGTGTGGTGATTTATATACACATAAACAATATTTTCACTGTTTGACCTGATGTGCGGTGATTTATATATACAAAAGCAATATGTTCACTGTGTGACCTGGTGTATGGTGATTTATATACACGTAACCAATTCTCTCACTGTTTGATCTGACGTGTGATGATTTATATACATATCATCAATATTCTGTTTGGCGTGATGTATGGTGATTTGTATACATATCACCAATATTCTCACTGTTTGACCACATGGGTGGTGATTTATATACACATAAACACTATTCTCACAGTTTGATCCGATGTGTGGTGATTTATATACACATAAACCAACATTCTATTTTACTTAAAACAATGCACAATGTATTACCAATCATCATTATCATTAAGTGCCCTGCCAGTTGGCGTAGGCTTTCATGGCTCTACACAGATCTCGGTCTGTGGTGTTCTGGATATATTCTGCTGATGATATTCCTCCAGACACCGTCTCAATCCATCCAGCATCATTTCTCTTGGTTTGCCTTTGCCTCTCTTCCCCTCGATCTTTCCAGTTGTCACGATGTTTTCCAATGCCTCTCTTCTCATCACATGACCGAAGAAAGCTGTTTGTCTCTTTCTTATTGTTGTATACACTGTTTTAGTTTCATTAGCCTTTTCCATGCAATCACTGTTAGTTACTCTGGCAGTCCAAGGAATTTGCAACATTCGTCTCAGGAACCAGGTCGCTGTTGCTTCTAATTTCTTCTTAATTTGTTCATTTACATTCTAAGATTCACTGCCATACAGCAAAACTGGTTCTATATAGCATTTCAGCACTCTCTTTCTTACATTCAGTGATAGTGACTTGTTGCATAAGATACTCTTCATTGTCTGAAATTCGGCTTTTGCTTGCCCTATTAGGCTCTTAATCTCTGCTGTACATCTTCAATCTGATGTTATTATAATGATGTTATTTCCAATAGTTGACACATTTCAATATTTACCAGTTGCTATAACTAGTCACCATCGTGATATTTATCACGTTATTAATGTGTGCCTATTGGTCTATAAACATGTCAGGCTAGCACCATATACCCAATATACATAGATGGTCGTGTCCTTTATACCTAGTCAGATCATTACCATTTTAACATGTCACTGGAAGGCAAACACAAGTATGGCATTAAAGAGAGCATCCTAATTCTCCAGAAACCAATCTCACGACAGTCGACTACTTGAAACCATAACCAACAATTATCTGTCGGCTGCTCTCAAGATTCAGTCTTGCTAGCTTGGTTTCCCGTTTATTTGTTTCAATGGCTACACGGGTACTCTACCCTTGGGAATCCAGCAGACCAGCGAAGGGCAGGTGGTCTCTGACCTTACCTTTGATAATGAATACCCGTTACCAACAATCATCAGTGAAGGCACATGCACGAGGCTGTCAGACAGATGAAATGTCTGGCAGACAGGGATAATTTCTAGCGGAAGCACTGTCAGTGCATCACTTTCCAAATTAAAAGAAAGTATGATCTCACAGTTCCCGCCCCCATGACTTGGTTACTTTGGCTGCTGATGGATGTCGGTTGTCTGACTCCTGGGTATATACAGTAGATATGGGATGCCCTGTCCACTGTCTTGACCTGCAGAAATGTTTATAGGATGCTATAGCCCAGGCTTTCGTTCACAGTATTGGTTTATGGTCTGGGACTGTCTGGAGCAGGGGCTTAGGGTACGGCATACTCAAACTCCCTGTCTCGGACCAGCCTGCAGGCATCATCAGACAAACAGGGGGATCTATAGAGCCAGGACGGCACATTCACATCTCGAACAATCCTGCAGGCTGGTGAACCGGGCTTGGAGGGGAAAGATAGCCGAAACGAGTCAGCTCCTGACTTGATCACCAACCATCAAGCAATAGCAGCCACTAGGGGAAGTGCTGTCCTGGTCGGAAGCCTGGGATATAGTGTCCTCGCAGTTGCAGGTCATGGGCTCAGAAGTCAGCGCCGGATTAAAGCCTTGTTGAAGGACCAAGCCGGGATCCCACACTTTCCCCGCTGGTGATCTGCCCTGTGACAAGTAAGGTAAATTGCCTAGTCTAAACAGATCCTGAGCGTTATTACAATTATCACAATACATTTTCTCTCACTTATCAAGTTTACACACACACACACACACACAAACACACACAGCGAGAGAGAGAGAGAGAGAGAGAGAGAGAGAGAGAGAGAGAGGGAGAGAGTTTGTTACATTCGATAGCCAGATTAACTAACGACGATTGCCTGAAAGAGGCTTATGAAACTATAATAATATATACAACAATAAGAAAGAGACAAACAACTTTCGTTGGTGATGTGATGAGAGTAGAGGCATTAGAGAACATCGTGACGACTGGAAAGATCGAAGGAAAGAGATGCAAACGCAGATCAAGAGAAATGATACTGGATGAATTGAGACAGTGTCATGGAGGAATATCAACAGCAGCATTGATCCAGATCACCAAAGACCGAGATATGTGGAGAGCCATAAACGCCTGCTGGCATGGCACCTGATGATGAGCATATTAATATTTACTGATACATTAAAAAAAACAATGAATAAAAACATAGAGCATGGAGAGTTTGAACAGACTTGGATGAGAGACACATACGTCATGGAGAAATAGAAAAGTATCTCATTCAGCGTGTATCGCTGACGACACCTGTTCTGTGTTGTTAACTATTCTTCTTTTCCCTCCAACATACCGCGTTTGTCGGGTTTTATCACTTTTGACTGTTCTTGCGGTCTGGTCAATTTTGTTTGTTTGTTGTTGTAAATTCAAATATTGCAATGTAAATATGAATGTTGTGAATGACAAATAAAATAAAGTAAATTTTCACTATATTCACTTCACGTGAAGTGGCGTGTAGAAAATACCACATGCCACTTCATGTGTCGCGAAAGTGTTTGTGTTATGTGTATTGCATCAACCAATTTATGTATGCTTATAAATGTCCTGAGACAAGTAGAATTGTTAATGGGGAAGTAAACGTGAAATCTTCGGGACAGCCGGCAAATTGGATGGCAAAAGAGCAAGCGCTGGCGGAAGGCCACCTTGTGGAAAGAGACCAATCTATATGGGATAAAACCCGGTGCAATGAAGTCGATCCTTGTTCCTTTTAAACGCCTTTACAAAAATATCCTGTAAGTCACAGGCGTTTGTTACTTTAATTCAGTGGTTCTCAATCTTTCTGGGCCCGTGCACCCCTTCACCATATTTTCAGAATGTCATTCCCCCTTCCTCCTTTCGTATTTCCTCCCTTTAAATCCCCCTCCTCCCGCCCCACACACAGTTTGAAGCTAAATTTAATAACACATAGTCGAACAAGTCTAGACGTCTACATAAAACGTGATTTGTGGGTCTACTTAGGTTATAAAATGAAGTTCAGAAGGGCGAGAAGTACAGAACCGTAAAGTATGGAGAGAAAAACAATATCAAGTAATCGGTTATTTTATTAACGCGATCTTGAAATAATCTTAATTCCCCCCTGGAAACCCTATAATCCCCAACCCTTTTTTTTTCCTTTTTACAGGGGAGGGGGGGGGGGGAATTCCCCACCGGTTGAGAAACACTGCACTAGACAGTACAAACATTGAAAGCTATAGTGACCATCGCGGGATTCAAACCTGCCGCCTCCATATGACGACAGCGCCTGGCTGCAGGAACAAGTGTACTTCCAGGCATGTCCCACTCGACTATCTAGCAGCAGAGAAATCCGCGGTAGCCCAGTGGTTAGAACATTGTTCGCCCGGCTCGGTGGTCAAGGGCTCAAAGCCCCATAGAGATGGGAATGTTGATTTACATTGACGTGGGTTCCCAGATTGACATCGCTTAAAATGGGTGCCAGGAAATGTCTGGAGAAGTAAAGATGGCCGGCGTGAGATTGACCACATCTCCCTTCCAGTGCCCAGTGGTCTATACAAATATGGGGCTAGTACCATATACCTAATACGCTTCTGGGCGTGTAAAAGTTTCTCTTGCCTTGTTGTTGTTGTTGATGTTGTTGTGTATCTAGCAACACGGAGCGCCGCGGAGGACCACACAAAACGCGATCGGGAGATTAAGCGTACACGTGACGTTAAATTCCCCGATTATTTCAAGATCAATTTGATACAAGAACCGATTACGTGATCTTGTTTTCCATCCATAATTTACGGATCTATGCTTCTAGCCCTTTTGAGATTTGTTCTATAACGTAAGTAGACTCGCGACACCGTCAGAGAACTGCTGTTTACTGATGATTGCGCTCTATATGCCAACTCAGAGGCAGACATGCAACTCAATGTTTCAGCTTGCTCATATGCCTGTGCCAACTTTGGGCTCAATATCAACTTGGAGAAGACAGTAGTTATGTACCAGCCAGCTCCAGGGAATAATCACAAAGTGCCGAATATCAAGGTGAACGGTCTAGATTAAGTGTTGTGGACAAATTCACCTATCTTAGCAGCACTGTGTCACAAGCTGCCACAATTGATGACGAAGTGAATGCAAGAATCTCCAAGGCCAGCGCGGCCTTTGGCAGACTGTACAAGAATGTGTGGGACAGAAATGGAATAAGCCTGCAAACAAAGCTGAAATCCCATAAAGCAGTTGTACTATCCACACTGCTATATGCTTGTGAAACATGGACTGTATATCAGCGACATGCTAGGAAATTAAACCACTTCCACACAGTCTGCCTAAGGAAGCTATTGAAGATTAAATGGCAAGACAAGATCCAAGTCACTGAAGTTCTAGAAAGAGCGTCCATGCCAGTATCCACACTAATGAAAAATCAGATTCGCTGGGCTGGTCACTTAACTCGTATGACAGATCACAAGCTCCCTAAACACATTTTTTTACGGTGAGCTGCGTTGTGGTAAACACTCCCAAGGCGGCAAGAGGAAACGCTTTAAAGACACTTTGAAAATCTCACTTTAAGCTTTTGGAATTCATCGTGACACCTGGGAGACTGCTGCTAAAGACCCTAATTCGTGGCATACATCATTACATAAGGGTGCAGTCACTTGTGAAGCAGCCAGGACTGCAAGAGCTGTGAAGAATATGTTGGACACAAAAACCACTGCAGGAAACCCTCCTTCTGGAACGTCAAGCATTATTTGCCCACATTGTCAAAGAACATTTCGAGCCAAAATAGGCCTTATCAGATATCTTAGAACTCACGGCTCCATACTTTCAACCCCACTGGATGAAATCATCATCATTCTTGATGGACAAACATCACAAGTAGACCCGCAAATCACGTTTTATGCAGACGCCTAGACGTGTTCTAGTATGTTATTAAATCTAGCTTCTATTTTTACGTATACTACGTAATTTTCGACTATTAAGAGCGAATCAAACGAAAATGGTGAAGATCGCATGCTGTAATGTGATATTTCAATAGCAGGAAATAGCCGTTTCCTTGTCTTACTACAACGATGACTAATGTTGTTATGGAATATTCACAGCGATTTGAATGCAAATGAATGCATGTTTGCATTCGACATCCATTTTAGTATTTATGTGTAAATAACTCTACACGGGACTGTTTATTTTTGGGTAACTTGTCATCACGACCTCACTCGGATTAACGAGCGCTGATAGACAGGCCATGCAAGCTGACGTCATCACAACATGACGTGGTCAGTATGTGTGTCCGTATATATGAGTGCGGGTGTGGGTGTGGGTGTACGTATTTATGTGGGTGTGTGTATACATGTGTATGGGTGTTTATGTGTGTTCTTAACTTTTTCGTTTTATATTTACAGAATTTAAAGCCCATTGTGAGTTTTTTTTTTTTTTTTAAAGAAAGAAAGTATGATCATTCATATTTGTAATATGGATTCACAAATATCATAATCAACGGAGAAGAGCCACTTCAGTGTGTTATTTTAGTAAAAGTTCGTCAAATGATTCTATGAGACCGACAAAGTTGAGGAAACATTTGTTGAAAGGACAAAACCTATTTTGAACGTCCTGGGAATGATCTCAAAAGAATTAGACTGGATTTAACAGGGGCATTAGGGACGCAGAGGTGTTTCCAAGGCACCAGGGCCGGGTTATATACTGGCCAAGACCTATTGACGCGTCCTCGTCGAGCGTCCTGGGCAACAGGTCCCTTCGGGGTCCTGGCTAAAGTCAGTAGGATCGACGATTCCTCCGAAGTCGGAGAGTGTCTGCCTGTACGGCGAGGAACCACCAGTCTGCACACCAATAAGCCAGACATGGGACAACGGATACTCACGCAAAACTCAGGTCCTGTATGACATCACACTGATGTTGGACAACAGGATGCCTTCATCCGACATACAGGACTTCGCGTTGGAGCTCAAGAAAACGAACACAAGCAAGCAAGCAAACAGGGGCATTCCAAGAAACAAAACCAAAAGGTTACTGAAGCTTCCTATATCGTAGCACTGGAGATAGCGAAGCAGAAAAAACCACATACAATCGGGGAAACTTTGATCAAACCTTGTTGTCTCAAGATGATGAAAATTGTGATGGGAAATGAATCAGAGAAAAACAAAACTTGCAGAGGTTTCACTATCAAACGACACTGTTCAAAGGAGGATCAGCGATATGGCCAGTGACATCAAGGATCAAGTTGTGCAAGAGATCAAGTCTGCAGCATTTGGGCTCTATTAAATTCAAATTGATGAATCGATTGATGTGGCATCGTGTTCTCAGTTGATAGTGTTTGCAAGGTATGTGTATTCAGGATCATTTAAAGAAGAAATAAATACCTGGATGGTTTGGTCACGTGGCATGGTCGAAACAGGAACACGGAGCTGATCCACGACTCTGGTGATCGAGTGAGATGGCAGAACATGACCGCCCACGCTTATCGGCATGGCACATAATGGATGGATGGATTGATCAAGGCAACAGTTCTATCGCTGGTGCATAATTTCAGGTTGCTCTTTTTTGATATTGGAATGAAGATATTTCACTTCCAATCTTTTGGCAATATACCATATTGCCATTACTATTTGCATAATGTGTGATGTTTTTGTATGCTTTCTTCTTCTCCCGCTTTAATTCGTTCAGCTGGTATCTTATCACATCCAGGTGATTTTGGGTTCTTCAGATTTTTATTCCCCATGCAATTTCATCTAATCAGGGTTCAGTTTTTGTCTCTACTGTCATTGGATCATGTATTTCATTCAAATCCTCATTGTCATACATGTCATACATTCCACTGCAGTTATTCTTGCCATCTTTCTAGAATTTGTTTATATTCTGTTATGGTATTTTCAAACTTGTCTCAGATAAGTTATCTGAGATAACATTTACATGATGTTGAACATTTCTTGTCAATAACTTCATTTCTTTGAACATGTCATAATCCCTTCCAATCTTATGATATTGCCCTACTCTGATGAAGCAATCTTGTATATGTTGGTTTTTGTCCTTTCTTGTGTTTCTTTTTATGTCTCGAGTTAAAGATTTATACTTCATCCTACTGTTATCGGATTCACCCCCTTTCTGTTTCAGTTCCCTTCGTTGGTGTATTAATTCTAAGGTCTGATGTAATTCATGGCTTATGTTGCTTTTTCCAGATCGGATTTAAATCTTTGGGCGCAGTTAACAAAATATCTCTAGCTTGTACTGCCAGATCATCAGGTGTCAAATTCCTCCTGTATAGATATCAACATCCCAAAACGATGTTTTCACTTCTAGGTTGTATGCATCTTGTATTTTTGTGTGATTAAAACGAAGTGGCCTTGGTTCTCGGGTAAGCTTTTTGAGTTTTACTTTCACAACTGCTTCTAATAACCGATGATCTGTATCACAGACTGGACCTCGTAAATTATTTGCCGATGTTATCCTTGATCTACATCTTCATTGATTAAAATATAATCTATCTAGTTTTTGGTAGAATTTTCCGGGGACTTCCACATGAAGGGTCTTCTTGGGTGTTGTTTAAATAGTGTGTTTGCTATCAGCATGCTGACGAGGGTGAGGACAGGTAGGCTTCGAGCGGAGTGGCTTGCTTCGCTTCGGAGGTCACGGGAGACAAGCATCGCCTGGATCTTTTCTCCGGGGCATGCCGGTGTGCTGGGAAATGAACAGGCGGACAGATTGGCTGGCTCTGCAGAACTTGGTGGAGTATTGATACATGACAAGGCAGATGTGGTTGCGGCCTTGTGGGAGCACGTGCACATCTCGGAGGAGCAAATGGATTACCATGGTCTGGCAAGAATGAGACAGCGAGGAGTGACGAGGGGATCTGGCCGACGCTCAATGCTCAGAGGAAGAGGCGAGACGGACTTATAATCAGATTGCTACTGGTACTATTAATGTTGGAACTCTTCGCTGGCTGCTGAGGATGGGGATGAAGCACGTATGGGAATGCCCCGAATGCTGTGATGTCGATTCCTAAATCAATCTATCAATCAATCAATCAATCATGTGTTTGCTATCGTCAACTCATTTTCTGTGCAAAATTCAACTAATATATCACGTCTAATGCACAAATTTATGAAATAGTGAACTATTTCAATTTCAATATGAATTGCAAACAATTAAGAATATTTAGCTCCTGCGAAACGAACAGACATACTAAAGACAGACACGATGTACATACCTTACAAAAAACTCCATAGACAGCTGAAAACAAAGTGTGACTTATCAAAAATGAGAAACAATCAATAAATTTACAATACTGAAGTATTAACATAAAACAATAAGTTTTATAGGACAACAAAACACTGCCAATAATATATAATACTGAAGTATTAAAATAAAAATAAAACAATAAGTATTATAGGACAAACAAAACACTGCTGATGTTTCGGTTCTAGAACCTTTGTCAGGGACAGAAAAACACAAACAGATAAAAAGCGAAATAAAGCACACAAAATGAAATAAACTTATACACAGCTTCTTGTTGATAAGAGGGAAACAGAAATTGTGGTTTACACCAGTACAGAACGGTGCTCTTGGGCTACAAAAGTTTGTGTTGCCAAATGGTGTGTAAACAGTCCGATATGAATGAAATACAGGGAAGATAGTATAGTTATACTGTGGTATCAACAACGGTATTGATTCCTGCTGGGTGAATGCAACCCTGAAAGTTTATTAATTGACTTTCAATTATAAGTCTAATGGAGTTGTTAAAGAAGCAAGGATTAAATGCAGTGACCCATACATCATCAACTCCATTGTGGTTAGAAGAATTAAAATGGTTGGGGACAGTATTGTCAGCACTTTGATTAATGGCTCTTGCGTGTTCCCTATAGCGGTCGGCAAGGCTTCTGCCAATTTCACCAATATATTTCATGTCACATTGTTTGCAGATGATAACATATATAAGATTCCGGAATGTGCAAGTAAAAGAATCTTTCAAGGAGAAGGTGTCTTTGGGGAATTTAATCGCAAGTGTCTGAAAAACGTGTGGGCATGTCGGGCAATTCTTACGGTGGCAATGTGCCCACAGATGAACTATCTGTGGGGAGACGACTGTGAACAATGTGGTCCCTAAGACTATTGTTCCGACGGAAAATTGCCCTAATGCCGTTAGAGAACACCGCACGAGTGGTTGGGTCAGATACCAGGATCGACCAGTGTCGGAGAAAAAATATTCTTGATGGCATGGGCATGTGGATGAAAGGTGAGGATAAGTTTAGGTCCATTGTTAGGAAGTCGCGTTTTCTTGACAAGGCGCATTTCACGCTAGACCTGTGTTATATGACAAAAAGCTGTGGACAGAATGTGCTCTGGGTCGGCCCGTCAGCGGAAAAAGTCCAGCATTTCATGGGCTTTCTCTAGGATGTCATTATCATCCTGACAGATACGACGAAGACGGAGTAGCTGGGAATATGGGATGGAATCTTTGCAGCTTTTGGGGTGGGATGAACTGTATAGGAGGAAACCGTGAGCATCCGAAGGTTTATAGTACACGGATGTCATAAGGCCTGTGGGGGTTATTTTAATTGTGGTGTCAAGGTAATTGACTGAAGTGGTAGAAGTGTATGTGGTAAATTTGATCGACGGGTGGAAAGCCTGGGCATAATTGATGAAGCGGTTTAATTCCGACTCCGTCATATCAGTGAGGCCGATGCCGTCAGCAATATAGCGTCGGTAAAAAGAAGGGAAAAGGACATCATAGCTGAGTTCAATCTGGTGTTTCAAACGGCCCATAAATAAGCACGCTTAACTGGGTCCCATTTTCGTACCCATGGCGACACCACTGATCTGTTCAAAGTAGTGGCCATTGAACTCAAAGGAATTATTTGTAAGGACCAATTCAGCGAGTCTCACCAGTGTACGAATAGGGATGGTTTGACCTACGCGTTGATCAAGAAAGAATTGTAGCGCCGTGAGGCCATCAGCGTGAGGAATGGAGGTATAGAGACAGTATACATCCATTAAGAATAATCTGTACGTGTTCCCAGGAGTCAGTTGGAGAGAGTTAAATTAGAGTAACGCATGCATTGTATCCTTGACATATGACGGGAGATCCGCAACTAGAGGTTGGAACACGCTGTCAAGAAACCCTGATATCAGTTCAGTCGGGCATGAGCAGGCGGAAACTATCGGACGTCCAGGATTGTTTTGTTTGTGTATTTTGGGCAGCATGTAGAGGGTGGGTTTGCCCAGGTTAGAGTCATGGATATGTAGTGAGGAGGCACTGGGTGGTAGGGCTTTCTCATGTATGAACTGTTTGATGGAGTCACGAATCTACCGGCTATAAGAGAGAGTGGGGTCTTCGGCACAGGGGGAATAATTATTAGGTTTATTAAGTTGGGGCATGCCTTCCTCGACATATAGATCTTTACGCCAAACGACTACTGCACCTCCCTTATCCGCCGGTTTGATGACTATGTCCTGTCTGCGCTGTAGTTGGGATAGGGCACGCCATTCGGGAGGGGATAGACTGGAAATTTTCAAGCGAGGGAAAGAAAGTTGCTTAGAGTGTGTTGGCTATGTATAGGTCAAGAGAGTTGGAGAATCCAGATGGTGGGGTCCATGTGGAACGGGATTAGATTAAAGATTGGAAAATGTTAGGGGGTTGTGTGGTGGGACTGTTGACAGGCTTATCTCTATGATGATATTTAAGGCGGAGTCGTCTGTGGAATTTGGAAACGTCTTCCAGGATAGCATTACTGTCCATACGGAGGCGCAGAGGGACAACACTGAGACCTTTACCTAAAACAGAATGTTCCTCAGGAGACAGTGGTAGGTCAGGCGGTATGCATATCACTTTAGTGTGGCTGATGGGTGTCGAAGTGGGGGAAGAGGCATGAAGGCGTAGAAGACTAATTTTATCTTTCTTGTGTGCGGATAGCCGTATGTATAGCTGTCTATTGTATTGTTGTATGATGGAAGTGATCAAATGAAAAGCAATCTGGTTGTTATAGTCAGTAGTT
This sequence comes from Cepaea hortensis, assembly GCA_963921405.1. Classification (NCBI taxonomy): domain Eukaryota; kingdom Metazoa; phylum Mollusca; class Gastropoda; order Stylommatophora; family Helicidae; genus Cepaea; species Cepaea hortensis. The sequence goes on along the minus strand of OY992879.1, from coordinate 23,792,845 downwards.
GCAGAGTGCGGTTCAAGTTGTGCTTGGAGGATTTAAGTTCGGAGATATGTCGTTGATGTATAGTCACTGCCAGCTTCATGTATTTAACATACTGCTCATGTGCCAGGCGATTGAAGAGCCGTATCTCAGCAGGAATCAGTTTGCCCAACGAGAGATGTTAGTATTATATATTTATTGATTGTTTCTCATTGTTTTCAGCTGTGTATGGAGTTTTTTGTAAGGTATGTACATCGTGTCTGTCTTTAGTATGTCTGTTTGTTTCACAGGAGCTAAATATACTTAATTGTTTGCAATTCATATTGTTATATCCTGCTGCAGCCGCTGCTTTTTCTTTTATTTCAATTTCAGGATTGAAGCGTCGTCGGCGCCCACTAAATGGCTTCATAGTAATCCGGTGTCAGTCCTGAGCAAAATAAAGAGCATACCAGACAAAATGGTTTGGGCGTTATCGTCTTTACAATATACACGTGACCAAGGTATATTTTAAGAGAACTAAGACGATATAGCTTCCTTCCAAGAGGATTGGGACGTTATTAACAAGGCAAACCCACTTTGACAAATGCAGCAAATCTGCCCCTTGACGTCTATAAAGGTTTTCAAAGCACACATTACACTGTGCTGGTGGCCTTAGGTTTAAATGCTGCATACAACAGGGTCAAGTATGTCGTTGTGTTGTATTCGCTAATGGACACGGGGTCTTACCGTCGGTGGTCATGTGGATGAAGCTGTTATATATGAAAGTAAAGTTGCTCTTCACATGTAGTACAATCAGTTCAGTAAAAGAGACAAAGATCTATTGTTGTGTCTCCTAACTGTCCTTTGAGAAAGTGTTCGACAGCTGAAGGCAAAGATATTAATATAAGAACAGAGAAGACTAGATGAGCTATCTTAGCACTTGGTAGAAATCAAAAGAAATTAAATCTGAAGCCAAACTTCGGTTACTTAAAGGTAAATTTAAACGGGCACTTTTGTATGTGTCAGAAACATGGAGTTGATGACAACTACACATAAACTACAAACATGCATTAAATATATCCTGTGTTTAATAGAAGGACTAAAGTCGTATCAAATAATCAACGGACTTATACCTAGAGAATGAAAACACCAGGGTTAAATATATCTTGTTAGCTCCACATGTAAGAACATGTGGCGCTGTTGTTAAATTGTCCACTACACTGCATTGGTTCTATATGAAGGTCAGATCGCTCTTCATTAGTGCTCTACGAGCTTTAAAATGTGCATTGTTGTACACGATCTAGCTCAGAGATCTCCATTTTGCACGACATTTCACCGACACACACTGGGTGTCGAGGATACGACAGTGAGTATTTGGGTGTTTTGACATTTGCTGGCGATGTTCTTGTTTATAGACAGGGGAGGATCTACACCGATGGGCCAGTGGTGAGAAGTAGACATAGTGGCTTGGGTTTCATTGTGAAGGCTAATGGACGATGATTGAAAAATAAGACTCTGGCATATTAGATTACCGTGGTATGTTATGTCGTATTGGACCACGAAATTATGCTTCAAGACCCATTTTTATCTTCACTGTGCCTATGTAACGTCACGGAAAAATACGAGACCTTTAATTTTCAAGGGAGATAATCTTGAATTACTAATCGACTAGTCTCATTTTTGTTTGTGTGAAAAGTCACTTCCCTTTTTCTGTAGCTGTAATGGGTTTAGTTAAGGCTTACATATATTCAAATGAAAACTGTTAAAAAGGTAAAACTTTAAAGATGACGATTATTATAGGTTGTAGTGGATATTGCTTAATGTCTTAAAGACTATCATCATACTTAGGCTTACGGGTATTGATTAGGGTTACGGGTTACAGATAATAAAATGAAAACCGTAAAAGAAAACATAGAACATTAAAGATTGCTATGATTATTGAATGTAGTGAATATGACTTAGTGTCGTAAACACTATCATCAACACATGTTTAGGGGTACAGTTTGGGGTTACGCGTTATGGGTTATGGTTAGGATTACGAGTTAGTGTAAGGACTTTCAGCAGTATATACTATATGTTAATATGTCTAAGGGAATTTACAACTTCGGATCTTCAAAGCTAAGGGAGCTAGTTATGATGGTCGCCGTGAGCTATAACAGCAAAGGGATATAAGCCCAAGGGGTATCAATATCTCTCTATTTTCTCTTGTCTCTTTCCGTGTGGGTGGTCTACCTAGTATCAGCAGGAGAGTGAACCCGCTATGTTGGCATCAGCGCACTGGAAGTTTAACGGCAAGAGGGTCTCCATTCATCTTCTCTCTCATTCACATACATATGTCCGTGTGTCCTATGACCTCTGTGCCAGACAGGTCTGAAGTAAACAAACCAGGTCAACTTGCGGGCACGGAATGACACATAACACTGGTACGTGATCGCCCAGCCAGTCGGTAAAACTGGAATGTCTTATTATCTATGCATACTGATAACACATTGTCTTATCCTCGCTGGTCGTTATCAACCAAGCGACACAGTCAGACAATATGCCGTCCCGTTTCCATTGGGTCAGTGTTACTAGTGTATATTCATCAGACACATTTAAGAGTAAACGCGCGTGGCTGACTTGTATCTGTGTGAGACTTGTAGTCGCAAAGACAGTGAATGGTTGGTTATCAAAGTAATAGTAGTAGTAGCGGCAGCAGCAGCAGCAATTTAGTAGTAGTAGTAGTAGTAGTAGAGTCTACATGTTTTAGAAGAGTGTTTTTAAATTACATTTACTAAGGTTGTGATGTATATTTGTAGTTTTGTGTATAAGTCTTGTACCGCTTGTCCGCCGTGTTTTCTTATCTTGCATTAGTTTTGTGTGATGTATACTTTTAGGAAGTGACTGATAGTTACTTTTTGACATAGATGTCTTTTGACAAATAGCTTTTAAATGTCAGAGAGCATATAACGAATATTAAATGTCTGGATACACATATTTAGGTCCTGATGGATAATCTCTTTCTCTGATTGAGTGGCGATCTTTCTAGGCGTATCATCTTCATTCTGTCATCCCCAGGCTGCCTTTTTTAAAACCCTTCTTTCTGTCGATCCTCAACTTCACACCACTTTTAAAACGCAACACAAGTGCGAATTTCTTCGAATCTCTTCGAATTTCTGCGAATCGAAAGCACCGTGTAGGCTCAACATTTGCGCACAGAAATACACGACACTAACTTACAATTGAAATCATATCTACACAAGTAATAACATACATAATAATAGACGCATTCTGTGGCCATAACCATCTTCTAAATCGTGGTGCGCCCCATCACGCTAACGCCCACGACTCAGATCAATCTGAATGCCCTTGTCAAATTCGTTATCACATATGTTCGTTCCGGTGACAATCTCGCTCGCCACGTGGGTCACGATCCACGATTGTTACGTCCTTCTGTGTGACTTACCGTCACTATGCCATGAGCTACAATACGACCCATGGCAGTACTGTGAACGGTGTTGCTGAAGATGGAATGTTTAATTGGGATCTGACTTCCCCGGTTTTCTGCTGATTTTGCAACTTATTTGTGTGAACGTATTAATTAGGAATCTATTGGGAGCAACGTAGATTTGGTTCCTGAGACAAATGTTGCGAAATATCTTTGTCTGCCAAAGTAAATAACATAGAGTACTTGTAAAAGTCTAATTACAATGGAACATTATTCGCAATTATAAGGCATTGTTTACTCCAAGTATGTCTGAAACACTAGGAACACTGAGCTAAATGAAACATGGCGGCTTATATCCTTCGTTAATTAAGACTGTGTCGTTTGGTTGATAACGGCCAACAAGGACAAGGCATATTGTTATCAGTATACATAGATAACACGACAGTCCAGTTTTGCCGACTGGCTGGGCGATCACTCATAATCGTTAAACGTCATTCTGCGTCCTGCGAGAAGACCTATTTTGTTTACTTCAGATCTGTTCGACACGGTGGCCATAGGACCACACGGACATAGACATGTGAATGAGAGAGAAACGATGGTGACCCTCTTGCGCTTAAACTTCCTGTGCTCTGATGCCAATGTAGTGGGTTCACTCTCCAGACTGATACTCGGCAGACCACCCACACGTATATATATAAGAGAAGATAGAGACATAATGGAGACCCTCTTATATTTCCGGTGCGCTACTGACGGTGAATGGGGCTAAATCTCCCTGCTGTTATAATCCAATGCAACCATCATAAATAGGTCATTTAACGAAAAGAACTGAAAGTAGTAAAGTCCCTTAGATAAATTAACATTTGTTATATACTACCGAAAGATCATAACCCTATCCGAAACATGTAACCCTAACCCTAATCCGCAACCCTAACCCTAGCCCGTAACCATAATCTGTACCCCTTAAACCTATGTTATGTTTGATGATAATGTTTAAGACGCTAAGTCATATTATTTACAACTAATAATAACCGCCATCGTTAATTTGTTTTTTAAATTTTTGTTACGGTTTTAATTTGAGGATCTGTAACCCGTAACCCTAATCCGTACTTCTAAGCCTGTGTGTGATGATAGTGTTTAAGCTATACCCACTACAATGAACAATAACCAAAAATCTTAAATTTTTGAATTTATTGCGGTTTTCATTTGAAAATATGTATCCCGTGACCCTAACTAAATTCACTACAACAAAAGAGAAAGGGGGGGGGGGGGTAGCTTTTCACAACAAAAATAAGTCGATTGATTATTCAAGATTTATCTCCTTTGAAAATTAAGGTTCCTGAAAATGATATTTCCCATTATTTTCCCGCTACGTGACATAGACGCAATGAAGACACAACCTGCGGCTTGAAGCCTTATTTGGTGGTAATACAACTGACTACAACCCCCAGCAACAAAATGGAGATGGAAGCAGTAACAATAGCCAATCTATGGTTGGAGGAGACTGATGCACCACATTGTATTCATTACGGACTCAGGGTGTATGCTTAATAAGGTGGAAAAAAGGATGTTTCGTGTAGAATGATTTGTCTCGCTTCAGAGGTCACAGATTGTGAGAATTGTATGGGTTTTCAGCCCTGATCATGTGGGATTGCAGGTGAATGAGCAGGCTGATAGGTTGCCATGAATGCAATTCTCGGTAGTATATTTCCTATGGGCAAGGGAGAGATGGTCGGTTGCCTGTGGGATCAAGTTGAGAAAGCGGTGGAACAGACTGGAAACCCATATGTGGAAATAATGATATGGCTGGGGATCGGCAGGAGTTCTGCTAGAATCTCAAAATTAAGAGGGAAGACCAGGATAACTTTCAATCATATGGTAGTTGGAACAGTTAGCACTTTGACTCTTCACTGGCTTTTGAAACAGGGCACGGAGCGTGTGTGGGAATGCACAGAGATCAGTGATGTCGTTTCTTAGTTCAACTCAAATCTACTTCGACGGGGGATGAATAGTGAGAGGATATCTAGGTAATTGGAGGTTGAGGTGACTAACGTAAGTAAATAGTGCACGAAAATTAACTCCCTCATTAACGCTAAAAACGCAGTCGTGTTATAGTTTCCTGTGATAAAGAGGATCGCTAACTGCAAGACGCATAACTCTAACAATCATTTTTACTGATTCAGAGCCGAAGGATAGTATATAGCTAATTTTGATCTCCCATTTGGACCGACGAACGATATCGTCCTACTAGAGTCATCGTGTTATTTGGTTTGTTTTGTGGCATTTTCAGCAATGTTAATGCTCAGTGAACGGAAATTGCACGATAATACTTGTTTATTTGATTGTGCACCATGTTTGGTCACAGCTACTGTGTATATCGTACTGAATCAGTTAAATAATGTATTTCTTGTGTTTCTAGCCCCTCCTGAAACTATAAGACACACATAAGCAATTTCCCGTAGATATAAATATGGAATTGTCAACAAACAGCACAGAGAGAACGACGAGATCGCCACATCAATCAACTGTTACATATTATCCAGGAGTAGCAGCTCTGTAGTAACACAGAAACAAACAGACAACAAGTTATTAGTCTGGCTGCATGTGTGTGGATATAAATTAACGGAAGTGTCTGGAGCTTGTTTTAAATGTTTTGCATATCCTTTACAGGACATCGCTGTCAACATCAGCATCTTTCAGCTGTATGTTGATTTCTTGGCAAGGTTACGCTCAGTAGTTTGCCATTGCTTTCTGAGCGGCCGGCTCAGTTATCCCGGAAGTCACCAGCGGGGGTCGAACCGCTCCCAGCTCTCGCCCTGCTACGAGACTCTGCGTGATAAACGGGATTACGGAGAAAGTGTTTTAACCCCTCGGCCAGAGAGAACGGCCTGGAGCTTGTGCATATGGTATATATGGTATGGTGTATAAGAGCTGCATCACTATAAAACCGGTGCCAATGTTGTAGGTATTGCCGTAGGGGTATCAAATACAGGCTTCATATAGTCTATGTTACGTCATAATGCAGTGGAGTGACATAATTTTGTCGGCATGACACACGATAATGATGTGTGCCTCTTTTCACCTGGTGCCAATCCCTTGACCTGTTCGGCATGGAAGGCCCTATTAGTAGCCGCTCTACCGGTGATAAGAGTTCTTGGGGTATTTGGAACACGGTTGCCCATCTCCCTGTACAACTCAGTGACACTCGCTGGAATAGAATTCACGACCTCTGGGCCGGCAGACAAGCGTGCTAGCCACTGCTTCCACAAACAATCGTCGTGTGCCTGGGGATCAGTTAGACTGCTGCTCCATTGTGCGATGTCTTTTATCGCCATGATACATCAACATTCTTCCATTTGTTATCTTATATTAACATTGCCCACCCCATTCATTGTCAGATATTCTTCATATTTTCACTTAACAAATTTCTAATCCGCTGATACATATTTCGTGTGTCTCTTCGTTTAATTTTCTCATATTCCATGTTACGTTATACAAAGGGGCTTCAAATGAAAACCTTCTTTTTACTTTTTTTTTTTTTGGGGGGGGGGGAGGGGCTGGTGGGGGATGTGTGATCATAGTCTTATTTTGTGCTAAGAACCCTCTTGCACTTATCCTACCTCTCAACACCGGCCCATCTGTGTAGATAATCACATCACCCGAGCAAGCATTATCCTGAAGTAGTTGCTGGATTTCCACTTCCGTGTCCCCTGCTGGTCACTCCCTGCACTCCCGTCTCAATGGAGATAAAAAAAAGGTGTCAATTGAAAGAGTATTGAAGTTAGTTTAGTTTAGTCGATGGATCAACATCACGGAACACGGGTGTAACCCATAAGTGCTCCGTTCTCCTCCTAACTCAAACCTGATTCTGGAGAAACTCCAGTGCGCGACCTCCGTAGCACCGGTGAGGATAATGAAATACTTTGGGTAGATTTTTAACTCGAAATTTTGCCCGGGCAGCGCCGTTAGGCGACTCTTTTTCAATTTCCAACTGCCAAGGGATTTTTTACGTGCGTCCGATCTCACTACCCAGAAACCAGGGGACATTTTATTACTGGAAGTCCACGTGAAATAAATCCCGGTCCTCACCGGGGCTTGAACCCGGGGTCTCCAGCACTCGAGACGAACACCATACCTCGAGACCACGCAGCCCCCCGAGTGTTGAAGTGCTACATTGAACCTGCATTTTGGTATGGATGTGAAGCGTGGACAATGAGCACACATGCTGAAAAACAACCTGAGGTTATGGAAATGTGGTTTCTGAGGAAAATGCAAAGAATACCATGAACAGACAGAAAAACCAATGAGCAAGTCCCTGAAGAAACAAATGAAGATCGTAAATATATTAGAGACATTAGACGTAGACAGTCAAAATTCTTTGGTCTTGTCATAAGAAAGAATGAATTAGAAAACCTGGTCACAATTGGCAAGATCGAAGGGAAGAGACCAAGGGGAAGACTGAAAAGTAAATACCTGAATGACTTGGCCACGTGGCATGGTCGATACAGAGACACGGAGCTGATCCAAGACTCTGGTGATCGAGTGAGATGGCAAAACATGACCGCCCACGCTTATCTGCATGGCACATGATGGATGGATGGATTGGATATGGGATGTATATAATACTTTTCGTGTGCTTTCGTCAGGAAGTGCTGCAGTTTAACAAGTTAGTAAATTCTGTGTGCGATTATTCTTCTTCTTTCGTTCACTTGAAATATGTCTATAACTGCAATGTTGTCACCTGTATGAACCTAACAGTCTTGTTTAGTTCACTCAGCGGTTGTGTGCGATTTTCTTGGTATGTACGTGAACATGAGAATTTAAATGTATGTAAATTAAAAGACTTGATGTTTTATGTTCATTTACATTGATTATATGTAATGTGTCCATGCGGAGTTCCAGCGGCGCCCCAGTTATGGTTAGTGTCTGTTGTCTGTGTCTGGTCGTTATTTGCATGGATTTGGTTTTGTCGGTGTTAATTTTCATGCTGATTTCATTGAGAGCCAGAGAGCGACGGAGACAGAGAGAGACGGAGAGAGAGAGAGAGAGAGAGAGAAAGAGAGAGAGAGAATGAGAGAGAGAGAGAGAGTGAGAGAGAGAGAGAGAGAGAGAGAGAGAGAGAGAGAGAGAGAGAGAGAGAGCAACAGAGAGAAAGATAATTTCCAAAGTATTTACTATTCATCATCAAATATGTCAGCCCTTAGGAATGGCATCGGAGTTTACTGATCATGTCATTTCATAATTGTTTGTCTTCGGCTGCTCTCTTAACCTCTGTACATTGATAGATCAGTGCGAGTTTGTTTCACAAACGGTGTCCTTTGTTTTATTCCGTTCTATTTTACCAGTAAAAGAAACAACAGTGGCTGCAGCAGGATACAACAATATGAATTTCAAACAATTAGGTATATTTAGCTCCTGCGAAAAGAAGAGACATACACGACACAGACACAATGTAGGTACCTTATAAAAACCTCCATCTTACACAGGTGAAAACAAAGTGTAACTTTGTAAAATTTGTGTTCCCAGGAGTCAGTTGGAGAGAGTCTGACTACTGGGAACACATACAGACTATTCTTAATGGATGGATGTTCTCTCTATACCTCCATTCCTCACGGCGCTAAAATTGTTTCTTGATCAATGCGTAGATCAAACCATCCCTACTCGTACACTGGTGAGACTCGCTGAACTGGTCCTTACATATAATTCCTTTGAGTTCAATGGCCACTACTTTGAACAAATTAGTTGTGTCGCCATGGGTACGAAAATGGGACCCAGCTACGCGTGCTTGTTTATGGGACATTTGGAACACCAGATTGAACTTACCTATGATGGCTTTTTCCCTTCTTTTTACCGACGCTATATTGATGACGGCATCGGCCTCACTGACATGACAGAGGAGGAACTAAACCGCTTCATCAATTATGCCCAGGCTTTCCATCCGTCGATCAAATATATCACAGAAATAAGTTCTACCACTTCAGTCAATTTCCTTGACACCACAATTAAAATAACTCCTACAGGTCTTATGACCTCCGTGTACTACAAACCTACGGATGCTCACGATTTTCTCCTATACAGTTCATCCCACACCAAAAAGCTGCAAAGATTCTATCCCATATACCCAGCTACTCCGTCTTCGTCGTATCTGTCAGGATGATAATGACGTCCTAGAGAAAGCCCATGAAATGCTGGACTTTTTCCGCAGACGGGCCAACCAAGAGTACATCCTGTCCACAGCTTTCTGTCGCATAACACAGGTCTCGCATGAAATGACCCTTATCAAGAAAACGCGACCTCCTAACAATGAACATAAACTTATCCTCACCTTTCATCCAAATGCCCATGCCATCAAGCATATTTTTCTCCGACACTGGTCTATCCTGGTATCTGACCCAACCACTCGTGCGGTGTTCTCTAACGGCCCTATGGTAATTTTCCGTCGGAACAAGAGTCTTAGGGACCACATTGTTCATAGTCGCCTCCCCACAGATACTTCATCTGTGGGCACATTTAAATGCCACCGTAAGAATTTTCTGACATGCCCACACGTTTTTCAGACATTGGCGATTACATTCCCCCAAGACACCTTCTCCTTGAAAGATTCTTTTACTTGCACATCCCGGAATCTTATATATGTTATCATCTGCAAAAGATGTGACATGAAATATATTGGTCAAATTTGCAGAAGCCTTGCCGACTGCTATAGGGAACACATAAGAGCCATTAATCAAGGCGCTGACAATACTGTCCCCAACTATTTTAATTCTTCTAAAGACAATGGAGTTGATGATGTATGGGTCACTGCATTTAATCCTTGCTTCTTTAACAACTCCATTAGACTTATAATTGAAAGCCAATTAATAAACTTTCTGGGTTGCATTCACCCAGCAGGAATCAATATTGTTGTTGATGCCACGGTATAACTTTGCTATTTTCCCTGTATTTTATTCATATCGGATTGTTTGCACACCATTTAGTAACACAAAATTTTGTAGTCCAAGAGTGCCTTTCTGAACCGGTTCAAACCACCATATTCGTTTCTCTTCTACCACCAAGAAGTTGTGTTTTATTTTTATTTTTATTGTGTGTTTTATTTAGCTTTTTATCTCTGTGTGTTGTCCTGTCCTTGATAAAGGTTTGTAGAACCGAAACGTTGACCGTGCTTTGCTGTCCTGTAATACTTATTGTTTTATTTTAATACTTCAGAATTATATATTTGCACTATCGCCGCTACTCTCCAATCTGGCTCTAGAGAAAGTTGTAAGGAGGGTAAAGGAGGAATGTGATATTGGAGGAACATCCAAGCTGCTTGGTTATGCAGATGATATAGATATTATAGGGGAAAATGAACAAAAGACATTGGAAAAATTGACTCACTTAAAGGAAAAAGCTATACAGATGGTGCTGGTTATCAACCAAGATAAGACAGAATATATGGTAATTTCAAGAGAAGGAATGGCTAAAAACTCTGGCCACATACAAATAGATAATATGACCATTAAAAGAACGGAAACATGCAAATACCTGGGTACAATCTTCAACTGCTCCAACATCATAAGGGAAGAAATACAAACTAGAATCAACTCTGGAAATAAGATATACTATGCACTACAACATCTACTAAAACCAAAGGCGCTATCTCGTAACACCAAGATCACAATATACAAAACACTGATCGGACCAGTTTGCTGTATGGCTCTGAAACCTGGAGTACAACGAAAAGAGACGAAGCCTTGCTAGAAACCTTTGAGAACAAAGTTTTAAGACGCATCTTTGGACCCATTAGGGATACACAAAGTGGAGAGTGGAAAAGAAGAAGTAACAAAGACATTTATGATCTGCTTAAGTCCCCGCTAATCACTGGTATCATGAAGGCTAATAGACTATAATGGCTGGGGCATATAGAAAGAATGGAAGATAATAGGGAAACAAAACTCGCTTACACTCAGGAAATAAATGACCGTAGACCCCGAGGTAGACCAAGAAGACGGTGGAGAGATAATATATATACAGACCTACTAGCACTTGGAATCAACGACTGGCAAGAGACGGTCAACCAGAGAGACGAATGGAGACTGATTGTATCTGCAGCAAAGAACCTCAATGGCTCGGAACGCTGAATAAGAAGATAAGAAGTATTATGTATTTATTGATTGTTTTTGTTAATGTTTTTGGATAAGTTACACTTTGTTTTCACCTGTGTAAGATGGAGTTTTTTTTTTTTTTAAAGGTACGTACATTGTGTCTGTGTCTAGTATTCTCTTCTTTTCGCAGGAGCTAATTATACCTAATTGTTTGCAATAAATATTTTACCAGTAGATTCAATGTTATTTCTTTTTTCGGGTTATTGTTTTATAATTGCAAGGTTCACTAAAATTTAATAGGAGAGGTTTCTATTCACAGTTTACGTTCTCTCTTTCTGACATTCAGTGGTTGAGACATATCGCAGAATTTATTTCTTCTTCTTCTTCTTCTTCTTCTTCTTCTTCTTCTTCTTCTTCTTCTTCTTCTTTCTTCTTCTTCTTCTTCTTCTTCCTTCTTCTTCTTCTTCTTCTTCTTCTTCTTCTTCTTCTTCTTCTTCTTCTTCTTCTTCTTCTTCTTCTTCTTCTTCTTCTTCTTCTTCTTCTTCTTTCTTTTCTTCTTCCTTCTTCTTCTTCTTCTTCTTCTTCTTCTTCTTCTTCTTCTTCTTCTTCTTCTTCTTCTTCTTCTTCTTCTTCTTCTTCTTCTTCTTCTTCTTCTTCTTCTTCTTCTTCTTCTTCTTCTTCTTCTTCTTCTTCTTCTTCTTCTTCTTCTTCTTCTTCTTCTTCTTCTTCTTCTTCTTCTTCTTCTTCTTCTTCTTCTTCTTCTTCTTCTTCTTCTTCTTCTTCTTCTTCTTCTTTCTCTTCTTCCTTCTTCTTCTTCTTCTTCTTCTTCTTCTTCTTCTATAGAGGTTAACAGGAATCTTTGGAAGAAAAGGCAAAGGTCACTTTTAATTGTTGACATCTCTATTATATCTGTCTTCAGGGGGTACGTGGTTTCAGGCATTGGTAATACCTTTGGTAAGGACGACTGTCACCCCCGGACAACAGCTGTGACAGGCTGGTTAAACCAGGCGTGGGTAGCCAGTTTGGTGTCAAACCATTCGGTGAACTATAGTAATGCCTACCCAGCATGTGAAGACTAAACTCGGCAGACTGCGCGGAATAAATCATTGTTAATTCAACGGGCAAGATGGCGTTTACATGCAAAGCGTTGTGGAACGTAATAGGTACGGCAAGGCACATAGCGCCCCGGTCATCCACTGCAGCTGTATTTGTCTCCAGTCGTCTTATCTTGTCTTGCCACTGGACTTAGAGTGAGGTCAGGGTGAGCGAGTGAGTCGACACATTGCGCAATTCTACCTCACTTTAATCCATTTAATCGCGCAAGTCATTCTTCATCCAACTGCATATATCACCTTCAAGCCCTGTGGCGATGGGCGAGCGGCGAAGCGGCAAACGTGGGTGGGTACCCTGGCAGCCGTAGTTGCAGACCTGCACACGAGCGGCTCAGGCCATATGGTCGACTTCTACTTACCGGAGCAGCAGTGGGATTCGGCAGCCCCCTTAGCGACTGAGCAGCCCTCTATAGGAAAGCACTGCTCACCTCCATAGCATGAGAAAGGGGCTAAGAAAGGTGCCCTAAGCAGTGTCTGCTCAATCATTACCTAACCAGCTAGCCGCGGTTGGTGGGTACCCTAAACTGCGGTCGAGATACAAACAAAGTAAAAACAGGTAAATCTAAAAGAGCAAACCATATTCCCTTGACAATCGGAACTTGGAATGTATGCACCCTGCTTGAAAGAGGACGGCGCGTCGGGACCAGAGAACCGAACAGCACTGATTGTGGACAGGGCTAGGGCTGTTACAAATAT
>OY992879.1:23749359-23779374 GCA_963921405.1 Cepaea hortensis | reverse complement strand
AGACAGACAGTTAGACAGACAGACAGACAGACAGACAGACAGACAGACAGACAGACAGTCGGAAACGGGAGCTTATATGACTACTTATATGAATAAAATGAGATTCTCCCCACCAGGGACTGGGTGAAGCCGTCCCGGGTCTGACAGACAGACAGACAGATAGATAGATAGATAGATGGATAGACAGACAGACAGACAGACAGATCCCTGCCAGGGACTGGGCTAAGCCTGGCCGGGTCAGACACACAGACAGACAGTCGGGAACGGGAACTTATATGACTACTTATATGAATTAAATTAGAAGCTCCCCACCAGGAGCTGGGCGAAGCCGGGCCGGGTCAGACAGACAGACAGACAAGCAGACAGACAGACAGACAGACAGATATAGATAGATAGATAGATAGATAGATAGATAGATAGATAGATAGATAGATGAATGGATGGATGGATGGATGGATAGATAGATAGATAGATAGATAGATAGATAGATAGATAGATACATAGATAGATATATACATAGATAGATAGATAGATAGATAGATAGATCCTCCCAGGGCCTGGGCGAAGCCGGGCCGGGTCAGCTAGTAAAATATTGAAATTACAAAAACTTCAATCAAGATGCCTTTTTACAAGACATGCTCAACTCATCTATGGACTATGTTTACCAGCTTCCTGGCCCAGATGATGCTCTGGACCACTGGCTGAAGACCTTTCTAAGCGTATTTGATAAGCATGTTCCTTTTAAGGAAGTTCGTGTTAAACATCACACTAAGCCCACATGGATCACACAGAAGGTAGTTGAACTTATGAGAGACCGGGACAGGGCACATAAAAATAGAGATCTAACTATGTACCGTAGTCTGAGAAACAAATTTCAATATGTTATTCGAAAGGAAAAGAACAACTATTTTAAGAACTTAATAATAGATCAAACCAACAATAAAGATATATGGAAAACAATTAATACCTTGACAAACAAACACACATCATCACAATCATTACCATCAAATCAAGTTACATGTGATCAATTCGGTAGTTTCTTTCAGTCTAACATAAACCGATTGAAGGCTGCAATACCAGATGTGCCTCATTTCAGGTCAGAGAAGAGACATGTGCGGCTGCCATAGACTTAGAGGACGCTTATAATAGAGTATCCTTCGAGCACTTGATGCAAACCCTCCTCAGACTGAAAGTGCACCCTCACCTTGTACGATGGATAGCTGCAGTTCTGCTCCAAAGGAAGGTGGTGCTAAGATGCGGGAGTTGGGCTTCTGAGCCGATAACGATATGTCCAGGATTGCCACAGGGTTCACCACTGTCACCAGTACTATTCAACGTGTATACGGTGCTTATCACTGAACAACAGTTGGACGGTGCCATGAGATGAATTACGCGAAACACAGCAGGTGTGTCGAGTCGTGGAAACTAGAGAGATATTGGTGACACACAGTTGGAAAAACACAAGCTAGCATTGGTGGGCGGAGCTAATGCATCACGTGACGGCGCCCAGGCGAAAGCCGAAAAGGAATGTGCTTGATTTTCAGTAGGCGCTAGGACGTGACAAGGAGAAGATCGATTTGGAGAATTGTGAAAGTGTTTCAGAGTTCGAAAATATTTCAAGGAATGGGAAACATCTGAGATGCAGTTATGTGAAGATTGTGTTTACCGTGAACGACGGCAATGATGGAGGAATGCACATAAGCCTTCGCTTGAGGTACACAAACGTGATGGCTAGACAGCTGGCCCTGATGTGACAACATGTCAACAAGAATGGCCGGCAGATGCACGCCGTGACCAGAGCTGGTGGTTACGTCATTGCCTTGTGAGTAGTACTGCGTAATAATGTGTTAACTGGTAACTGAGTGTATAGATAAGATGTATGCTGTCAGACAGATCTGATGTAGCCATGATAGTCATCAGACGATTAAATGAGCAAGACATTAGATATTGATGGCAGACGGTGTGCTGTGCATAGGCAGAAGGTGTAACAGTAGGATCCGGCGGTCTGGGCCAGACCTGTGTAGTACTGCGGCGCAATAAATATGTTTGTATTGTTTAAGGACACGACTGACTTGTCTGTTGTGTGCATCTGAGATCTGAGAGTGATACAGGATTTGTACGAGCCCAAGATAACTACTAAACCTAGACAATCCAAGATGGCGGACATTGGGCATTGACGTAGGCACGTGGCCCAAGTGTGTCTGGAGTAGTCATTCATCACACAGACACGAGTTCGACTCTTGGCACGTGGGGGCTCATCCGGTTGATATAGAACCCAAAGTTAAAGCAGAATGGTACCACAACATCAAAGTTGATGAACTAGCAAGAAAAAAGCGCCAGCAGAACGAAAAATTAACAGTGAAAAAGGATGTTTCATGAAGTCAGAGAGAAGGACATTGACAAGGTCAACATATAAACATGGCTACCAACAAGAACATTTCATCTCACGTCTCAGTCCAACATCACACTACGTGATTGGTTAACATAATATATCAGTGTTTAATAGAGAACAATTCGAAAGAAACGAGTAAAATAATGATCTGAAAGTAATAAAGAAAGAAAAAGTGAACACCGTGTGTGAAAGACAAAGAATGACCTTGGTGAAGGTTACCAAAATGGCGACCATGGACAACAACAAATAAGCTCACGTCTCAGCCAAGCATCACGTTGGATGAATTGTGTGATGTATTACATCTGTGTACAGTTGCAAAGAACTTTAATTCAACATTCCAGATATTTCTTCAAGAAAACAGATTATGACACTCAGCCTCATAAACTGTCATTCGAGAGCCGTGTTCATGTGCTTCACGCACTATAGTGCTCCAATGAACTAACCTCAGGGTTAGATTGAAGAATATTTTTCAGATCCAGTTTTCCAGTTCCATCAGTAGTATAATAATACGCACCTTTGACGCCACATTTTTGAGGATCACCATTTTTCAAGACCAAACTTCTACTGATTCCTGTTCAGCCCGAAATGTAGTGAAGCTGATCCATACCATCTTGTGAAGAAGCCGGAAGTGGAGCCAAGCATCTGGAGCAAGCCAGCAAGGACATCGGAGCTGAATTTATACAGGTTAAGCTATTTTCACTTGATTTGTATATGTGTCCTGCTTAGTATTCCAGAGTCAACAGGCACCCTTCCATCAATATGTTTACTCACCATCATCATTAGTGGGAGGTTGGTGGGCTACTTTTGTGGTTATTGCATCATCACCCAAAAGCACGTTCAGTTCGGGTAGCATTCGAAATTGACTTAGAATTTAAGTAAATTTTCGACTGCTAGCGAGAACTTTGTCTTGTTTTGTAAAATAGTCCAATATTTGTTGTCTTTTAATGTCATTAATGTATCTATTATTTGTGATTATTTTGTCCACAGGTGTTATGTCATTTAGCTAAATCTTCTGATAGGTGTTATTGTTGTCCAGTGTTGTTATCATCATTGTAGTACAGCATTGCTACACCAGGTTCATCACAGTCAGCGTCGCCAGAGCATGATCAACAGTGACACTTGACTGAAATAGTGTCTTCCTATTGACTCTTCACCATTGGCCTCACAGATACTATTATCTGAAGGCACTAATACTGATAGTGTCTGCAATTATTGGGCATTGTTCCGCTACAGGTCATTGACACATATATAGTAGATATGTACTCAACCACAACATGTCTACACTAGCAGAGTTCGTAGCACTTGGTGAAAAATGTGGCTATAAAGGCCCAGAACTAATGGCATGGGCAAAGCAAGAACTCTCAGAATTTCAAGCACAACAAAGAGAAGACAGGGCTGCAGCTAGAGAGGCTAGAGAGGCACAAGATAAAGCAGCTAGAGAGGACAGAGAAGCACAAGAGAAAGCAGCTAGGGAGGCCACAGAAGCACAAGAAAAACAAAGAGATAAAGACCTAGCTGTAGAAAGAGAACGGTTAGATCTAGAAGCAAAAAAAAACTACAGTTTGAAAAAGACAAACTGGCAGCCGATCAAATCATGAAAGTCAAAGACATTGAGGGTAACATTAAAGTGAAAATGTTAGAAATGGAAAAGGAAGCTGAAATTGCCAAGAATAAATTAGCAGTAAAAACCCTGGACCCCATCAAGAGATATCAAGGTATCATTAGAAACTTCGCGCAAGGTGAATCGGTTCCAATTGAAGAGTCGGCGATCTTATTTCATAAGCACCTCGCCCTGTAGCCTCTCAAGGTTGTAGAGATGATACCTGAGAATCGTCGAACTGATTATCAGTACATTAAAGAGCGAGTCCGAGTACATTTTTCCTTAGATCCGGCAGGACTTCGCACAGCTTACAAGGCTTTAACCCCGAAGGCAAACCAGACCTTCTTAGACTTTACAGCTGAAACCACGTCACTATTTGATAAATGGTTGAAATCAGCAGGGGTAGGTACTGACTTTGACAAATTAAGAGATCTAATGCTTAGAGACAAATTAGTCTCAGCAGTACCTGATAACAAATTATCCCTCGATCAGGA
Source organism: Cepaea hortensis (assembly GCA_963921405.1). Lineage (NCBI taxonomy): Eukaryota > Metazoa > Mollusca > Gastropoda > Stylommatophora > Helicidae > Cepaea > Cepaea hortensis. The sequence continues at coordinate 23,774,888 of OY992879.1, read as the reverse complement.
AATCAACATCAGGATTGGCAAGGCAGCAACAACAATGAACATGTTAGCAAAAAGAGTCTGGGAGAACAGGAAGCTTACTGCCAAAACAAAAGTCCTCGTCTACCAAGCCTGTGTCCTTAGTACTCTTCTTTGTGGCAGTGAAACCTGGACAACTTACTCACGCCAAGAGAAACGTTTAAACAGCTTTCATATGCGGTGTCTGCGAAGAATTCTTGGTATTAAGTGGCAAGACAAAATCACAAATACTGAAGTATTGGAAAGATCAGGTTGTGTGACGGTGTATTCCATGCTCAGTCTCCTCGTAGACTTAGATGGATAGGACACGATAGGAGGATGGATGATGGTAGAATACCAAAGGACATCTTTTTTGGTGAATTACAGACGGGTAGGAGATTTCAGGGTTCGGCCTCTACTACGATACAAAGATGTATGTAAGCGGGACATGATTGATACAGGCATTGATAATGCACAATGGGAGCACGTCGCTGCTGAACGTGTTGCATGGAGGGCAACTATCAGTAATGGAATAAAGACAAAGGAGAAAATGATTGCAGATAAAGCACACGCAGAGCGTGAGAGACGTAAGATGGTGCAAAATGGTGGAAATGACCATGTTTTCACATGCACCTACTGTGGGCAAACATTTGCAGCAAGAATTGGCCTTACCAGCCACACTCGCCACCGCCATGGATCGTAGTTATTGACATATGACAGTTATTAAGCCTTTTTGAAGCACAATGTACCAAACTATCGTCTGTCAAGACGGAAAGGTGCCAATGGAACCTGATAACATGGCAACGTTCCTGATAGAACATAAATGTGCATCCTTAGCTGAGATGGAGTCCAGAGGAGACGCGTACTACAACGCACATAAGGAAGTTTTTGCAGAAGGGGCCCAACCTGAATTAATAATAGGGGCGGCAGCCAGATTGTCAAATAAAAAAAGTAGTAATTCAGCAAATAGATACCACCAATACAATGACCAAGACAGAGGTAGTCGACCATACCAATACAGACCAATTCAGCAGAGACCATATAACACACAAAGTAGAGGTAGAATGATAGATTGCAATTACTGCAACATACAGCACGGATCACTTGAGATGGGTGACAGGATTCCAAGTTATGACTCACACATAAAGAACCTATCGGTAAAAAGACTAGACAAGGTCTCAGACGATAGAAGCAATGTAAAATGCTATCTTTGCAACAGTTTTGGACACTTAGCCAAGACTTGTAAATTAAAGCAACTGATGAGCGCCAACCTGGCATATGTAACATCAAGCAGTGACGAGGACGAACCACAAAGCACAAATAAACCAGACATAAATACTAGACAATATGACAATAGCAATAATTGGAGATACATACAAGAAGCTCACTCAGCTCAGGATGATGAGACAACTCCAAAGTTCCAAATGGCACTGGTGAATGGACAGGCGGTAAGCATGATCAGGGACACAGGTACCTCAATGGTGGGTGTAAATAGAAAACTGATACACGACGAGGACTATACAGGCAACAAAGTGACTTGTAAAACATTTGGCGGTTCTCTAGTACAATACAACACAGTAATGATAGAAGTTGACTGCCCATATTACCAAGGACAAATAGCAGCAGCAGTCCTACGACAATCGACAGCAGACCTAATGTTAGGAACTATTGAAAATATAAAGGAATGTACAAGACAAGACATAGAAAAATTGGAAAAAGAGAACATAATCATAGGGGACCACCCTACTAAAGACCAACAGGTTAAAATAGACGATAAGATATCAGACTTATTAACAAATACGTACCAAAAAGTCGAAGAAAACATAGACCAATAATCATCTCAAATTAATGTAAATATACCAACACAATCCACCCAAGAAGTTATCACATGGGATACACTGTCATTCAGACCAAATCTAACCGAGAGTGAGAAAACCAAAGTAGACTTTCTCATCACAAATTATCAGGAACTAAGCCCCTCGTTTACTGAAAGTACACAAAGTGTCCAACAAGAATTAATTCCATACTTGGATAGTACGATCAGAACAAAAATTAATAAACTTGCAGACTATAGTCGCAGTCAACCCACAGGTTATGTTAGAACTCAATCGGGAAAATTGGGGGACACATCTTCTGACGAGGATGATGATCAGGGACATATAGGTAATAGTAACTATATAAAATCAAACTGGGAAAACGAAAATCCCCCATAGATACCAAAAGCACAATATAGTGAAATAGACTCGCTAGTAAAACAGTGGCAACACCAAAAAGTTCCCCAAGACCAAATTTATAAACGAACACGAGACATGAAAATAAGAAACTGGAATAGATATTGGAAATGTATGGGATTGACAGATGAGGAAAGGAAAATGTACACGCAACAGATTGATAAATTTAAGAAAATAACAACATATGTCACACAGGCAGATGCAAACCCTTGTTCGGTAATGCACATCAAAGAAACATGACAACACGTCAGACCACTCACAAGATAACTTCGGTTATCATAAACTCTTGCCTTGTGATATGTAGATAGAAGATGTTTATATTGTATAGTTAGAAATAGTTTAGTGTAGAGATATATTTTGTTAAAGAGAATGAATGCTTGGTTATGATAGTATTGGTTGAATAAACATACTGTGAAAAAAAAAATCAAAAGTCAGAATAATAACATTAACTACAGCTCTCATATAGAGGAGCTAAAGTAATATTACAGACTGTCCAAGTAATGCCATCATGATATTATATTATGATCAGATGTCAAATGGAATCAAAGTGATACTTCGGTTTCATTCTGATGTTGATAGCTATGAAATATCAGGCAAAGATGTAAACCATTGATGTAAATACCAAAGGAAAACATTCCAAATGTACATCACATCACCTGTAAATCACCTCATAGCCAGGGTGCTTGCTGAGACAACTGAATTGCACTCTGAATTGCTGATCGGGACACTGGCATGTCAATGGAAACAGCTTAAAATCAATTACTACTATCACTTGTATTACTTGTTGTATGTACATATGTACATAGATACGTACATCCCATTATGTTATTATTCTCAGACAATGTTAGGGTATCTGAAGCTAAATGGAGAGTAAGGATGCAGCTGCATATAGAAGTCCTACATCACTTCAACCTAAGATGAGCAACATGCAAGTCCATGCACCACCAGACTAGTTACAAGCCGCTGGTGAATCAATACAAGGTTGATCTACATCTCACGAGGGGTCATCGGAGAGTCTACATTTAACACGGGAATATAGAACTATAATTTGTATCATTTCTTCATCATCAACATTTTTAGGAAACTATTAGTTCCTTTGATGGTGTTATTTTCATTTTATCATTTCATTCGTCAACATTGTTGAATAGTTAAATACACGGTTACAAATGTCCATAGATTTGAAGTTGTGTAGTTCTACTTAAAATCATGATTTGGTGAGAAGATCAACTACATATGGTACGAGAGACATGAATGAATCTACTACTTGTCTCTACAGCACAATAACTATATGTTGCAAACAGAGTGACTCCAAGTCCAATGGTATGACACATGTGGTTACATTTGAAACAAAATGTGCAAACTAAAGCAAATGGTAAAGCACGAAATGGTCCTAAGTCCACATAACTTATGAAACAACAACAAGTGGAAATGTAAATTTGAGAGAAACCAAATAAGGGCAGTGTAAAGTTGAGAGAAACCAAACAGGTACACATTTGCATAAATGTTCTAAACCAGAATATTTCAAATGAAAACAAACACGTTGTATATAGATGTTGTATTACTTTATTGCTTCAATGTACAGGGATGATAAATTGTAGAATATATATGCGTAGGATGGAATATAATTTTCATTCATTGAGTATGATAACATATGTATACATGACATGGATATATGGATACATGGATATGTATAGGTTTTATAGAAAACTTAGGCATTATATGGAGATGATGATTCAGTGAGGTAAATGTCTCATTGACAAAGGCATAGTTGAAAATGGCAAAGGTATAAGTTGCATAGAGAAGTGGTATAGAACAAACAGAAAACCAGCATCGCCATAACATCCATGGGCAATGATAGCTACCAGACAAAGAGAGAGCAGGTAAACATACCCCACAATAGAAATACCTATTAAGAGGACTGAAGAGAGACACTACAAGCATCAACGCAGCACAGAGGTCAAACATAATTCAGTAACGTCAAAGTCAAAGCAAGAACAATCCATTGATACAAGAAATGACAGTGAAAGCCATAGTCCAAAATCACACACATATACCTTACTCAGAGCCTGGGGCTTGGATTGAGAAGGATGATTGAGGAGCTGCTAGGGATGTTTGATGAAACATTGGATCCTACGTCAGACTAGATCACATAACCTCTGAACTTAAAAAGGAGGCTGTGACATCACGGAAGTCTAGGTGAGGACGGGTTGCCGTGTCCGCATAATGTATATATATATATATATATATATATATATATATATATATATATATATATATATATATATATATATATATATATATATATATATATATATATATATATATATATATATATATATTTGTTTCTGTGATGTTGGTTATTGATGAAAACTTGTCACGAGTCTAAAGGTATCATGGGAATGATAGGCTCATATGTATTGACAACAGACGTACAAATATGTGCGAATATTGAGAGAGACCAAAGCGTGCGACCATGAGTCCACTAAAACAAATAATAGCGTGTACTTATCCATCTCATGTCAAGAAGTATAAGACTCAGTAAAGGTAGTAAAAATGTTTACAACATTTAAAAAAAAAGGGGGGGGGCATATTGCCATGAGATGAATTACTCGAAACACAGCAGGTGTGTCGAGTCGTGGAAACTAGAGATATATTGGTGACACACAGTTGGAAAAACACAAGCTAGCGCCGCTAGCATTAGTGGGCGGAGCTAATGCGTCACGTGACGGCGCCCAGGCGAAAGCCGAAAAGGAGTGTGCTTGATTTTCAGTAGGCGCTGGGACGTGACAAGGAGAAGATCGATTTTGAGAATTGTGAAAGTGTTTCAGTGTTCGAAAGTATTTCAAGGAATGGGAAACATCTGAGATGCAGTTGTGTGAAGATGTGTTTATCGTGAACGACGGCAATGATGGAGGAATGCACATAAGCCGTTGCTTGAGGTACACATATGTGATGACTAGACAGCTGGCCCTGGTGTGACAACATGTCACCAAGAATGGCCGGCAGATGCACGCCGTGACCAGAGCTGGGGTTACGACATTGTCTTGTGAGTAGTACTGCGTAATAATGTGTTAACTGGTAACTGAGTGAATAGATAAGATGTATGCTGTTAGACAGATCTGATGTAGCCATGATAGTCATCAGAAGATTAAATGAGCAAGACATTAGATATTGATGGCAGACGGTGTGCTGTGCATAGGCAGAACGTGTAACGGCAGGATCCGGCGGTCTGGTCCAGACCCATGTAGTACTGCGGCGCAATAAATATGCTTGTATTGTTTAAGGACGCGACTGACTTGTCTGTTGTGGGCATCTGAGATCTGAGAGTGATACAGGATTTGTACGAGCCCAAGATAACCACTAAACCTAGACAATCCAAGATGGCGGACATTGGGCATTGACGTAGGCACGTGGCCCAAGTGTGTCTGGAGTAGTCATTCATCACACAGACACGAGTTCGACTCTTGGCAGACGGGAGGGGTAGGACTCTGTCATTTGCTGACGACATCCTCGTGTATCGACAGGGTCGAGACAGACAGGCGGTTGCCAATGATATGCAGAGCGAACTAGATCGAATTTCCTCATGGTGTGCTGATGCCGGCGCCCTTGTCAACCCTGCAAATGCATCGGTTACGTGGTTCTCCCTAAACAACCATATTGTGAAAACAGACCTGCCGGCAGTAAGAATGGATGGGAGCATTTTAAGTAGAACCCAGTCAATGACATATCTTGGTGTGAGGCTTGATCGTAGCCTGTCCTTCAGAGATCATGTCGATTATGTCATAACGAAGTCTCGAAAAGGTTTGTCAGCAATGAGAGTCATGGCGACTGCCAATATCTAGCAAAGACTGCTAATACTTCTGTTTCAAGGACTGGTGCTTTCACACATCGAGTATGCCCTGGCCATCCTCACTGTCAGCCCTACACAGATTGGAAAACTTGAAAAGGTACAAAACGAAGCCATGCGCATAATTTTGGGCTGCACGAGAGACACCAGCTGTGTAGCAATGAGATACCTCCTTGACTTCCCGACAATGGAACACAGGATCAAGATCTGGAGAGCTCGTGCATACTTAAAAATAAGTGCAGATGAGCAGCACCCTCTGCATGATGCTATATTCAGAGAAAAGGGTGACAGGCTAAAGAGGGGCAAATCATGGATGGGTCGGGCGGAAGATGTCGTCAGACAGGTCTGCAGTCTTACCAGTATCAACCCCGGCAAGGAATGGGTGCCGGTGCCTCCAGCTTTTAAGTGCACTTTCTCCTGCATTATCACACTCGACAGACGGTGCAGAGAGCAGAACCCTGCCGCTGTCAATGCAGAGGTTAACGCGCTCATCTATGAACACTCAGATATCACCAAGTGCTCATCTATACAGATGGATCTGTTGTAAAGCAGCAGAGAAGTGCGTGGGCATTTACAGCCCGTTCAGCGGGCCAAACCGTTCAAGAATCCAGTGGTGCCCACTCTATGACCACGAGCAGCATGACGATGGAGGTGATGGCAGTTACACAGGCTTTCATGTGGCTGGAATCACACCATTATACCAACGTGTGTGTACTAAGTGATTCAATAAGCATTGTTCAGAAGGTCGAATCTGGAGCTGTACGCAGACAGTGGACTGAGTCGCTTCGGAAGTCTGTTGTTCGTAAAGTAACCTTCATCTTCGTCCCGGGACATGCGGGAGTCGAGGGAAATGAACGAGCTGATAAACTGGCTGGCTCTGCACCCCCTGTAGTTGGCCAGCCCATGGATAGTGCCGATGTTATTAACGTCCTCAAAGATATGGCGAGAACAGAGGACTTTGACGTCAGTGAATCCACATCACTGTCCAGGATGAAAAACTTGGGAGTAAGAATCGGTACGGCCAAACGCGAGAGATACATCGGGAAAACAAAGCGCCTCGTCAACCAACACAGAACTGGCACTATTAGCCACCGGACGCTGATGCATTTTCTGGGGGAAGGATCTGAGCACCTATGGACATGTCCGGAGTGAAATGAAGATACCCCAGCTGATAACTGATAACTGATAACTGACCAGATGTGCCTCATGACATATTTTTATTATCATCATTCTGTGAGAGCAAATGCTATGGAGACATTCCCACAAACAGACCGCTAATGACGGCCACTGAAGTATTTACTCATCTCAGTAACCTAAAAAAAGATGTCTCATCACGACTAGATGGAATCAGTAATCGGATCATTCGCTATGCTGCACCGGCGATCTGCGAGTCACTAACTGTTATAAAAAAAATCAATGTCTCACAAAAGGTCACTTCCAATCAGCCTTTATAATCGCTAAAGTGTATCCTCATTTAAAAGCTGGATCATTAGACGATTGCATCATGAGTAATTATAGCCCAATTTCCATATTATCCGCTTTATTCAAACCGCTAGAAAAGCACATCCACTAAACAACACTAGAGCACTTAGTTCGCCAAAAACTAATAGCTGACAGTCAGTCAGGATTTCGGCCAAAATATTCCTACCATACGGCCCTAACAAACATGATAGAAAACTGGCATCAAAATATTAACAACAATACTCTATGTGGAACGATATTTATAGACTTTAAAGAAGCAATCGATATGATAGATAATACTATCCTAATTAAAAAACTAGAAACAATGAAAGTAAGCTTTAATATAGTGACACTAATAAACTCATTCTTATTAGACAGAAAACAAGAAGTATCACACAATAAATATCTATCCCAAGCTATTACAATTAATACTGGAGTACCTCAGGGGTCTATACTTGGCACTCTGTTATTTGCCATTTAAATAAATGATCTTAACTTATATCTGTCATCGTACTGCGATCTATTTGCACACAACTGCACAGTATATACAAACGCTATTGATCGTAATGTGCTAGAATTATCCTTGCAACAGGAAATAAATAGTGTAGTTAACTGGAGTGATGCAAACTGCACGCACATTAACATTTCTAAAACAAAATCTATGTTAATAGGAACGAGGCAAAGACTTCACACTCTCAAACTCGCAGAGAACTCTTCAGCTGCACATTGGTAGCACGCCTATAGAAAGTGTAACCGAGCACAAGGCACTGGGTCGTATAATAGATCAAAATATATCCTTTAATTCCCATGTTCATGCTCTAGGTAAACACATAGCCAAAAAAGTATACCAACTTGCCAGAATGTAAAACTTCCTCGACGAAAACACAAGAAAGATATTCTATACTTCCCACATACACACACATATTGATTATTGCTGCACAATCCGGGATGGATGCTCCACATCAATAACAAAACGCCTTTATTCACTCCAGAAAAGGGCAGTGCGTCTAATCAATGGTGATAAGCTTACAGACAATTCTAACCTATATGAACGTCTTCAGTTTCTGCCACTCCACAAACGCCTACTTTATCAGGCTAAACTAATTCACAAAATCATATTTCAAAATGCCCCAAGCTACCTTTGGCCATTGTTTAAATATAACGCAAGACATCATCATTGGCACCTTGCCGTCTTGACAGACGATAGTTTGTGCTTTAAAAAGGCATAATAACTTTTACCTATGGCGGTAGCGAATGTGACTGATAAGGCCAATTCGCGCTGTAAATGTCCGTTCACAGTGGGTGCATATGAACACGTGTTCATTTCCATCATCATGCACCATCTTACATCTCGGTGTGTGACTTATCTGCAATACTTTTCTCCTTTGTCTTTATTCCATTTCTGATATTTGTCCTCCGTGCAACACGTTCACCTGCGACATGCTCCCAATGTGCGTTATAAATACCTGTATCAATCATGTCCCGCTTACACACATCTTTGTTTCGTAGTAGAGGCCGACCCTGAGATCTCTTACCCTTCTGTAATTCACCAAAAAAGATGTCCTTCGGTATTCTACCATCATCCATCCTCCTAAGATGTCCTATCCATCTAAGTCTACGAAGACTGAGCATGGAATAAACCGTCACACAACCTGATCTTTCCAATACTTCAGTATTTGTGATTTTGTCTTGCCACTTAATACCAAGAATTCTTCGCAGACACCGCATATGAAAGCTGTTTAAACGTTTCTCTTGGTGTGAGTAAGTTGTCCAGGTTTCACTGCCATAAAGAAGAGTACTAAGGACACAGGCTTGATAGACAAGGACTTTTATTTTAGCAGTAAGCTTCCTGTTCTCCCAGTCTCTTTTTCTTAACCTGTTCATTGTTGTTGCTGCCTTACCAATCCGGGTGTTGATTTCCTGATCTAGGGATAATTTGCTATTTACCACTGATCCTAGATATGTAAAATGGTCTACCATCTCTAGTTCGGCGTCGTCAATAAAGATTGATGGTACCCCGTGTGCACCTTGTGACACAATCTGTGTCTTCGTTTTGTAAATGTTAAACCAAATTCAGAACAAGCATTGGAGAATGCAGATAGTAGACATTGCAATTCTTCCTCAGAGAGGGTCGTAACTGCAGCATCATCTGCAAAAAGCAACTCTTTGATCTGTACCCTCCTAATTTTGGTCTTGGCCTTCAATCTCTGAGCATTGTATAGGCCGCCATCTGTGCGTGAGTGAATGTATATATCACCATCCTGATCACGAGACAAGACATAGCGAACGCAAGACATAGCGAACGACTAAATATACTTCATGTCCCTAAACCTAGGATAGACTTATATAAAACAAGCTTAGCATACTCTGCCACTCAGTTGTGGAATAATCTTCCACAAGAAATCAAAGACACCACCAATCATTATACATGCAGTCGCAACCTGTTTGAACACTACCTCAGGACAGACTACATGCCCCCTTTAAAAAAAAAAAAACAGCAACAAAGAAAATAATAATGGCAAATTATCTCAAACGACAACTAGCCAGAAAAAAACAAACATTCCCATATATGTGGCACGTTAAACCCACCTTGGGTATTTATGATACCCATGTTAAACATTACCTCACCGAGTCATGTATTATTGATTATTTTTCATGCGTTTTAATGCCTATTGTTTGTCAACAACTCAACTGACAGGCCTCATCGGGTACTTCTCACACACCCATACAAGACAACTTGCAAGTCGTGTGGGAGGCAAAATGTATGGTCCATTTTATTGCCGTTGGCTCACTTACAAGCGGTAAACAGTCGCTAATGCAATACACAATATACAGCCACAGAATTATCTAACACAAACTGCTAACCCTATGCTAGTTCTATCTATTAGTGAACACTAAACTCCTAACGCTATTCTAAACGATGTGAACGCCTCAAGTCCAGTCTCCCGTCTGCCTAACCTCTCTCCCGTGGTTACACACCACGCGGGGTGACCTTCACCTTCGTGCGTGTTACCTCACATCGCACTCTGCTGGCAAACGTGGCCTGTTGAGTGTCTACTCAACTGTGCTATGGCTTCACGAGGTGTGGTACTATCGTGATTAGAGTGCTAACTCTCTGAACACCGCCTGCGTGTCTCATGAGGGAGTGGCTAACCTTCTCCTATTACCTCATCTCCCCTGCCCTTGCCTCGGGCACCGTATCTCCTCCTGGTCTCTTCAGGGTTGACCGCTCTCCCTGGCGGAGGGGATGCGGTCGAGTCTTTGACACACACCCACCCCTCTTGTGTTGCGTCATCAACTTTCACTCATTGGTTGTGACGCAAGAGGTTCCTAAACAAAAAATTAGTGTCTCTAATTTTTGTCAAAGACTCTAGATAACCTGGCTTTGGGCATTCCAATAGACTATTAATAACTATTGTCACAATGTAGCAAAGCCTTACTTGGCTACTGGCAATCGCCACAAACTTGACTGGTTGGCGTGAGCCCCTTCTCACATGCTATATTATATTTATCAGAGGTATGTCTGAACCGGACCGTTGTCTTATAAGACCTGCCCTCACATAGTAAATTAACTTACTACCCATACAAAGTTGACTTTCTTAGGGTCAACACATGAATTATTTCATGTCCCCCATATAATATTTAACAACCATTCTACAAGAGTGTGTGCGACAGGCTTTACCTCCTTCGCTTCCGCGCGTAAGACTTTATTTCACTGTTAATTTAGTTCTTCGTTGTCTATTATGTCCCCTGGCCCCATAGTTATCTGTCTTTGATTTACAAATAGTGTATGCAATTTATATGTTTGTTTTTCTGTTTGTTTGTGTGTTTGGATGTAATAAATCTACTAATCTAATTTCTATCCTCTATTTATAAATTCTATGTGTATGTATGTTAGTTTTTTGAGTGTCATAATTTGGTTCAATGTGGCCACAAAGAGGTGTATAACACTAATTCGTGACTACATTCACTTGCCATGAAACCCAAAATACTGTAATCTAAGTTCTAAACTATATTACAGACAACACATTCACACTAACACAATTTCACTAACGAAAACTTTACATTCTAACATACCATTCTAATTCTATAACTAAGTATTTAATGTGTTACCTAAATTTATTAAATTTGTTATGTTAATTATATGATATGATTATATTACTTCTTATTTTTTTCTAATCTAAGTGATGTAATCTAACTATTTAAATGCAATTGTTGTGATGTGAGTTATGTACCTTAATTAAATGGATTATGTGACCCCAATTTATGTACTTTTCTAAATACTATGCTAAATAATGTTTTTAAATGCACAAAGGAATTATATGAGTGATGTTCTTAATCTAACTGGTGTAAATGCTGTATGTTACCTTATCTACTCTTTTTAATCTATTATGATGTAAAATGATGATACTAATAAATGGTAATATTTGAAAGATGGTATGGTTTCATTAAGATGGAATAAACTAACTACAATGAAACTAAGTGAAATATAACAATCTAAATGGTACTATTCATATCATAAATTTAATTTAACTTGTAATAAACTATTCTTATGTCTAAACTAATATTCTAATCTAATTTTAATGGGTTAATTACTGTACTAACTACATTATTAAAATAAATGAGAACTGTTATAGTTCCTAACCTACATCTAATTTATCACTATCTTAAAATATTATATTACATATCACAATAAGTTTATATACATAGTATTTGGTTTACACAGGTTAGTAGTTGCCTTCATGTATGTGCAATGGTTGTATAGGCATAATATAACCACACACTTTGCCTGGGTATCTGAAATACATTACACAGTCATCTTAATGTTCTCTCGGTAGTGCACGTGTAGAGTTCGCTGGTGTTGTAGCTCTGTCTTTTCGTGTCTGTAATTAAGCACTGTTCTGACACTGTTTTCTGCGGTTCATATATATGATACACCGGAATGGAGCTTAGTTGGAAATGAGCTGTCCTAGTTCACACGGTGGTATCTAAGTATAGCAGCACAGTTCTTAATCTGATGTCCACGGACACATGATAGTTCAGTGTTTTGGTACATGACTACACCAATAATGTGGATATGTATGTAAGCTATTTTACATCTTATATTATCAGATATCCATGTACCAACCATCACTCTACATTTAACTGTTGGATTTCAGGTATTTTTACCCCAGATGGTAAAACTAGTGACCACCTGAATATCCGGTCATTTTGATGCACACCACTATGTATGACCGTGATCAGGGAGTTGTCGGTCTGGACAATGCAGTGAACATCCGTCAGAACTCGATGGAGCCTTCTCACCGTATAGATGAAGCCTAGGGTTGCAACTGTGATATGGAATCTTTGGACTCAGCATGTGTGATCTTACTGCTCACGTAGCAAAGCGGATGGAAGATGCCCTAAAAAAAAAAAATTGGCCTAGTACTGCAGTGATAGAGATTCTGCTGGCATATGACCTAAGATAATAAATGAGCCTAGGATTAGGCAAGCGGAGGGATTGGAATATTTACAAAAAAGGATCTTCAATTTTGACAATGCAGGAATTAATAATGCATCTTTCACATTTCATTTCCAGAAGATTTTAAGACATTGGAAAATATATTTGTAATTTCTGAGTAATTTACTAATCCCAAAAGGTTTCTGACCTGTTTCTTTCTGTTAGACATGGTCAGATTCATAATTTTGGTACTACTTTTCAGGTCAGTCTACAGTTGGACTTGAGAAATGACATGACCCAAAAATGAATTTATTTTAGGCATAATTTGACTTTGCTGGTTTGACAGTGAGACCGAAGCGTCGCACTCTGTCAAAGGCATGTCTCAGTTTCAGTAGGTGTATTGTCCAGTCATCAGTATTCTGATTTATTCATGTGTATTCTATAAGTTCACTACATGTATGCCCCTCGTCGGATTTGCCAGTCTCACTAACTAGTGTAGTTGCGTTGTGTATGTCTGTCGTCTGATCACTTGGTGTTGGTGCAATCTGTTCGTCTGTCACTACTTCTGTCTCTTGTCTTGAAAAGTGAGGTTTCCGCATGTTGACATGGAATATCTCTAAGTGTCTGTTTATCGATATTTCATAGTCAACATGTACCATGGTTATGTGCCACTTTGAATGGTCCTTGCCATTTCGTTTGTATGGAAGTAGCCTAAATCTGTCTTGATCAAGTTCCAGATTACTTGTTTTCGCACATTTGTTTGTGTGCTTGTAGTAGAACTGACCCTTCCTCTATCAAATGGCTTGGGTGCCAGTGTAGAGGGTTGTATTTCAGCTGTAGGATGTTTACCCTTCAACTTTTGTATCAATTGATGACAGCCATTACCAGCAAATAGATCATGACAAAATAATTTTATGTTATTGAAAAAACTTGGCCTGGCATTGCTGTATGCACGATGACCTGCACATGGTGTTTTGTGTGCATTGTTTAGCACACCTAACTGATGTTGTTCAAGTAACACCTGTTCATGGTTACTAGTAATATGACATGTAGTTGAAATGCCATTATTACGTCTAACGAACCAAGATGCATTCTTGGTCATTTTGGCTTTGCCTTTTGACAATTTTAAGTATGGAGACACATTAAAATCAGATTTCTGCTGGTGTATAAGTTTTTGTGTGTTTTTGTCATCTGTGCTGGTTGGAAAAAGCATTAGTAGTGTCTCATTTTGCAATGGGTCATGATGTTTTGAAGTGTCAACTCTGGTTGTTGCCTTAGCTGCATTTAATTTCTCCCATGCAACTATTTCTTCACTAGTACATTGTTTCAGTTGAGGTAAGCACCCCCAAAATTAAATCTGTACAAGGGTTGTTAAGTATTGCACAAGTAAAGGTACCGGAAAGAAAAGGAGAATCAATACGGGCTTTTGCCAAAGGGTAAATTTCAACGTTACCCGAAAAGGTTCGGCATTTCACAGTGTCACCTGTGTAATCACCCGGACTCACTAGTTCTTTTCGAAGACCAATAAGGGTGCTGCCGCTATCCAGCAAACATTGGCATGGTACATCATTGACCATTGCATTGTGGAACACTAACTTGCCTCTGGAGGCTAATGCTGCATTCACACTCTCAGATGAGCATGGTACTGTATGTGCACATTCCAGTATTCCGTCTGCATGGAATTGGTGACATCGTTCACAGCTGTCAAAGCTTAATATATCGTTAGCAGCACACACATCCTCTGCTTGGTTAGTTGGTAAGTCACTTTCAATCTCACACTCATTCTCACTACCACTATCTGAAGAGGTGTCAATCAACATAGCGTTGTTAGCTTTCAAACGTTGGCGGCCAAGGCACTTATTAGAATAATGGCCATAAGAGGAACAAAAAAAAACATTTGATTGCACGCCTGTATGCAGACCGTTTGCTTTGCTGCTTCTTGATCACATTTTCAAGATGCGCCGGATAATTCGGCGATTTGTCGCACATAGCATAAGTGTCGTGCATTAGTTGACAGTACATGCATTTGGAAACTTTTCTGTCTTTCTTATCATACTTCTGAAAAGGTTTTCTGTTACCTTGAAAGTTTTTTGATTGGTCTTTGACAAAGGAAACTATCTCAGAGTCACTTGAGGTCTTAAAAATCTCTCTGTTAGAAGAAAAATATGCTGAGCCTTTTTTTTCGAACTGCTCGATGTTTTCAATGTCTGACTGCTGCAAAAACTTAGCAAAAGGAGAAGGTATAGTAGATATACACTTGTCCATAGCTATTAGGTTTTTTAATCTATCAAAGTCTTTTCCTATGTTAGCTGCTTTAAGCCACCTGTTTAGTACACTCTGCACATTTGAAAAATAATCTATAAAAGTTTCACTAGGTTTAGGTTTTAAATTTGAGAACTGAACCTGATACCCAGGGGCATCAAGTAAAAAGTGCTGCATAATCCTATCATGGATGTATTGATAGCTAGATCTAAGTTCAATAGGAATAGACTCTATTACTTTAAGGGGCTCACCACTTAGATTCTTCATGTAAATCGGAGCCCACATATCTAAAGGAACCTGGTGATATTTAAATTGGTACTCTACATTCTCTGTCCAGGCAGATATGGAGTCCTCTTTACAATATGGTTTGATAATATTTTTGTATTTGTTGAACTTATTTTCCTCTTGTTGACTTCTTAGTTTAGTGGCAGAGATCTCTGCGTGTGAGTCTACATCCATGCTTTTCATTTTTAATTGTGTCTCTGATTCTACCTGAATTTGTTTTTCTTTAACTCTTGCCATTTCATCTATCTCTTTTTGCTTTAGATCTAATTCCTTTTGTTTTAATTCTTTCTCTTGATCTAATTGTTTTTGTTTCATCTCCTTATCATGTTCTCTTTCTCGTGCGCGTTCGTCCCTCTCCGCATTCTCTTTTCGTGTTTGTTCCTCTTTTGTTTCTTTAAATTTCTGATCAGCATATTGTTGTAGTTCTTTTCCTGTTAATTCTAGTTCTTTGCCTGCTTTTATGAAATCTGATAAAGTTGCCATCTTACTTTAGTACTTGGCTAACAGTGATAGGCAATGATGACTTTAATCAGTTATTTATCTTTGATATGTTATGTTTGTTCTTATCTGATCACTATCAGTTGTGCTTTCTGTTTATACCCTGCCCAGATTTATCTTGCAGAAAAACAGAGTATACAAATATGTCAACGCGTTACAAGCTGAAAAAGAGATGCACTATTAATCAAATTGCATGACAAAATATATAAGTGTACTCAGCTTAATGTGGGAACGAAGCTCCTTTGACACAGGTCACCTTGTTTGGTACACTGGGGTGGCGACACGTTTCGTACGTAGCACACGGTATTTGGCCCACAGGTGTATGTGCACAGCTGTTGTTTGCCCTCTGATATATAGGGCAGCAGTAAACACGCCTACTAAACGATATGATTTACTCGACAACTAAGGACAATGACTTAGACAATGACAGACTTACGAACACCTAGAATATGTATTAATTAATTTTAATGTCAATGTCCTGTCTTTGTTTTAAACAATAATTGCCTTTCGTTACTAACCTAGTTAATTTCTGTAAACGTTGTGCAGCTAAGTATCAGATGCTTAGCCCGAAAATAGTTCCATCGTGACGATAAGCAAAGAGAACATAGACCCAAAAATGAATAAATGCTTGTAAAGAAATCAAAATAACATAATAATGTGTCAATAAATAAATATATTCATTTAGTAACTTAAATAAGTAAATAATAAACAATATACAGCACAGATTCAGGCGGGCCGCCGCTAAGCAATCTTGTAAACACTCGACTGCTTTATGCTAATGACGCAGAACAACTGTCTGTCAATCACTCTACGTCATCGCGCAGCGCTATTTTTAGATCTCAAAAATCAATATTGTCGGCTGCCTGTGTATTCCTGCGCCGTGAATCATGTTTGGTGCTTATTCAAGAATAAATTGGTAAATATATGAATAAATATAAGAAAATAAGAATATTAATACTTACAGCTTCGAAGAATACATGATTTCATTCAATAAATATATCATAAACACAATTAAACACTATTTTGTCACGATAGGCATATTTCTAGCTCGCAAATTCTCCTGTCTGCACAAATTATCGTTACTACAAAAATTAAACCCTAGTCTAGAGCTTCGTGGACGAGTGGAGTAGCTTGAATATTACATTCAAGCTTCACTTCTGACAACCACAATTACCCTTTTACTGTGGGTATTAGCTTGGCGCTTTCGTCCAAGCACCACTTTCTGACACCACAATTACCCTGGCCTGTCAACAACTCAACTGACAGGCCTCATCGGGTACTTCTCACACACCCATACAAGACAACTTGCAAGTCGTGTGGGAGGCAAAATGTATGGTCCATTTTATTGCCGTTGGCTCGCTTACAAGCGGTAAACAGTCGCTAATGCAATACACAATATACAGCCACAGAATTATCTAACACAAACTGCTAACCCTATGCTAGTTCTATCTATTAGTGAACACTAAACTCCTAACGCTATTCTAAACGATGTGAACGCCTCAAGTCCAGTCTCCCGTCTGCCTAACCTCTCTCCCGTGGTTACACACCACGCGGGGTGACCTTCACCTTCGTGCGTGTTACCTCACATCGCACTCTGCTGGCAAACGTGGCCTGTTGAGTGTCTACTCAACTGTGCTATGGCTTCACGAGGTGTGGTACTATCGTGATTAGAGTGCTAACTCTCTGAACACCGCCTGCGTGTCTCATGAGGGAGTGGCTAACCTTCTCCTATTACCTCATCTCCCCTGCCCTTGCCTCGGGCACCGTATCTCCTCCTGGTCTCTTCAGGGTTGACCGCTCTCCCTGGCGGAGGGGATGCGGTCGAGTCTTTGACATTGTTCTTTTGTTGTTAAAGAATTGCTTCATAAGAGATGTTGAATGAAAGAATGTATGAGAGGAAATAGAGAAGAAGGGCAGAATGTCTGACGGGCCTGCGTGCTCAATTCTTAAACCTTTGAAAATAAAGATTTTCGTTCGTTCGTTCGTTCGTTCGATGTCCTGTAAATGATATCCAAACATATATAATGTGTGTGGCTCCGGCATATACACATTCGGTTAACGCCTTTTTTTTCAACATTCCGGGCACAGATTTGAGACAATCCTATTGTGATCTATAGAGGGGTAGGGATCAGCTGTCGAAAACATCAGTGTACATTGTAAGTGACAAGCCACACCAACATCGTGAACGATCATTGTTACAAGTTTTAAACGCCTGAATTACACAAGATAGCTTGTTAGCAATGTAACCAAGACATGGATTATTCTACAAAAAAATATGATTTACTGTTTTCTATATCTTAGGTTTGAGGTGTGGTTATGGCGGGCTTAGATCCAGCAACTCGTGTTACACAATGCTACATCTACCACTGAGTTGGTTCGAAGCTCAGGTAAGAGATTCACTGTATATTAATATGTTTATCTCTCTGAGTAATTTGGAGTGGGGGTTGACAATAATATACCAACATTTCTTGTCTGTAAACTTACCAACTTACGTTCAGTTGAACCCAGTTGCAAATCAATACGCCTCTTTGCGGCTATGAACTTTATGTGCCAGATTTCTCACCACGCTGGCATCTGAGTTTGGGGAGGGGAACGAGAGCTCTGCAAAACAGACCTCGTGTGGAGGTTACTCTGTACCATGTGGGAAGAAAACGTAAAATAAGCAGAGAGAAATGATGTTCTTAACGAAGCTATTCGTTTGGAACTATAAACGTGACACATTAGCTGGCATACAAACCGACGGGATCCAAGCTGACCATAAATTGACAACTAGGTCGAACGACCCACCGATCGACCGACCCACTTAATGATCGACCGACTGACCCAACGATCGACCGAATTACCGATCCACCCACCGACAGACGATCCACGACAGACAGACAGACAGACAGACAGACAGACAGACAGACAGACAAATAGATAGACAGACAGAACGAATGAACGAATGAACTTTATTCTAAAAGGGTTAAGAATTGGGCACGCAGGCCCGTCTTACATTCTGACCATCTATCACTCACTTTCATACATTATTTCATTCATACATCTTTCAAGACTAACAGTGAGCAGCAACAAAATAAATGGCATTCATTATAAAGGCATGGGCAAAATGCAAACATCAATACTACACGACTCAGTAGTAATAGTGTGACACTTGTTATTAGCTGTGTGGAATATGTTAGTCTACTAAAATTGGATTGGCTGTTATACTAGGGTTTTGTTATTATTAATATTATTTCTATGATTAAGGGGGTGGGGGGGGGTGTAATCCGTACTGAGATAGTGGTCAAACAATTTGCGATTATATGTATATGGATTGGTAATGTCTTGGAATATTGTTCCACAGCTGAGCTGCAGAGGACGTTAAGCTTGTTTTGTATAAGTCAGTCCTAACCTTCGGAATGTGTAATATATTTAATCGTTTACTGTGTCTAGTATTATAATTAAACTATGGCCAAAGGTAATTTGAGGTATCCCGATGTAGGATTTTGTGAATAGTTTGGCCTTATTGAAAAGCAGGCGTTTGCGGAGTGATAGAACCGAAGGCGCTTATGCAGGCTAGGATTGTCAGGTAAATGTTTGCTATAAATTAAACACATGGCCCGTTTTTGGAGTTAGTAAAGTCGCTTGGTGCTTGAATTAGAAAAACCGTCCTAGATTGTAGAGCAGTAGTCAAAATGTGTCTGTATGTGAGAAGAATGGAATATTTTCGTTGTTTCCTCCTCAAGGAAATTTTTAATTTTGGCGAGTTGGTAGACTTTTTTCGCTGTTTGTTTAATAAGCGCTTGAACGTGGGAATTAAAGGTTAGGTTTCTGTCAATGATTAGGCCTAATGTTGTGTGCGCAATAACACTTTCTACTGGCATGTTATCGATGTGACGTTGAAGTGATGTGTGTGAATTTAGAGTTTGAAGTCTTTGTCTGCTTGTTAATAACATGGATATTATTTTAGTGATGTTAATTTGCATACGGTTTGCATAGCGTCATCTAACTACATTGTTTATTTCTTGTTGCAAAGACGGCTGCAGCAAATTACAGTTTTCAGCTATTGTATACACTGTACAGTCGTCTGCAAATAGATAGCAGGACGACGAAAGATGCAAAGGTAGATCGTTAATATTTATGGCAAATAATAGAGTTCCAAGAATAGAGCCTTGTGGTTCTTCAATATTGAAGGTAGTGGTTTGAGACAGAGATTTATTGCGTGATACTACTTGCTTTCTGTTCGATAGAAAAGATTTTATTAGTGTGACTAATAATTGTCTCTAGTTTTTTAATTAAAATAACATGGTCTGTCATATCAAATGCTTTCCTGAAATCAATAAACGCAGTTCCGCATAGGCTGTTGTTTATATTCCGGTGCTACTAATCTATCACGTTTGTTAGGCAAGAATATTTTGGTCGAAATCCTTATTGACTTTCAACAATAAGCTTGTTGCGAACTAAATACTGTAACGTTACTTTATGGATGTGTTTTTCTAATGGTTTAGATAGTGATGATAGTAAGGAAATGGGTCTGTAATTGTTCGGGAGACCATTGGCCAATGAACCAGATTTAAGAAGAGGGTAAACTTTAGCGATTTTGAGAGCAGATGGAAAGTGGCCTTTGGTGAGACACTGATTATATACATAGGTTAGTGACATACAGATCACTGGCGCAGGACAACGGAGAATTCGGTTGCTGATTCCTTCTAACCCAGATGAGGTTATGTATTTGAGGTTACTGAGGTAAGTGAAAATTTCAGTGATTGTCATTAGCGGTATGTCGGAAAGAATATCCCCGGAGCATCTATTCTCGCAAAACGATGACAATAAGGATAAGTTGCAAGGAGAATTTGGTATTGAAGCCTTCAACTGGTCTATGTCATTTTGAAAACAATTACAGAATTGCCGCATGCAATATGATTTGATGGTAAAGAAGTTGGGAAGTTATACTTGTCAGACAATGTGTTAATTGCCTTCCATATATCCTTACTATTTTTTTTTGTCCATTACTAAGTTCTTAAAGTAATTTTTCTTTTCCCTTCGTATGGTATATTGAACTTTGTTTCCAAGAGTACGTTACGTACTTAGATCCCGCTTTTTATGTTCTTTATCTCTGTCTCGCATAATTTCAAGTATTTCCTGGGTGATCCAAGGTGGTTTGATGTGATGTTACTCGAACTTCCTTGACTGGCACGTGTCTATCAAACACATCAGTAAGGGTCTTCAACCAGAATTCCAGATCATCATCCGGGTCAGGAAGTTGATAAACATTGTCTAGAGGTGAACCGAGCAAGTGCTGTAAAAATGCGTTTTGGTTGAAATTTTAGTAACTTCTATATTTTACACTTATTTGTTTATGTTTAGGAGTTTTAATTACTTTTTTAGACTACGTGCATCATATTGGGTAGTAATGACTTATTGCACAATTGGGCACTGTGTTTTCTATGATGTTGTCTCAGCAAGTTACATAAATGTGATCTATGAGTGTTGACGATGATTTTGTTACTCTAATAGCTTGTTGTACTATTTGATGGAAATTGTATGATGCTATTATATTTTCCCATATAATTTTTGATTTGTTGGTGTCAATGTTAAAGTCTCCGAACTGTATAATTTCCTTTCCGGAAGCGAAAACCACATCCATCATGGTAGTGAAGTTTTCGTACCAGTCGTGTGAAGCGCTGGATTTCGCTAGAGGTAGCCAATTTTGTGTGCGGTTTTGAAGTTTTAGTTCTACCCAAATGCATTCTATTTCGCAAGATTCAAAGTCTAGCCTACGGTAAACATTTAGTAAATTAGTAGCATAGGCTGCTATGCCTGTCTCTTGTTTCCTACAGGGATCTTTTCTAAACACTTTATACCCTTTGATTGAGATGTCCTCATCTGAAATGTTTTCTTTTAATCTACTTTCACTAAGGCCGAATAAATAAAAATTTTGATTAAGATTAAAAGATCACTCTAGCAGTTTATTAATTAAGTGACATATGTTTAAGTGTCCAAAACGTATACCTGACTTACTGAGCCAGTGTTGCCACTTCACAGACATTTCACTCGTGGAGTGAGTGTAAATTAGTCAAACTTTAAGCAGAAATGCAAGATCATAAAAAAAAATTTACAATTACAGTAGGTTACAAAATCCCAGTAATATAAATCGATATGCAAACAGACAGACAGACAGACAGACGGACGGACGGACGGACGGACAGACAGACCGACCGACCGACAGACAGACAGGCAGGCAGACAGACAGACAGACAGAACAAACGAACGAATGAAAGGAATTTATTTTCAAAGAGTAATAAATTGGGCACGCTGGCCTGTCTTACATTCAGCCCTTCCTATCACTAATCTTTCGTTCATCATAGTGCATAGGAAAATAACATTGTAAAATGAATTTTTTAAACATTAACAATGCATATTAGCATGTTATGAGACACATCCACCACCCACCCACATATCCCCCATTCACACCACATCCCCCACCCAGCTACACACACACCTCAGGCACACATACATTCCCCCACCCATCCACCACATCTACACACCTACACATCTCCCCCCACACACCTCCCACCAAACACATATCCCATCCACCCACACCCCAAGCATACATACATTCCCCAGCCTACACATCCCCCACAAACACACATCCACCCACTTAACACATCTCCCCACCCACTCACATATCTTCCAACCGTCCCATTACTCAACAAACAATCACCCATCCACATATCCTCCTCCACCCACACACCTCCAACAACCAAGCCAAACACAAATCTCTCAACAACCCCCCCCCCCCCCCCCCACACACACACATCTCCCCGCCAAGTCACATATCCCGCACCTACCCACACACAAATCCCGCACCCACCCAAATACTCTCCCATCTTCCCCAACCCACTCACAGATCCCGAGCCCACCCATACTAGTGTAACAGTACACCGTGTCATACACATGTGGACGCTGACGTAGTTTTACAGCAACCAGTTTGCTACTTCTGTTCCTTTAGTGGAGCATTCGCGTTGTCTTCATACGTTAATTCAAACTGTCATTCCATGACGAAAATTACGCCAATGTAAAAGCTTCATAAATTTAATTCAGAAATCTTCTTCAATCGCTACAGCAGCACAGTAGCACATACAATGTTTATACATTAAAATTATGTTAATACATATCATATCATAACTTCATATTCCATATCTATGGAATAAACTTAAGAAATTGGAGAGTCACCTTGCATGTCTCCTCAGATAAAGTTATCCTGACTTTGGTTACTGCGAATATGCGACAGTTTCCCAAAACTTGAAATATCCTCAACAAATCATTCGCTTCTATCAAATATATACCTTCATGGTACGATTCGTTAACAATACAGCTCAACCTTAAGATCTGATGGCGATAAAATTAGCTGTACGACCGCTTCTATATGCACTCTTGATGTAATCCTTCAACTTGCTGGCTCCTCTCCATTGGAAATAATCACGCTATTGTTGCCTTGTTATTGTTGCCGTCCCTACTCCCTAACAA
This sequence comes from Cepaea hortensis, assembly GCA_963921405.1. NCBI lineage: Eukaryota > Metazoa > Mollusca > Gastropoda > Stylommatophora > Helicidae > Cepaea > Cepaea hortensis. The sequence continues at coordinate 23,751,361 of OY992879.1, read as the reverse complement.
TGCAAACGTAGTACTCTTTTGTGCGTTCTCGTGCACAATATTTACTTCTTCATCAAACTTCCCCATTTATAAGTTTGCAACAATATCATCTATCTTTCATTAACTCTCCCCCATTACCTATTCTGTTACACTAGCATCACTAACCATCTCATAACCTACAAACACTCACCCTCCCACATATCCTCTACCAACCAACATCATCCACCCACCCATCCCCCAATCAAACATCCCTTAACCACACATCCCTTTACCACACACCCTTTACCACACACCCTTACCCATATACAATCACCCACCCACACATCATCTACCAACCCACACATCCTCCACCCGCACATCCCCCAGCCACACATCAATTAACCACACACCCCTACCAATATTCACCCACATCCCCACCCACACACATATCTCCCCACCCATACACACATCCTTCACACATATCCCCACCCACCAACACATCCCCCATTCACAAACACACACCTCCCATCCACGCACACACTCCCACACACACACATCCCCACCCATACACTCATCCCCCTCACACATCCCTCCACCACTACTTATCCCTCAACCACTACCACCCACACATCCCACACCCACTTATCAACACATACATCTCCCATCTACCCACCCACACTCACACACCCCAACCACCCATCCAAACCACATCACCCACCCTCACACACATCCTTCACCCATCCGCACACCCACCCACACATACATCATTTATAAACACCCATCTCCACTCCCGCACAACACCACATCCACACACATCCCCAAGACATATCCCTCACCCACACACATCTCCCAACACATCTCCTACCCATCCACACATCCCCCACCTACAATCACCCTCACCACCCGCACATACATCCTACATCCAGCCACACACACCCCACCCACCCAGACATATCCCCCACCCACACACACGCATTACCACATTCATCACCAACCACGCAACCAATCCCCCAACTCACACACATCACCCCACACACACACATACACACATTCACCCACACATCAATCCCGCACACACCCACCCAACCCCACACAAACGCACACTCCCCACCTATCCACTCAAACATCCCACACCCACGCACACCCCTCACCCACACCCACATCCCCACGCCCACAACCCCGGAACCTACACACATCTCCCACCCCTCACATATCCGCCACACCCACATCTCCCCACCCACATCTCCCCACCCACACATATATCTCCCACCCATCGCATAACCCACCAACAATTATCCACCCACATATCCTCCTCCACCCACTCACCCACAACCGCCTAGCCAAAACACACATCCCCACCCACACACACACACATCTCCCCGCCAACCATAAATCGCGCAAGTACCCACACACAAATCCAACCCCACCCACGCAATCCCACCCCGCTCAACAACACATCCTGAGCCCACACACACACTATGAATCCACCCACACACACACACACCATGAATCCACCCACACACACATCCCCGACCAACCCCTATCCTACTATTATGAATAAACTCCCACACTTTACACACACATATAGTGCCGATTGTCGTGAGCATTCTCGCAAAATTGTAAAACAATGACAGACAGACAGATAGACAGATTGAACGAACGAAGGAACGAACGAACAAACGAACGAACGAACCAACTTTATTTTAAAAGGGTTAAGAATTGGGCATGCAATCGCGTCTTACATTCTTCTCTTCTATCACTCGCTGTCATACATTATTTTATTCATGCATTTTTCAAGGCTAACAGAGAGCAGCAACAATATAAATGGCATGCATTATAAAGGCATGGGTAAAATGCGAACATCAATACTACACGACTCAGTAATATTAGATAATAGTGTGACAATTGTTATTAGCTTTATTTAGTATACTGGTCTACCAAAAGCGGACTGGCTGTTATACTAGGGTTTTGTTATTATTATTATTTCTATTATTACGGGGGAAGGCAATCCGTACTGAGATAGTGTTCAAATAATTTGCAATTA
>OY992879.1:23741859-23746859 GCA_963921405.1 Cepaea hortensis | reverse complement strand
TCGTTACCACTACTGGATATCAACAACCAACGCAAGCAAGCTATAACAAACAAGAACACAAGAAAGACGACAGTGACCAGTGGCAACAACAGTCCAAGCGGACACGCCAGCAGCGTGAAATAACCATAGATCATAGTGCAACACATGTCGTCATTGGAGACTCCCTGCTGAAGGGAATCTATAGTGATCGCATGTCATCTTCTGACAGCAAATCAACTTCAATCTACCCTGTACCAGGCACTGACGTTGACAGGCTGACCGCTACACTGCGACGATTCCAAGTGAACGACCGAATTAGGAGAGCAACAGTCCATATTGGTGTTAATGACATAATGGATAATAAAATCATCAGCACCTCACAACTAGCTACATTGGAGGTGCTGTTGCGCAATAGATTTCCTAAATCATCTTTATTTATTTCATCTATCATTCCACCATGTTACGGGTTCTAGCGTCGTACTGCCGATGCTGCTAATCTAACGTTATATAAATTATGTAAAAATAATAGCATGAATTTCATAAATAACACCCTTTACTTTACGTCACCGTCCGGTGCTCCTAAGAAAAAACTATACAGGGATCAAATACATTGTTCCAAGCTAGGAAGTAGCTTCCTAGCAAAGAACATAAAATATCCCGAACGTGCACAACAACCAGCACCAGTTACAGGAGTAAACCGAACTTCACCTCCGGCAAAAGCCATCTCACTGTGTTCAGAAAACACTCCTTCTCTTCCCACACCACCCTTGCCTGTATCCCAGGAACACAATGTCGTGAATAGCAGCCCAAGCTCCAATCCAAATGTTGCTAAATATGACACTTTGTTTCCTACCTTGCCCGTTAAACAGTCTCCCTCTATGATGTCAAAGGGGACACCGTTAAACAATGGTGCTGTGCCGCCGATGCCTGCTTCCAATGTAGGCACTTCCAGTGACACTCATAGCAATCCCTCGCTGGACGGTAATCTACAACCCTATGAGTGGAACCGTCAACTTCAGCAGCTAATGCGATACAATCCTGCAGCCCTGCACCAAGCAGTCATGATATCACTCCAACAAAGACATTTTCCTGCCCCCTCTAGCAGCCTTAACTATTTCTAAATAAAGTTTCAAAATCCCTGCAATTTGTAAACCACAAGCGACATCTTCCTTTTAGTTTGTAATGTTTGCCAATCACGATCAGTGGCTAAAAAAAATGGTCTATATATAGGCCACCTCAACATCTTTCATCTGCTCAACAAATTACCTGAGCTCTCGGTAATACTGTCCAAACAGTTCCATGTGTTTGGAATCACAGAAAGTCGTCTTAACGACAAAATAACCGACTCCAAAATCTCACTTAAGGGGTTTAAAGTAATTCGGAAAGATGCAAATCAAAATTTAGAGACAGGTATTGCTGTATACATTTCCAATTCCCTCAACTTGTCCCGTAGAAGTGATCTCGAGACAGTAGAGATAGAATGTGTTTGGTTAGAGGTGAAGCCAGCCAGCCAACAACCGTTTCTCTTTGGATACCTATATAGGAATCCTTGTGCCGGTACAGTTGGTATGACTGCTTCACTACAATGATGGATAGGGTGTTTACAGCAGGTAGAGAAGTTATAATACTAGGTGACTTCAACATAGATATTAGTTAATCCAACCAGACATGGGACGATATCATTTTTTCTTACAATTTCAAACAACTAATAAACCGTCCCACAAGGGTTACTGACACATCCTCAACTATAATTGATCATATATATGTTACTTGTCCAGATAATATTATTGAATGTTCTGTTCCTGTTAGTACAGTTAGTGACCACTACCCGGTATGTTGTACATGTTCAAGAATTGGGTTCAAATCTCTTAAACATAAACATGTTAGTATCAAATTTAAAAATTTTAAAGCATTCAACCTAGATTTATTTTTGCAAGACTTAAGAAAAGCAGCCCTTGATCACGTTTACCAACTTCCTGACCCGGACGATGCATTAGCTTTCTGGACGAAGACAGTCTACAATGTGTTCGATAAACACGTGCCAATCAAAGACGTTCGAGTAAAAAATCAACATAAATCCCCATTGGTCACTAGAGAAGTTCTGGAAATCATGAGAGAGCGAGATACAGCACACAAAAATAAAGACTTCATCAATTACCGCAGACTAAGGAATAAAGTTAAATATGAAATTCGTAGGATAAAAAAGATCATTTTAAAAATTTGATTGTAGATAATTCAAACAGTACAAATATATGGAATGCTATTAACTTGCTAACCAATAAGAAACGCCCTACAGAATCAGCAATACCAAATTCTATAACATGTGATGAATTCAGTCGGTTCTTTCAATCAGAAATAGAGAATCTAAAGTCTTCAATACCAGACTCATCGTGTAATTTAAGTTCACTGGCATCATTCTTTGAGGAGAAGTGCACCAGAAATATTCCCGCTGAGATTCCTTTAATGTCTGTTGCAGACGTTTATAAATGTCTCTTAAACCTCAAATCAACAAACTCACACGGCCTAGATGGTATCAGTAATAGAATTCTTCGTTGTGCTGCACCAGTCATTAGCGAGTCCTTAACGTTCATATATAACCAGTGCCTGGCCAAAAACTACTTACCATCTGCATTTACAATTGCTAAAGTGTTTCCGCTAATTAAAAATGGCTCAATCAATGATAGCGTTTTGGGTAATTATAGACCTACTTCCTTACTATCGTCGCTATCAAAACCACTAGAAAAACACATTCATAAAATAACGTTACACCATTTAATTAATAACAATCTAATAATTAACAGTCAATCTCGGTTTCGACCTAAATAGTCTTGCCATAGTGCTCTAACAAAGATGACCGATAACTGGCACTTAAACATCAACAACGGTAGAATTTGTGGAGCGGTGTTTGTAGACTTTAAAAAAGCTTTTGATATGGCAGATCACGATATTTTAATTAGAAAACTAAAACAAATGAAGACAAGCACCAACATGGTGAACATAATTACGTCATTTCTATCCAACAGACAACAAGTCGTGTCCTTCAACAACTGTCTATCAAGACCCACACAGCTTAATATTGGTGTGCCTCAGGGCTCAATACTAGGTCCGCTGCTTTTTGCAGTTTATATTAATGATCTTCCTTTATATATCAATACAACTTGTGATCTAATTGCAGACGACTGTACTATATATACTAGTCAAGAAAACCGTAGTGAATTAGAGAAAATTAGAAAAGGAACTTGATAATCTTACTAGATGGAGCTATAAAAACCACATGCAAATTAACATCGACAAAACCAAATCCATGCTAATAACGACCAGACAAAAACTACATACACTAGCCATAACTGGATCACCGCTCGAACTCCGCATGGGCACGTTACCTATAGTTAATGTGACTGAACATAAAACACTAGGGCTTTTAATTGACAGCCATTTGAACTGGAGCTCTCATGTTCACGCTCTTACCAAGAAAATAGCACAAAATGTTTACCAACTTGCTAAAATTCAGCACTTTCTGGACGAAAGCACACGAAAAATATTCTATACATGCTATATCCAATAACATCTCGATTACTGTTCCACAGTTTGGGATAGTTGCCCTAAATCTAATTTGAAACGACTATGTTCTCTACAAAACCGCGCTATTCGTCTGGTTTCTGGCATAAAGCACGTTGAAAGTAATAATTTGTACAGTCATCTAAGACTTCTACCACTTCAAAAGCGCTTCCTTTTCAACAAAGCCAAATTAGTGAATAAAATTATATCTCAAAATACCCCAGAGTATCTTCTGCCGCTGATTCAATCTAATGCAATGAACAGCAAGCGACTAAACTTGTTACATGTCTCAAAGCCTAGATTGGACCTATACAAAACATGTTTCGCCTATCCTGGTGCTCACTTATGGAATGATGTGCCTCCAGATCTGAAAACTCCAATGAGTCCCTAAACATTTAAACGAAAACTCTTTCAATACCTAATCCATATCTACTATATGCTACCATAATTCATTTACAGGTATAATTGTTCATTATAATTGTTTAACTATAATTGTTCACTATATATGTGTGTGCGTGTGGAAGCGAGAGAGAGAGAGAAGAGAGAGAGAGAGAGAGAGAGAGAGAGAGAGAGAGAGAGAGAGAGAGAGAGAGAGAGAGAAAGTGGGTGTCAGAGAGAGGAAGAGGGTGAATGTGTGTGTGCGCACGTGCATGCGTGTGTGTGGAGAGAGTGATTGAGCGAGAAATGGTGGGGAAATATGTCAGTGCATGCATTCGTACGTGTATGTGTAAGAGTGAGTGAGGGATTGTGTGCGTGCGTGCATGCGTTCATGCGTATGTGTATGTGTGAGAGAGTGTGATTGAGAGAGTGAGTGTGTGTGTGTGTGTGAAGGATTGTGTGTGAGAGAGTGAGACATTGGGAGAGTTGATGTGTTAGTGTGTGTGTGTGTGTGTGTGTGAGCGCGCGCATGCATGTGAGTGTGTGTATATGAAAGAATACAGAGAGAGAGAGAGAGAGAGAGAGAGAGAGAGAGAGAGCTGAGCAGATACATGTCATGTAACACGCATGTTATGTAACACGCGAATCCATACGTTTGTGTATTCTCATCTGTCATATTATCAGTTAAATACCATTTGATTTTATCATGCATAATATAAACTCATGTTCATTACTGTAGTTTGAGTGAGAGAGTCAGTGAGTGTGAATGAGAGACAGAATGAGTGAGCGTGAGAGTGAATGAGTGAGCGAGAGAGTGAATGAGTGAGCGTGAGAGTGAATGAGTGAGCGTGAGAGTGAATGAGTGAGCGTGAGAGAGAGAGAGTGTGTGTGTGTGCGTGCGTGCGTGCTTGCGTGCGTGCATGCGTGCGTTTGTGCGTGTGTGTGTGGGGGAGGGGGTGCTTGGGAGCATCACTATTTTTACGTCACATACTTTTTATCTACACATTTTTCTCCATGTTTAACATTTTTATGAGACTACTCATGACACGTGACAGTGTATGTGTGTGAGTAAAGTGTGGGAGTTT
>OY992879.1:23576859-23736859 GCA_963921405.1 Cepaea hortensis | reverse complement strand
CCCCAATGTTAGCTTCTGATATGAAACTAACTGCATTATACAACAATGGAACGCGTTTACTAAAAAAAAAATATATAAAATATATACCTTGAACTGTTTACTTTGGACAGCCCCCTCAGTCTGGCTTGGAGGCACTGACGTGATTTCTCCAACAACTTGGATATGGGCACCTGGCTGTAGGCCTATTGGTTCAGTTCCATATTGGGCCCCAGGACAACCCGATGAAGGTAAGGGTTCCACATCTGAAATATATGTAGCAAGAAACTGAAAGATACGTGAGCATGTATGTGTATATGTATGTGTGTGTATGTATGTGTGTGTGTGAGAGAGAGAGATAGAGAGAGAGAGAGAGAGAGAGGGGGGGGAGAGAGAGAGAGAGAGAGAGAGAGAGAGAGAGAGAGAGAGAGAGAGAGAGAGAGAGAGCACAACACAGTTAGTTGCATTTCATTTCATGACTTCGCGGTCAACACCATCATATTTTGGCTGTTAGTGATTTCTTGGCAACTTTTATATTCAGTAGTTTGCCATTGCTTTCCGAGCTACCGTTATTCATACCATTGCATGAGGACCAGCGCTAGACAGTCTGCTTCCAAATAGCATACACGCGTGTTTCAAATTCAGTATGCGGAGTTGCGAATTGCGTTCTTAACTGTTACACATATCGTTATGACGAATTCATGTCATGCCTTTATTATAGCTTTTTATTTTCCAATAATGCCTTTCGTGTCAGATGATTTTAGCAAGTCTGTGTTTAATGTTTTGTTTCTGATCGTCAAGTCTGCCGGAGCATGTTTGTGTATATCTTTTTATAGAATTTAATTCAGTTAGGTTGCACTGCTTGTTTTAACCAGTACTCTTTTGCATTGATGCTGTTACCTCTGGTCTCTGAAATTATTGTATCGTATTCTTTATTATCATTCTTCTGTCAGTCTGTTTTAGAAATCGTGCAAGAAATGCCTCCTCCTTTTCCTTGTCAGTTGGTACAGGTCGGTTGTTGTTATCATATACTGTACCACGTGTACAGGGCTGCGTCTTTCTGTTCATCTGTCTATGCAGCCTCCAGAATAATCTTAATGTCACATCCACAACCGACTTCACTTATAAACTGTTCATCCACTTCATCCTTTTGGCCTCTGCTGCTAGGAGTTTAAAATCCTACACCTTTACTGTTTTCCTTCTTTCAGACTGATAAGCGGGATACGGATATTAGAGATACAGTCAGAGAGGCCCTGCCACAGACCATTAGGAACAACTACTATGAAGACATGATAGTGGTAGAGGATATTAGATATTTGCTGAAGAGAACAAAAGTCACAGCACTAGGCCCGGATGGGGATTACGTATACCAAAATCAAAAACATGAACGATGGTGGCTTGGAGGAGATGGATTTTTTGTTTCAGCTTTAGCATTACATCGGCATTTAAGAATTTTTTTTATATTTTAAAGTCGCTTAAAAGTCGACAGGGTCGACTTCATTGCACCGGGTTTTATCCGATATGGATCGGTCTCTTCCCACATCGGGGAAAGGGTCGCACAAAGCACAAACTCCGTAGCTCTAGCGACGACACACAGGAGTCTCCAAAATATTTAACTCGTGAACCGAAGGACGCGGCCGGGAATCGAACCCACAACCTTCGGAGCCCGAGTCAAACGGCTTGACCACTTCGCTACAAAAAATATAAAATAACATGTGTAAGATCAATCAGGATTGGTTGCAGAGCTATCTTGTCTCCCCCCCCCCCCCCCCCCCCCAAAGCCAGACATGGATCACTCAAAGCTAAATGGAATTGTATGAATTTTCTACTGTGGGCGTGCGGGGGAATGGAATGAACAGCCTGATGGGCTTGCAGGTAATGCACCTCTAGGTGGTAGATTATTTATGGACAAGAGAGAGGTGGTCCGGTGCCTGTGGGACCAGGTGGAGAAAGCGGTGGAACAGACTAAGAACCCGTATGTGGAGAACATGATATGGCGGTGGATTGACAATGGTTCTGTACGAGTCTCAAAACTGAGAGAGAAGACCAGGAGACCTTTCAATGAGATGGCATTTGGAATAATTAGCAGTATAACTTTTCGCTGTCTGTTGAACGAGAGAACGTAGCGCGTGTCGGAATGTCCTGGGTGCAGTGATGTGGTTTCTTAGTTCAACTCAGCTAAACTCAATTCTTATGCTACGCTGTTTTCTTTTCCTGTTAAAATCAATAACCCATTGCTTCTTAGCAATTGGACATATCGGGTATTAACAATATCTAATTATCCAGTAATCTCCAGTAATTAGGAGAACGGAGCGCTTATGGGTTGCACCCGTGTGTCTTGATGTTGATCCATCGACTAAACTAAACTAAACTTTGACTATTTGTGATTTCTTAGCAAGTTTACGTTCAGTGGTTTGAAATTGCTGTCTGAACGACCGGCACTCATAAAATCATATGAAAACCAACGCAATGCAGTCTGATGGCAAATCACCTCATATGTGCTTCGTTTGCGGTATGCGGTATTACTAACTGCGCCTGTAAACTATTCGCTACATAACTGGTGCAGACTGATACACCAGCCATAGATTAGTTATAGGCAATATAGGTCAAATATGTGAACAATACACCAATAAACACAAAATGTTGTCTATGTGTACTGAAGAGTGATGCGATGAAAGATAAATTCAACCTAGAAGTGAAGAACAGATTTAATGCATTGTCTTGTCAAGAAATTATATTTCAAGATGTCAGGTACAAATGGGACATTCTGAAGAACTCAGTTAGCCAAGCTACAGAAGCAATTATCCCACAACTGAAGATTATTGGAATAATTGAAAATAATAAAAATAATAATAATAATACGACGACAAGGAAAAGAAGGACGTGGAGGAGAACAGGAAGAAGAAGTGAAAGCATTGATAGTAGTAGTAGTAGTAGTAGTAGTAGTAGTAGTAGTAGTAGTAGTAGTAGTAGTAGTAGTAGTAGTAGTAGTAGTAGTAGTAGTAGTAGTAGTAGTAGTAGTAGTAGTAGTAGTAGTAGTAGTAGTAGATATAGTAATAGCAGTGATGGTATGTTGTTGTTATGGTAATGGTGGTGGTGATGATGGTAGTAGTACAATTCTTTGCATCAGTAGTTGTATTATTAGTGGCAGTAGTACTACTCATATTAGCAGTAGTAGTATTAGTAGTAATGGTATCAGCAATAGTAACAGTAGAAGTGGTACCCTCTGGTAAAATGGCGACGGAATAACTCTGTTTTTCTCTGACGGACGCTGTTGTGTTCTTCTTGGGAGGATATGATGTATTTCGTAACAGTTTTAGGAATGTTTTTTCGTAAGAAACCACGGAAGGCAGGTGGTGGATGGAATTTTTGGGGCAGCCGACAGATAGTTGTTGGTTATAGTCTCACGTTTCGTAAGGTAGCGCAACATTGAAATTGGCAATGTGGAATGTTCGTACTTTAAGCGCATATGGAAAATTGGACAACATCAAAAATGAAATTGGAAGAGAGAATATTAATATACTAGGAGTGGGTGAGACGAGATGGAAAGAAGGGGAGATTAAGATAGGGGAAGAATTTAAGTTTATATATTCTGGAGGAGAGGAAAGGCAAAGAGGTATAACAATTATCTTGGTTCTGAAAACATCAAAATCTGTTTAAGGATATTGGGCAGTGTTGTCAGATTGGATTATATTGGTAAAATTACTCGGCACATCTTTTGACATAAACGTCATTCAAATATATGCCCAAACAGCAGAAAGCAGTGAAGATAGTGTAGACGAATTTTATAAATACATGAAGAATGTTTTAAAGAAATGTAAAAATTGATAAATAAACATGATAATGGGTGAATTCAATGCTTAAGTTGGAAATCAAGGCGATGGATTGTCATGTCCTCCTTTAAAGTGTGGTCCATGGAGTGAGGAGAGTCAACACCCACATTATAATATTTATCTTTCCTATCAATATCCTGGAGAATCCACCAGCTTCCGTCCAACACACTCCATCAGCCCGTGGACACCTTTTCCTATCACTCTCTCACTGTCGTACTATGCCCCCTCTCATACTTCCCCAACGCAACATATTCAACAACTCTTGCTTCTAAAAATTAATAAAGATTAATTTATTAAAAGAAAAGTGTAACGTATATGAGACGTGTATGCGAAGAAAATGTGTGTCGTGTATTATAACATAAATGTATATGTCAGCCTTCAAAGTTCAGGATCATAGTGCACACATCATGGCAAGAATTACACGACATCACACGAGTCAGTACAATAGACCTCACCGAAGTCGTATCCTTCTCTCCAGACATGTCCTCCTCCAGGAGCTCTGATGACCATGAGATCTGAATCCCATGTAAATATATAATCCGTGGAAAATACTATTATTGTTCCTAACACAACGGTTCCTATTAGTTCTGTATTTTCACTCTTAAACAGTCAAAGTATCTAGACAAAAATGGCTTGCTTTATTCACTAGATATAGTCTGAAAGTTTTGATTTCCTTGATACGTGGAACAACTACACTTCAATGTTTGGTTTCATCTAATGTGAACATCAGTTCCTACTGATCTAGTTCCACATGGGCTGAACATCCATCACTTCAGGTGTGTTAACGATTGGTATGCACTCATGTAGGATACTTATACCATTAAGCTCCACCGAGAAATGTGTATTAACTTCTTCCGTTGCGAAAGTTGCTGGCCCATCTCTCTACATCATAATTTATCCGGGATCGGATTTTTCATTGGTTCCGGGTTCTTCATTCCAACCAGAGGGAACCTGTAACATAAATCAAACAACCGGTGATAGCCTCCCCGTCACTGATCTCTATTAGATGATCGTGAGCCTTTGGTCCTTGCTCAGTAAAATACAATGAACCTACTCTGTCAGGGACAGATGACTCAACCCATTGGTTATCATCAGGCCAAGACAAGAAAAAAAATCAACAAACAGAATGCGGAACCCCGCCCACCAGGGACACCTACGGGAATATCCCAATTATCCCTCATTACTAAATTCTCAACTAGTAAAGCTTATCACACTTCACTAATCTATTCTCAACTAACAGAGCCAAGTATCACTTCCCTACTCTAGCTAGTTTTCCACTAACAGTGCTAATCATCACACTTTAGTTTTAACAAGGCTACAGCCTATATTAATTAGAACTAATTATAATAGGTTCTACCTTAGGCAACACCGCAGTTAGATCCAATTACATCCACTCTTGCCATGACAGGCTCGTGTAAAATTAAATTAACTCAATTCGCACACGGTAGACATTTTCCCATCAGAACTGCAGTGCCGAAGCACGTCCGCTAAAATCCAAGGTTTGAGTTCAACTGTCCTCTCCAATCATGGTTTTTGGCAAAACCTAAAATTGGTCACGTGACGGTATTCTTCCGGTCCACACAGGTGTTATTTGGACATATCATCCATTGTCAAGAATCCATTTTCCCTGGCTTAGTCACTGTCAAAGTTGTCATCACTTGTTTTGACATCCCCCAACAAGCCAGCGAGTTACTGTATGATCCCAACAACAGTTGTCAATAACAATCTGCCAATCTGCGTGATATCCGGAAACTATATGACAGATGGACTGTTTTCTTCCGGGCTGAGTACTTCCGCTCTCAATCCAACCTGTTTATGAACTGTCAAAGCGATGTATGGACTCATCTCACTCACTTCCAAATGTTCCCCTGTTGTCGACCCAATGTAACCCCGTGCAGCTGCAACTATTTACCGCCCTGGGGTTTTTACATCCGATTTGTTTTTTCTGTTAGTAAAATAGTTGTCGCTGGCAGATAGTCCGTTTAATCAGAAAGCCTCTATAATAATCAACTGGTTAAACGCAAGGTTTTATTTTGTGACATAGGCCCCCTCTTAAGATAGTAGTCCATCTCACTCTTCTCCACCGTGAGTTTAATCCTGATGATTCATTCTTCTTCTTCAGGAGCTGGGTGTCTTGACAAGAAATCCGCTCCAACATTTTCCTTCCCAGGAATGTACTCCACTGTGAAGTTATAGGGTTAAAGTAACAACGACCACCGCATCAAACGGGCGTTGAGCTTCTGAGAAGTAGCCAGGATCATCAGGGGCTGATGATCCGACTGGACTCGAAACTTCACTCCATACAAATATGGCTGGAATTTTTGCACTGCCCATACGAGGGACAAGCACTCTCTCTCGACGGTTGAATAATTCCTCTCCGCCTGTAGAAGTTTCTTACTTACGTATGCTACAGGTTTCAAAACCGAAGTATCGTCTTTTCCTTCCTGTAACAGAGCTGCCCCAATTCCAATCGCACTCGCATCCGTTCTCAACACAAATGGTTTGGAAAGATCTGGGAGCTGTAATACAGGTTTGCTGACCAAGGCCTCCTTTAACTGACTATAGGCATTCTCACATTCTGGTGTCCAAATGATTTGGTCCGGGAATCCCTTTTTCAAGGTTTCCGTCAATGGAGCTCCCAGTTCAGTGAAATGTGGGATAAATTTGTGGTAGAACCCACACAACGAGAGAAAAGATCGCACATCCTTCTTCGTTTTTGACCTTGGTGCATTTCTGATTTTCTCCAGGTTCTTCTCTTCTGGGACAATGTGTCCTGGAGTGATGGTGTGACCTAGAAATTCCAGAGTCTGGTAACCAATCATGCACTTGGTTGGACGAGCAGTAAGCCCTGCTTCCTTGAACCTATTAAACACTCTCTCCAAGGATTGTAAGTGGTCATCCAAGCTGTCACTGGAAATCAGAATATCATCCATGAATGAGATGATAGCCGGATCCTGTAAAGGATCTAGTAAAGTCCTCATCATGCGTGTAAACACACTAGGTGCATTGGAAGAGGTGCAAAGAGCATGACCTTGAATTCGAAGTGTCCACTGGGTGTACTGAAAGCCAATAGTGGTCGAATCTCCGGTTTGACTGGTATCTGATAGTACCCCCGACTCAGATCCACCTTTGAAAAGTACCGAGCCTTATGGAGCCTAGCGAATAACTGAGTTGGATTCGGCAAAGGTTCCACCTGAAATTGTGTGTGACTGTTCAGAAGTCGGTAGTCTATACACAACCGGTGTTCTCCACTTGGTTTCCGTAACAAAACTACCCCCGCATTGTAAGGGGATGTGGATGGTGCAATCACGTCATCCTCCAGCAGTTTCTCTATATCCTCCTCCAGGGCCTTTTCCTTAGAGAATGGCACTGGGTAAACCTTTTGACGAACAGGCTCCTGTGTGGTCAAAGTCATCTCGAACTCCACCAACCTCGTTCGTCCTGGTTTATCAGTCAGTATCTCCTTATGAGACTTGGGAACCTGGGTTATCTTTTCCCTCTCCTGTGAGGTCAGATCAGGGTTCACTTGTACATCCCTATATGTTTCCTGGTGTACCAAGGGATATTCACTGCCATCGTTGGTTCCCACTTCAGTCTCCACTGCAACTGCCATTGCCATGAGGTGAGCTGCCTTGTCTCCGGGTCTCTCTTCGTATTTCCGCAAGAGATTGATATGGAGAATCTTCGACTTTCCCCGGATCCGGATCTGATAGTTGGTTCTGGATATCACCCTTTCCACGGGAAATGGTCCTTGCCAACCTATCTCCAGTTTGTTGTTTCCCGTTGGGAGTAGCAACAAGACTTTATCTCCCACCTCTAGAGATCTTTCTTTAGACCTACGGTTGTAGTAAGCCGCATGTCTTTTCCTGGCCTTTTTCAAGTTTTGATTAGCCAGAGTTCATCCCTTGTGGAGTTATTCTTTCAGTTCCTCCACGTATTTATAGGATGAGATCACTTCTTCTGACGTCCCCTCTTCAGTCCAACTCCTTAACATGGCTTCCAACGGTCCTTTGATTGGACGACCAAACAGCAACGTAGCGGGTGGTAGTCCTGTTGAGCCATGAGGAACTTCCCGATAGGCAAAGAGTGCTGCTGGGATATATTCATCCCACCTATCAGGTTTTTCCTGCGATAGTTTCCTGAGCATTGTCATCAACGTGCCGTTGAAACGCTCTACTTGTCCATTGGCTTGAGGGTGGTAAGGGCTGGTATGTATGTGGTTAGAGCGAAACACCCTAAATACCTCCTCCATGAGTTTTCCACAAAACTTAGATCCATTGTCCGTCAGAATTTGATCCGGAAAGCTTAATCTGGTAAAGGCCTTCATCAGTGCGTCCGCCACTCGTTTCGAGTCAATCGTGGTCAACGGTATGGCTTCACCCCACATTGTACAGCAATCCACCATTGTGAGTATATACATGTTCCTCTTCCTAGTCCTAGGAAGTGGACCCACGATATCGATGGCTACCCTCTCGAAAGGAGAGTTCAGGATGGGCATCTCACCCAACACCACTGGTACTGTCCAGTGTTTCGGTGCCACCCTCTGGCACTCAGGGCATGACTTCACATACCGACGCACATCATCTGTCATTCCCGGCCAATAGTAATGGCAGGAAATCCGCTGCATGGTGGCGGCAATACCCATGTGTCCACTAAAGGAGATGGTATGCCACATATGAAGAATCTGGGACCGGTGAGCTTTCGGGACGAACAACTGACCGTATAGGTTGTCTCCCCTTCCTGCTCTCCTGTAGAGTATCCTATTCTTCATGTAGTACTGCCCCCGTCCTGGTGGATCAGCACTTTTCTGCAGCTTTTTGTAGCAAGGACGTAAAGTATCATCCTCACTCTGGGCAGTTCGTAGCTCCCCCGGCATTGGTTAGTCACAATTGCGTCTGCCTCTTCCGTTTTCGTCTGAGAGCGAGTCTGCATTGCTCCCATATGGATTGGCTCCCTGGGCATTCCCAGAAAGACATACAGGCAACCTAGGATTACTGGAAAAATTGGATCGGTCAATACAGCGGCCTTGATGGTGCCGGTGACGTACATTGACCGAATCTCCACATTAGCAATGGGCAACTTCATGACTACAGCACTCTTCTGTGCAGGCTGTATCTCCATGGTCTCACCTGTGAATTGTTCTGGATGTACCAGATCCGCAGAAATCACGGCCTCCCCGTCCAGTCCTGTGTCGTATAAACACTCCACTTGACGACCGTTCACCTCTACCAATTCCACTACAGGTGGTTTTTCCTGGTCTGGAGTCTCTTCCTCGGCCTCGACCTGTTCGGTGGGCTCCACCTTAGGTTTCCCGGGGCACACGACGAATTGAGGGTCTCCTGACTTTCCCCTGCAGTCAATAGCATTGTGCGTATTTGACTTGCATTGGTTGCACCATTTTCCTGTCCTAGATTTTCTATTGCCGGACTTGAGTGAGCTCTCCTGGTGGCGAGCTTCCTTGTTGACCTTGGCATTTTCCGTGACAACCTCCTTGGAAGTCACTTGACATGCTGCGAAGTGAGGGTTCTTAGCCTTCGATTTGCAGTCCCTCGTATTGTGAGAGGGTGACTTACAAATTGAACACCACTTCTCCGACCACGGTCGTTTTGGTGTAGAGCTTGAAGTGCTCTTGCTTCCCCCCTTCTTCTTCTCTGAACTATCCTCTGATTTTTGCACATAAGGTTCCCACTTTTTTGTTCCTGAGTTTTTGGCTTTCTTCTTATCATGTTTCTCTTGACTTTTGGTGTTGGTGGAAAGGTTTTCCCCTGCCTCCCCATGTACCTCGACGAACCGTTCTGCTAATTTAGTTACGAGGTCAATACGTTCCGCTCCTTGTTCTCCCAGGAACGTCCTGAGAGGTTTAGACATTTGCTTCTTCAACTGGTCGACCACCATGAGCTCTTCCAGACTCTCATAGTCATGTGCGAACCCAGCCAAATCCATCCACTTATGGAGATAAGATTTTAGACGCAAACTGTAGGCGGCAAACAACTCCCCCGGTTCTCGTTTCGCTGCTCAAAATTTTTTCCGGTAGGTATGTGACGTAACCTCGAATCGTTTCAGCAGAGCCGTCTTTAACTCGTCATAATTGTTCTCATGTCCTGGTGGCAGGCGAGAATAAACCTCGTAGCCTGTCCCGCGTAATCCTGGGATAGCTTGAGATTCCATTTGTTACGCTCCAGACCCATAGCAACTGACATAGCCTCGAAGCGTTGAAGGTACTGGTCAAACTTCTCTTTGTCCTCCTCGTAGACCGCTAAAGGAAACTTCATAGCCTGGTACCCATTTCCACCTACTGGTGTTGAGCCTGGGATGGAGGCACCTCCAACTGCTCCCTCAGTTTCCCCCTTAGATTGACTCTTCAACTCGAGTTCCCTCATCCGGTACTCGTGCTCCCTTTTCTGAGCCTCCTGCTCCGCTTCCAGTTTCCTAGCTGCTTGCTCAGCTTCAAATTTCTTAGCTGCTTGCTCAGCTTCAAATTTCTTAGCTGCTTGCTCAGCTTCCAATTTCTTAGCTGCTTGTTCCAACTCCATCCTTCTCAATTCCAACTCGGCCTTTCGATCTTCCCGTTCTGCTTGACGATACTCTCTCTCCACTTCCTGTATGTAATCCGTTAGAGCAAAAACCGACAATCCCATTTCTTCCCCCGTTGCCTTTATTTCCGCTGTGCTTACTTTAGGGGTGGCCATTTTACAGAGAGGTAAGCTAGCAGGTCGAGTACAATATAACTGAAAATTACTATACAGATATATGAACAAGTACTATAAATCTAGATATTACCACACCCAGCACATTCACTCAGTGACAAGAGTAGAATCAGGACCACAGACCTATGCAGACGTGTGAAGTGTGAACAGGTAAGATATAGGTCCTAACCCCTATCCACATTCACTCTAGCTGGATTCTCCAATATGATATCTCCCTCTTATAACTAAGGATCCCGTGTCAAAAGACCCCATTGTCAGAGGACCCCACTGTCCAAAGATTCCGTTTACGAGAGATCCCGCTGTCCAAGGATTCCGTTTACGAGAGATCCCGCTGTCCAAGGATCCCGTTTACGAGAGATCCCGCTGTCCACGTATCCCGTTTATCGAGCCCCCAATAATGTCGTGTCCTCCTTTAAAGTGTCGTCCCTGGAGTGAGGAGAGTCAACACCCACATTATAATATTTATCTTTCCTATTAATATCCTGGAGAATCCACCAGCTTCCGTCCAACACACTCCATCAGCCCGTGGACATCTTTTCCTATCACTCTCTCACTGCCGTACTATGCCCCCTTCTCATACTTCCCCAACGCAATATACTCAACAACTCTTGCTTCTAAAAATTAATAAAGATTAATTTATTAAAAGAAAAGTGTAACGTATATGAGACGTGTATGCGAAGAAAATGTGTGTCGTGTATTATAACATAAATGTATATGTCAGCCTTCAAAGTTCAGGATCATAGTGCACACATCATGGCAAGGATTACACGACATCACACGAGTCAGTACAATAGACCTCACCGAAGTCGTATCCTTCTCTCCAGACATGTCCTCCTCCAGGAGCTCTGATGACCATGAGATCTGAATCCCATGTAAATATATAATCCGTGGAAAATACTATTATTGTTCCTAACACAACGGTTCCTATTAGTTCTGTATTTTCACTCTTAAACAGTCAAAGTATCTAGACAAAAATGGCTTGCTTTATTCACTAGATATAGTCTGAAAGTTCTGATTTCCTTGATACGTGGAACAACTATACTTCAATGTTTGGTTTCATCTAATGTGAACATCAGTTCCTACTGATCTAGTTCCACATGGGCTGAACATCCATCACTTCAGGTGTGTTAACGATTGGTATGCACTCATGTAGGATACTTATACCATTAAGCTCCACCGAGAAATGTGTATTAACGTCTTCCGTTGCGAAAGTTGCTGGCCCATCTTTCTACATCATAATTTATCCGGGATCGGATTTTTCATTGGTTCCGGGTTCTTCATTCCAACCAGAGGGAAACTGTAACATAAATCAAACAACCGGTGATAGCCTCCCCGTCACTGATCTCTATTAGATGATCGTGAGCCTTTGGCCCTTGCTCAGTAAAATACAATGAACCTACTCTGTCAGGGACAGATGACTCAACCCATTGGTTATCATCAGGCCAAGACAAGAAAAAAAAATCAACAAACAGAATGCGGAACCCCGCCCACCAGGGACACCTACGGGAATATCCCAATTATCCCTCATTACTAAATTCTCAACTAGTAAAGCTTATCACACTTCACTAATCTATTCTCAACTAACAGAGCCAAGTATCACTTCCCTACTCTAGCTAGTTTTCCACTAACAGTGCTAATCATCACACTTTAGTTTTAACAAGGCTACAGCCTATATTAATTAGAACTAATTATAATAGGTTCTTCCTTAGGCAACACCGCAGTTAGATCCAATTACATCCACTCTTGCCATGACAGGCACGTGTAAAATTAAATTAACTCAATTCGCACACGGTAGACATTTTCCCATCAGAACTGCAGTGCCGAAGCACGTCCGCTAAAATCCAAGGTTTGAGTTCAACTGTCCTCTCCAATCATGGTTTTTGGCAAAACCTAAAATTGGTCACGTGACGGTATTCTTCCGGTCCACACAGGTGTTATTTGGACATATCATCCATTGTCAAGAATCCATTTTCCCTGGCTTAGTCACTGTCAAAGTTGTCATCACTTGTTTTGACATCCCCCAACAAGCCAGCGAGTTACTGTATGATCCCAACAACAACAGTTGTCAATAGCAATCTGCCAATCTGCGTGATATCCGGAAACTATATGACAGATGGACTGTTTTCTTCCGAGCTGAGTACTTCCGCTCTCAATCCAACCTGTTTATGAACTGTCAAAGCGATGTATGGACTCATCTCACTCACTTCCAAATGTTCCCCTGTTGTCGACCCAATGTAACTCTGTGCAGCTGCAACTATTTACCGTCCTGGGGTTTTGACATCCGATTTGTTTTTTCTGTTAGTAAAATAGTTGTCGCTGGCAGATAGTCCGTTTAATCAGAAAGCCTCTATAATAATCAACTGGTTAAACGCAAGGTTTTATTTTGTGACATGGATGTACAATAGGTAAACATTGGTTGGGAGAACGAAAATAAAGAGGACACACTTATTTTCAGAATTTATACCATTAATGGAAACAAGAAGACGCAATAAAATCTTGACACATCCTGACAGATATTAAGAGATTCACAGCAAAGTCAGAATGTTAAGTGAAGAGGCAAAACACAACAGTAAAAATATAATATTAATGCAGAAACGAATCCAGGAGCTTACTGATAAAATAACATCTACATTAACAGGATGTCTGAAAACAAAAGATGGAAAAAATTACAACATTAAAAAGTCAGATTCCGCATGCTTGGTCAGATTATGATGAAAAATCTTTATAATGATACAAAGATAAAAACAATATGATATCTTACATCTTTGCTGTAATGACCAGAAAAAGGCGTTCGATAAAGTAAGACATGTCAATATGTTGAAGATGCCTGCAGATTTACAAATTGATGGAAAAGACCTTAGATGTGATAAAACATATATTGAAAATAACAAGTTGTCTTAAAGGTTCATAACGATAATCAATCAATCAATCATGTACCATGCCGGAAAGCGTGGGCGGTCATGACTCGCCATTTCACTCGATCATCAGAGTCGTGGATCAGCTCAGTGCTCCTGTCTCGTCAATGCCATGTGGCCAAGCCATCCAGATATTTTCCTCTCGGTCTTCCTCTTTGTCTGTTCCCATCGATCTAGCCAGTTTTCACTAAGTTCTCCAGTCCATTTCTTCTCATATGTCCAAAACATAATGATAATAGGTCAGCCTATTAGAGGTATGTGACGGGGGTGTGTAATGTCTCCAGATCGTTTTTTCCCCCTGTGCCGTGAAATTATATTCAGAAATGTAGTAAGTATGAAAGGAATCATCATTGGGGGACGAAACATCAATAACATTAGACATGTGAATGATACAGTATTGAATGCAGACAATGAGCAGGATCTGCAATATTTAGGAGATTCGGTTGTTGCACAGAGTGAACAACTAGAGTTAGAATTAATGTAAGAAGACATATTATGGTCGTTACTAGGAAGAAGGGAATATTACAATGTAATATACAAGTAAATGGGAATATTCGTAAACATGTGAATCGATACAATGACCTCACAACAGTCATTACATCGTATTGGAGATGCCTTGAAGAGATTACAACAAGAATCGCCATGGCGAAGGTAGCCTTTTTCAAGATGGAAAGCATACTGACCAATAAAAAAGATGGTATTTACAACGAGAAAAATAGTGTTAAGGTGCAACACAGAACCTGCTCTTTTGTATGAATGTGAAACGTAGACAATGAGCAGACAAGCTGAAAAACATCAGATGGCTGTGGAAATGTGGTTTCTGAGGAAAATTCAAAGAATACCATGGGCAGACAGAAAAACCAATGACCAAGTCCTACATGTCACGAATGAAAACCGTAAACTGATTTGAGAATTTAGACGTAGACAATCACACGTTTGTGGCCGAGTTTTGAGAAGAAATACATTAGAGAACTTGGTAACAACTGGTAAGATCGAGGAGAAGAGAACAAGGGCAAGGCGGAGAAGTAAACTCCTAGATGGCTTGGTTACATGGCATGGTTGAGACAGATGGTGAAACATGACCGCCCACGCTTACTGGCATGGTACACGATGATGATAAGACGTGATAACAGTAGTTATAGTAGTTAGTTAGTTAGTCGTTCAGTCAGTCAGTCAATCAGTCAGTCAGTTAGTTAGTTAGTTAGTTAGTTAGTTAGTTAGTTAGTTAGTTAGTTACGTAGTTGGTTAGTTAGTTAGTTAGTTAGTTGAATATCCTTTACAATACGTAGCAGTCAACCCAAGCATATTATGGTTGTACGTATTCATGTGCACGTTTAATTTTAGTGACTTGCCATTGCTTTCTGAACGATTGGCACCCATTAAAAAAATGTAGTTGCATGTTCTTCACAGGTCGTAGCAGTCAACCCCAGCATTTGGGCTGTTCCTGATTCCTGGGCAAGTTTTACTTTCAGTAGTTTGCCATTATTTTCTGAACGTCCGGCACTTATACCTTTTTCGAAAAAGAAACCGCACCGCTGTGTTTCGAACCCGGGTATCTGGGATTACGAATCGCGTCTATGACACCTTCGCCACGGATATCATTTCGTAAAAAAAATAAACGAATTACGGTTTGCTGCCAAATAGCCCGCAGCCGTATATCGAACGCTGTATGTGGGATTACGAATTGTGTCCGTATTCCCTTCGCCACAGAGCAAGCGCCACGAAGTAGTAGTAGTGGAAGTAATAGTAGTAGTAGTAGTAGTAGTAGTAGTAGTAGTAGTAGTAGTAGTAGTAGTAGTAGTAGTAGTAGTAGTAGTAGTAGTAGTAGTAGTAGTAGTAGCAGCAGTAGTAGTTAGTTGTTTTAGTAGTAGTTGTTGTTGTAGTAGTATGTATAGTAGCAGTGGTAGTAGTAGTGGCAGGCACCAAAGTCTTGATGTAGATATTCATAGATCTAGAAATGTATAGCCTAGTTACTTATTGGGGAAATCATGACTTATTGGTCGTTGTTATGCTTTATTTACTTGTTGACTGATTTATTTAGTCTTGTTTTATGATTTTATGGAATGTGCTTTAATTTATCTTATTGTCTCGTCATGCAAGTGGGACATTGTCTGGAGATGAACAGTACTTTTGATTACCTATGGAGTGATGATTTGTGTTCAAATAATAAATCATTTATCTGTGAAGTGCCTTGGTTAAACTGAAATCTGATATCAGCGACGGCAGAGGTAGGTGTTATTACAATATTAGTGCCCATAGTAGTAGTAGTAGTTTTAGTCAGGTCTTAGTCAGATATGACTGAGCTACCGTATAACAGTAGACGGTACTACCTGGTTTCTGTTAGCGCCGAACGTTGGGCGGCGCTTACCAAACCCGACACCCCACATTGTGCCAACGGCTTCGGGCGGAAGAGCGCAATTGGGAGGGTACAAGCCTTACCCTGGTGCGAGGAAATGCAAGCTAAAGACAAAATTGTCATGGCAGGGCAGACCAGGCCCTAAGCCTTGGTTGGCGACTGGTCTAGGATCGAAGCTCCGACAGGCGGACAGTTAGAGCATTGCTTTGCTGATCCGGCAGCTTCTGCAGCTTGTCTTGTTCCAGATGTAGGGGTGTTACCTTTCCTCTGGGGTGAACTAGGCAGGCCGAGAGAGGGATCATGCTGCATGGGCAACACATGATCTCTATATTTTAGCCCAGGCTTTGTGCTATGGAGAGGCAATAACTCCATCCCTGGTCTTAACTGGTCTCGGAATCAAAGCGAGAGGCAACTGTTACGGGTTATAAGTCCTTGTCAGTTGGCGTAGACATGGGGTGCCACGCTTTGCCTCTGACGGTGGGAGACACCTATAGGTGTCACTGATCAGCTACCGCCCGCCTCAAGCTGGGCAGCCCCCAGCCAATTGGGTGCTGATCCGCCACAGCCTGCCTGCTTCAATGGGTGCTTGGGGCTAGGACAAAATCTGAATCGCAGGCTGTAAAACCAATGCACCAGGTACAAACAAAAATATAAATAGAAACCTCAAGCTACGGCTTGCAACCTGGAACGTGAGAACCATGTGTCCAGGATTTTCCACTGACTTGACCAATATTGACGATGTGAGAAAAACGGCTGTGATTGATGCCGAACTCAATCGTCTTAACATTGATATTGCTGGCCTGCAGGAGACTCGCCTCGCTGAGGAAGGGTCACTCAGTGAAAACAACTACACCTTTTTCTGGAAGGGTAAAGGGCAGGCAGAAAAAAGGCAACACGGTGTGGGCTTTGCAGTGAAGAATTCGCTACTGGGAATGATTGAAATTCCAGCAGGAGGAAATGAAAGACTATTATCCCTGCACTTGGCAACCTTTTGTGGGTTTGCCACCATTATTACTGCATATGCACCGACACTCGATGCCTCTGATGATGTGAAGGAATTGTTCTATGAGGAGTTAGACTCTGTGATCAAGGCAGTTCCAAAATCCGACTACATTTATATCCTCGGTGATTTCAATGCTCGTGTGGGCAAGGACTCGAGTTCATGGCCAGTGTGACTTGGAAAATACAACATCGGTCGCATGAATGAAAATGGGCAAAGGCTGCTGGAGCATTGCACCAGTAATGACCTATGTATTACAAACTCTTTTTTTAAAACAAAAGAGATGCATAAGGTCACATGGAAACATCCAAGATCCGGCCATTGGCACCAGCTGGACTTCATCATCACACGGAGACAACATCTGAACCATATATCATTGACTCGTAGTTACCACAGTGCTGACTGTGATACGGATCATTCTTTGGTTGTTGCAAGGGTTAGACTGAGACCAAAGAGAATCTACACAGCTAAACACAAATCTAGCCCCAGGAATAATATTATTAACACTCATGATTTAAGGACACTCTTTGTAAAACTGCCGTAAGGGTTTACGGCACTGTGGATCATAAGAGGCAGGACTGGTTTGCGGCCAACAGCGAGACTCTGCAGCCCTTGATTGATAAGAAGAAGAAAGCTCTCTTAAGAAACAAGGAAAGACCAACGCGTAACACTCTGAGTGAGCTAAGGCAAGCTAGGAAGGATGTGCAAAAGGCTGCCAGGCAGTGTGCAAATGATTATTGGATCAAGTTATGTGAGTCTATTCAAATCGCAAGTGATAAGGGAGACATAAGAAGCATGTATGAAGGAATAATGAAAGCCTGTGGTCCAGTGATCAAAAGAAGTGCACCATTGAAAACCTTGACTGGAGAAGTCATCACTGATAAGAAACAGCAGATGGACAGATGGGTAGAGCACTATTTGGAGCTTTACTCAAGTGAGACCAAACTAGCGGATAATGCCCTCAACGCCATAGAGGCTCTACCAACTCTTGACCACCTGGACACACTTCCCACCATAACAGAAGTTAAGTGTGCTATAAATGAACTTGCATCTGGCAAGGCTCCAGGTAAGGATGGGATTCCAATAGAGGTTATCAGGAGTGGGCAAGACACACTCACTATACAGATCCACCAGCTAATAGAGCTATGCTGGCGTGAAGGACAAGTCCCACAGGATTTCAAAGATTCAAGCATCATAACACTGTACAAGAACAAGGGCGATCGGAGAGACTGCAACAACTATAGGGGTATCTCACTTCTGTGTATTGTTGGAAAAGTATTTGCCAGAATTGTTCTGCGCAGACTTCAAGTCCTAGGAGATCAAGTCTACCTCGAATCACAGTGTGGCTTTCTACAGAACCGGTCTACCACTGATATATTCTCATTGCGACAAATGCAAGAAAAATGCCGTGAACAGAATCAACCACTGTTTATTGCCTTCATCGACCTCACAAAGGCATTTGATTTGGTCAGTCGTGAGGGTCTGTTCAAGGCACTAAAGAAGATTGGCTGCCCACCAACTCTTCTGTCCATTGTGGAATCGTTCCACACAGACATGAAGGGTATAATCAAGTTTGATGGTGCAACTTCTGAGGAATTTGAAATCAAGAGTGGAGTTAAGCAAGGTTGTGTACTAGCTCCCACTCTCTTTGGAATATACTTTTCACTTCTACTGAAATATGCATTTCGTGATCAGGATGGTGGTATATACATTCACTCACGCTCAGATGGCGGCCTCTACAATGCTCAGAGATTGAAGGCCAAGACCAAAATTAGGAGGGTACTGATCAGAGAGTTGCTTTTTGCAGATGATGCTGCAGTTACGACCCACTCTGAGGAAGAATTGCAATGTCTACTATCTGCATTCTCCAATGCTTGTTCTGAATTTGGTTTAACAATTAGCAAAAAGAAGACGCAGATTATGTCACAAGGTGCACATGGGGTACCATCAATCTTTATTGACGACGCCGAACTAGAGATAGTAGACCATTTTACATATCTAGGATCGGTGGTAAATAGCAAATTATCCCTAGATCAGGAAATCAACATCCGGATTGGTAAGGCAGCAACAACAATGAACAGGTTAAGAAAAAGAGTCTGGGAGAACAGGAAGCTTACTGCCAAAACAAAAGTCCTTGTCTATCAAGCCTGTGTCCTTAGTACTCTTCTCTATGGCAGTGAAACCTGGACAACTTACTCACACCAAGAGAACAATTTAAACAGCTTTCATATGCGGTGTCTGCGAAGAATTCTTGGTATTAAGTGGCAAGACAAAATCACAAATACTGAAGTATTGGAAAGATCAGGTTGTGTGACAGTTTATTCCATGCTCAGTCTTCGTAGACTTAGATGGATAGGACATCTTAGGAGGATGGACGAAGGATATCTTTTTTGGTGAATTACAGATGGGTAAGAGATCTCAGGGTCGGCCTCTACTACGATACAAAGATGTGTGTAAGCGGGACATGATTGATACAGGCATTGATAATGCACATTGGGAGCAAGTCGCCGCTGAACGTGTTGCATGGAGGGCAAATATCAGAAATGGAATAAAGTCAAAGGAGAAAATTATTGCAGAAAAGTCACACACCAAGCGTTTGAGACGTAAGACGGTGCATGATGGTGGAAATGACCACGTGTTCACATGCACCCACTGTGAACGGACATTTACAGCGCAAATTGGCCTTATCAGTCACACTCGCTACCGCCATAGTTAAAGGTTATTATGCCTTTTTAAAGCACAAACTATCGTCTGTCAAGACGGCAAGGTGCCAATGAGTGAGTAGTAGTAGTGGGGATAGTAGTAGTAATAGTAGTATTCATTTCAATAGCAGTGGAAACAGCAGCAGTAGCAGCAACAATAGCGGCGGAAGTAGTAGTAGTAGCAGTAGTAGTAGTAATAGTAGTCTAGTAGTAGTAGTAGTAGTAGTAGTAGTAGTAGTAGTAGTAGTAGTAGTAGTAGTAGTAGTAATAGTATTAACATCTATAGTAGTAGTAGCAGTAGAACCAGAAGCAGCAGCAGCAGCAACAGTAGTTGTAGTTGTAGTAGTAGTAGTAGTAGTAGTAGTAGTAGTAGTAGTAGTAGTAGTAGTAGTAGTAGTGGTAGTAGTAGTATAAATTGTTGTGTAGTAGTAGTAGTAGTAGTAGTAGTAGTAGTAGTAGTAGTAGTAGTAGTAGTAGTAGTAGTAGTAGTAGTAGTAGTAGTAGTAGTAGTAGTAGTAGTAGTAGTAGTAGTAGTAGTAGTAGTAGTAGTAGTAGTAGTAGTAGTAGTAGTAGTAGTAGTAGTAGTAGTAGTAGTAGTAGTAGTAGTAGTAGTAGTAGTAGTAGTAGTAGTAGTAGTAGTAGTAGTAGTAGTAGTAGTAGTAGTAGTAGTAGTAGTAGTGATTAACTTTGTTTAGGAACATATGCACAGAGCCCAGTGGATGACTATTTGCAATTACTACTGTCCAAGTGACATCCCACAGGCACTGGACGTACTACCATTAACAGAAAAAATGATTGTGTGTGGCGATTTCAACAGCCACTGGCAGAGCTGGGGCTATGATCACATGGACCAGAGAGGAGAGAGACTGGAAGACTGGCAGCATGAGAATAGATTCATCTTGATTAACAAGCCGTCCGACCCACGTACTTTCTACTCGAGATAATGGCACACTATAACTACACCTGACCTGGCTTTTCATTCACCAGACTTGGAGTGGAACATTACACGAATTGTTGGGAAACAACTTGGTGTCAGTGACCATCGGCCAGTCTTTCTAACTGTAGAAAATGAGCTTGTAAGTGAAAGCAGTACTCTCTCGAGGTGGACCTACAAGAAAGCAAACTGGGCAATGTACAAGAATCTCACCAGCAGACTGGTTAGAAACATGAACACTGAGAAAGATATAAATAAAGTAGTTGTGGAAATTGTGGAAGCTAATAAAACAACTTAACGATGAGGGCACAGGGAGAAACTCAAAAATTGCACTACATAAAGATGGAAACATCTTAACAAGAAAGCATGCAGCTGACCATTTTTCAGACTCATTCGAACAAGATAACAATATCAAAATTTGTCCAGAGAAAAAAACAAGAGATTCGAGAGAAACGGCAACATGCAGGACAGAGGGAAATAGTACAAGAGGTTCTGGAGGCACCCATCACAATCAGCGAACTGGAGCTAGCCATATCAAATCTGAAAATGAGAAAGTCACCTGAAGCTGATGGTATCTCCAATGAGATGATCAGAATCCTAGGAACAGAGGCCAAAGCAAAGCTGTTGCAGATCTTCAGTAACAGTTGGACCTTAGGCAGTGTTCCACAAGCCTGGAGAGAAACAATCATGATACGCCTCCTAAAATCACGGAAAGACAGATAGTTCCATTGCTTCTAGCTACAGACCAATTAGCCTCACCAGGTATCTCTGCAAAACACTGGAGCGCATCATCAATCACAGACTGCAGTGGTACTTTGAAAGTAAAAACATCCTTGTGTCACAACAAGCTGGCTTTAGGCAGTGCTACTCTACGGAAGATCATACAACCTAACTATCTCATGAAATTGAGGATGCATTCCAAGAGAAGAAGCTGGTGCTTGCGGCATGGATAGATCTGAAGAAAGCTGTTGACAAAGTCTGGAAAGAAGGTCTGATGAAGAAACTGAGAAACTGCAAAGTCAATGGAAGAATGTACAAATGGGTGAAAGCATACTTGCACAACAGAAGAGCCCGAGTACAGATAGATGGACTCAAGAGCAAGAAAGTACTACTGCGTCACGGTGTCCCCCAGGGCGGAGTCTTGTCCCCACACTTTTTCTAATCTTTATCAGTGATCTCGTTGCTAATCTACCGCATGGAATTAAAGCGGCAATGTATGCAGATGACCTGATTCTATGGAGCACAAATGAACATGCATCAGTGGCCACCAGATTGCTACAAAGAGCTGTAGATACATTTGTTGCATGGGCAAATAGATGGTGCGTCAGCACAAACACTGACAAGTGCAGCACCACTCCATTTACCCTCTCTCCAAAACAAAAGGCAGGGATCATCCATATAAATGGAATACCCCTAATAGAAGATAAAGAACCAACATACCTTGGAGTAACATTTGATGGCAGGCTGACATGGAGAAAGCACATCAACAAAGCAATAGCAAAAGCCAGAAGGAAAATAATCATCCTGAGAAAGCTAAGTGGAACCACATGGGGAGCCAGTGGGAAAATACTTAGCAAAGTTTATCAACAGAGCATACGACCACACCTGGAATATGGGTCAATTGCGTGGTGTTCAGTATCAAAAGCCACTCTACAAGAGCTGGACAAGGTGGAAAATCAAACACTTAGAGTCACCACAGGAGGGATGAGATCAACCCCTGTAGTGGAAATGGATACGATGGGGAGGACACAAGCACTGAGAGAGCGCAGAGATACGAAAATACTAATGCAAGCAGAAATGTTGCTCAGCTTGCCAGGCCACCCTATGAAGAACAGATTTGAAAACCTAGCTATGCGATGGTTGAAAAGAAGTAGCTGTATCCACCAGGCCAAACGACTCTGCAGAGAAACCACCGATCTGCCCTTAGTTTGTATCCCCGTATTCCAGAGCGAACTCCAAGGAAAGATGAAAGTAGACTATCATTACAAATCCAGACAAAGGTGAGAGGATTATTTGATAAGGAAGAACATAACAGTGTGCAGCACAGAACAGCCACTCTCAGCTTCCTTGATGAAGAATACCCAGATGACCTCTGGATCCTAGTCTATACAGATGGGTCAGCACAAAATGCTGTTCGAAATGGAGGAGCGGGAGTGTACATAGAATACCCAAATAATACAAGGGATACATCCAGAGTACCTACAGGAAAGTACTGACATAACTATGATGCTGAAATTGAGGCAATCAAGATAGAGAAATTACTAAATACCAGCAATGGTACTCAACCTGTGGTGCTATTGACAGATGCAAAATCAGCACTCGAGATGCTCCTGTCTGGGAAATTGCAAGTACTAAGGACACTACTTTCTGATCTTGTCAGTCAGCATAAGGTCACCATGCAGTGGATACCATCCCACTTTGGAGTACCCGGAAACTACAGAGCTGATAAATTGGTTAAGGAAGGAGCCAAAGAAGAACAGCCTGATGTGCCCGTTACATACCACAAATGAAAAGAATGATCAAATCAATCAGAAAGCCACCAAAACCAGAAAAGAGTCATTATTCTGCGCCTCAGAACAGGACATAATAGATTACGCAACCACATGTATACAAAATTCAAGATTGGTGAAACAGCCATGTGCACATGTGGATTGGCATCACAGACAGGAGAGTACATACTCAAAGACTGCCCAAAATATAACATATCCAGGCGAACCTTCTGGCCTAGAGAGACGACAGTGGAAGATAAACTCTATGGACCGCTGTGTGAACTAACTAAAAAAGACAGTTAAATTCATACAAGAGGCAACATTATAGATATATTTCAAGCGAACGAAAGAAGTAAACTATTTGCAAGAAAAACTCACTCGCTGCTCGCTTGATATAATTTAAATCTTACATTTCTAGAGTCGGGTGATGATCTGGAGATGTGAAGATGAATGTGGAGCTGCCGATGAACACCACAAGCACATACACTCACACACACACACACACACTCACACACACATGCACACACATTTACACATATACTAGAGGAGATATCAAGCACGTTGTCAACACCATCCAGCTAGAGCAATTCTGTAATAATGTAGACACTTATTACATTGTTATAATACACCTGTGTGAAAATACAGTACAAAATTCAATTGTAGCTTATCATAATTCCCCGTGAATTTAAGGGGTATGATGTTATGTTTTACTTATATTTTTTCAGGTAATAATTTATTTCTAAAAGAAGACTGATGCTTCACATACCTCTTCTTTGTTTAAGTGATATTAAGAACGCGGCCCTGTGAACAACCACATCTGCTGTAGAGATATAACTTTATTGACCTCCCCTCTGACGTATTTCCTTTAGTCTCGACCTTGGCCATATAAGCTCCCTTTTATAATTAGGACATCATGGAACTTTCCTCAGTCGCTTTTCATCCCGGGAGCAGGAAGGATCTATACACCTTCAGTGGTAATCTCTGCTGCCTTTGTTTCGTACAGTCCTCGCCATATTGATGATAACTATGTTTCATTATGTTATTGAACACATATGTCAATGACATGCTATCTCTCTGCTATATTATTGCTTTGCCTTGTATGTCCCCTTAATCTGGCGTCAAAAACATTGACATGTCGATCATTGACATGTTGGCATGATAAAGTAGGCATACTACTTGTATCTCACATCAAAATAGCACTCCTTAGATGTCCGAATATCAACAATCTATGCACTAATAGCTACATTGCACAAACCAAAAGTGTCATCTCGACGGAAACAACAACATATGTCTCCAGATACCGACACTTTATCTGCTCTTGTCTGTCTAAGGCTTGCTCAACCATAGTTCTCCCCCATACTAATGCCACTGTAACAAATATCGCCAGAAGGGAGGTCGTTGGGGTGTTTATAAATATTTAAACATATTCAACGTTTATACGTTATGAAAATGTAACAATAATGAATCTTGCGAGACAACAACATACAGTACAAGACAAGCAATACAAACACGATGTAATCTCGTAAATGTAACCATATTTTAACCGTATTTATTCGCATATATGACTCAAGTGTATCCTGGAGTCACATTTCCATCAGTCATCATCACGTTCACTGTCAAATGGGGTAGGGGTTCTCCATCTCTACTGATATCATGTCTTATTATTCTGGGAAAGAATATGACGGTGTACCAGTCTTAGGCCACCCACCATCATTTCCCTCTATATATCCATATCTACATGTGTGCACACCCTCGACGCCACATTTTCTTTTTTTTGTGTGTGGGGGGGGGGTGTGGGGGGGGGGTGTGGGGGGGGGAGTCAAATTTCACAACTGAACTTCTGCTCCGCCTCCCTACGTGTAATGACCTAGTAACGTGTCATAACTAGACTTTTCTTTTTGTGTTTTAATGTTTTAATGTTATTACATTTTCTAATTCCATGTTTTTCTTTAGATGTTTATGTTGTTCCTGAGAAAGATTATTATTATCCAAACGTCCATACGTTGTGTCGTAGCATAACATATTTTTATTTATTTAGTTATTTTTATTTAATTGATTTTTCTCCCTGTTATTTACGTTTGCCGTAGTGGATTTCGTTGTAATGTATCAATGCTGTGTTTGTGTTTAAGTAGTAGTGGTAGTAGTAGTATAAATTGTTGTAGTAGTAGTAGTAGTAGTAGTAGTAGTAGTAGTAGTAGTAGTAGTAGTAGTAGTAGTAGTAGTAGTAGTAGTAGTAGTAGTAGTAGTAGTAGTAGTAGTAGTAGTAGTAGTAGTAGTAGTAGTAGTAGTAGTAGTAGTAGTAGTAGTAGTAGTAGTAGTAGTAGTAGTAGTAGTAGTAGTAGTAGTAGTAGTAGTAGTAGTAGTAGTAGTAGTAGTAGTAGTAGTAGTAGTAGTAGTAGTAGTAGTGATTAACTTTGTTTAGGAACATATGCACAGAGCCCAGTGGATGACTATTTGCAATTACTACTGTCCAAGTGACATCCCACAGGCACTGGACGTACTACCATTAACAGAAAAAATGATTGTGTGTGGCGATTTCAACAGCCACTGGCAGAGCTGGGGCTATGATCACATGGACCAGAGAGGAGAGAGACTGGAAGACTGGCAGCATGAGAATAGATTCATCTTGATTAACAAGCCGTCCGACCCACGTACTTTCTACTCGAGATAATGGCACACTATAACTACACCTGACCTGGCTTTTCATTCACCAGACTTGGAGTGGAACATTACACGAATTGTTGGGAAACAACTTGGTGTCAGTGACCATCGGCCAGTCTTTCTAGCTGTAGAAAATGAGCTTGTAAGTGAAAGCAGTACTCTCTCGAGGTGGACCTACAAGAAAGCAAACTGGGCAATGTACAAGAATCTCACCAGCAGACTGGTTAGAAACATGAACACTGAGAAAGATATAAATAAAGTAGTTGTGGAAATTGTGGAAGCTAATAAAACAACTTAACGATGAGGGCACAGGGAGAAACTCAAAAATTGCACTACATAAAGATGGAAACATCTTAACAAGAAAGCATGCAGCTGACCATTTTTCAGACTCATTCGAACAAGATAACAATATCAAAATTTGTCCAGAGAAAAAAACAAGAGATTCGAGAGAAACGGCAACATGCAGGACAGAGGGAAATAGTACAAGAGGTTCTGGAGGCACCCATCACAATCAGCGAACTGGAGCTAGCCATATCAAATCTGAAAATGAGAAAGTCACCTGAAGCTGATGGTATCTCCAATGAGATGATCAGAATCCTAGGAACAGAGGCCAAAGCAAAGCTGTTGCAGATCTTCAGTAACAGTTGGACCTTAGGCAGTGTTCCACAAGCCTGGAGAGAAACAATCATGATACGCCTCCTAAAATCACGGAAAGACAGATAGTTCCATTGCTTCTAGCTACAGACCAATTAGCCTCACCAGGTATCTCTGCAAAACACTGGAGCGCATCATCAATCACAGACTGCAGTGGTACTTTGAAAGTATAAGGCCATATAAGCTCCCTTTTATAATTAGGACATCATGGAACTTTCCTCAGTCGCTTTTCATCCCGGGAGCAGGAAGGATCTATACACCTTCAGTGGTAATCTCTGCTGCCTTTGTTTCGTACAGTCCTCGCCATATTGATGATAACTATGTTTCATTATGTTATTGAACACATATGTCAATGACATGCTATCTCTCTGCTATATTATTGCTTTGCCTTGTATGTCCCCTTAATCTGGCGTCAAAAACATTGACATGTCGATCATTGACATGTTGGCATGATAAAGTAGGCATACTACTTGTATCTCACATCAAAATAGCACTCCTTAGATGTCCGAATATCAACAATCTATGCACTAATAGCTACATTGCACAAACCAAAAGTGTCATCTCGACGGAAACAACAACATATGTCTCCAGATACCGACACTTTATCTGCTCTTGTCTGTCTAAGGCTTGCTCAACCATAGTTCTCCCCCATACTAATGCCACTGTAACAAATATCGCCAGAAGGGAGGTCGTTGGGGTGTTTATAAATATTTAAACATATTCAACGTTTATACGTTATGAAAATGTAACAATAATGAATCTTGCGAGACAACAACATACAGTACAAGACAAGCAATACAAACACGATGTAATCTCGTAAATGTAACCATATTTTAACCGTATTTATTCGCATATATGACTCAAGTGTATCCTGGAGTCACATTTCCATCAGTCATCATCACGTTCACTGTCAAATGGGGTAGGGGTTCTCCATCTCTACTGATATCATGTCTTATTATTCTGGGAAAGAATATGACGGTGTACCAGTCTTAGGCCACCCACCATCATTTCCCTCTATATATCCATATCTACATGTGTGCACACCCTCGACGCCACATTTTCTTTTTTTTGTGTGTGGGGGGGGGGGGGTGTGGGGGGGGGGGGGTGTGGGGGGGGGGAGTCAAATTTCACAACTGAACTTCTGCTCCGCCTCCCTACGTGTAATGACCTAGTAACGTGTCATAACTAGACTTTTCTTTTTGTGTTTTAATGTTTTAATGTTATTACATTTTCTAATTCCATGTTTTTCTTTAGATGTTTATGTTGTTCCTGAGAAAGATTATTATTATCCAAACGTCCATACGTTGTGTCGTAGCATAACATATTTTTATTTATTTAGTTATTTTTATTTAATTGATTTTTCTCCCTGTTATTTACGTTTGCCGTAGTGGATTTCGTTGTAATGTATCAATGCTGTGTTTGTGTTTAGTATCTCTCACTTGTTCGCAGGAATCACATGTATCCAACTGTTTTTATTTTCATTCCTTTTCTCTAGGTCTATCTCTACCTCTTGTACCTCTGATCTTTCTAGTCGTTATTATTTCCCTCTTGCAATGATGCGACAAGTCTCGATGTCTCCCAAGTGGTATTTTCTCTACTGGGATGATATTTCAACCCGTTTCTTGACTGCAGTATGCTGCATTTTCTTCCAAAGAAGATTGTTAATCTTCTCCGCCTTCAGCTATCAATTGTGTTTCGTCTGCATCTCTACGTTAATCAGTTAATTAAATTATAACCCCAGTTAGTATTCCAAGGCTTCCTCTCTCTCTCTCTCTCTCTCTCTCTCTCTCTCTCTCTCTCTCTCTCTCTCTCTCTCTCTCTCTCTCTCTCTCTGATCTATCCCATTATTACTTCCTTATAGAAAGAGAAGACATTTAGTTACAAAACATATACCTGCCTGACTCCTTGCTTTAACTGTTCATAACGACCCTCCTCATTTCCCATTTTAATTACTGTCTCTTGTTTCCTTATCATCTCATTATTACTCTGAAATCTGTCCCATCTGTTTTAAACACTTCCAGAATTTTGATCATTCTTGCACTATATCACTTTTATTTTTAAAATAATATATAAAACACACGCATGCTATTTTTATTTTCTATTTTGTTGTTCGTAATGTGTCCAGTGCATTGTTGGTACAAATAAAGACGGTTCTTCATGAATTTCCCTTTATATTTTCCTCCTCTTTCTTTTTATTTTAAGGCTTAGGTAGAAGTTTGGTGATCTGCTTTATCAAGTTGATTCTATGAAATTATTCGCATTTTATTGCTCCTGACATTTTCGTTTGAGTTATAAATACACATGCGATCATATCATTAAGGATATATCCACTATGGCAAATATAATTCAACAATTTTAATTAATATGCATATGCCAGAGTTCTTACATTACTTCTAATCCCTCTATATTGATTTCATATTTGAACGGTGTTTTTTCTTTTTCCGTATGTTTGCTAGTCAGCAATCTCTTCGTTTAGAATACTAGGACCTTCTACATTAGTTTATTCTGTTAATTATGCTGGACTTCCATCATATAACTCCATAGTGATCTTCATGAAATCTCTTTATGTTAGCATCTTCTACCATTACCACCTTACCTATTTTATACATTTTAAACATCCCAAGTTTACTTTTGTTTTTCTATTTGTGTCATGTAGGATTCCATAATACAAACATATAAGTGTTGCTTTACTCATAAAGTCTTAAACGTTTGCTTGCCAATAACTACGTATATTTTATCACCGATACATATTGTCAACATGAAAGTGAAGAGCCCTGTTATACGCTAACACACTGGCCGCCTTTACTTCACCAGACATTTCCTGGTACCCATTTTAGGCTGGGTAGATCTGGGAACGCAGGCACATTTTTAAAATCCACCCCAATACGGATTCGAACCAGTAACCATCATAACGGCAGGCGAGTGTTAAGAAACTATGCAACCCCGTCTCTGTATTGTCATGCTGAAGTTACAAAAACATGTTCATAATATGTAAAGATAAAATTATCAACCAATGATATCATATTTGATTGTGCCCATTTATATATCAACAGGAATTAATAAAGGCAGATTACTTTTAGTTTCCTGAGTTGATCATTTGTGTTTATATGTGTTGTATAATTGTTGCTTGTGTACCAATGTCGGAAGCTGGATAAATTGTCTTCGTAACCAGTTCTGAAGTACGGAATAGTGTTTGTAGTGCGAACATACAACTATTTTAACTAACAGCAGTTCTATTTAGGGATACTCTCTACTCTATGAAGATGTCAACGAGCTGAAGTTGACTGCTACTTTTCTTGGACACACTCATGTTGACGCCACTATGCGTACACACAAGAAGAAGAAGAAGAAGAAGAGGAAGAAGAAGAAGAAGAAGAAGAAGAAGAAGAAGAAGAAGAAGAAGAAGAAGAAGAAGAAGAAGAAGAAGAAAGGGACGCAGAGGTGTATCCAAGGCACCAGGGCCGGGTTATATACTGGCCAAGACCTATTGACGCGTCCTCGTCGAGCGTCCTGGGCTACAGGTCCCTTCGGGGTCCTGGCTAAAGTCAGTAGGATCGCCGATTCCTCCAAAGCCGGAGAGTGTCTGCCTGTACGGCAAGGAACCACCAGTCTGCCAGACATGGGACAACGGATACTCACGCAAACCTCATGTACTGTATGACATCACACTGATGTTGGACAACAAGATGCCTTCATCCGACATACGGGACTTCACGTTGGATTGGAGCTCAAGCCAACGAACACAAGCAAGCAAGCAAGCAAGCAGAAGAAGAAGAAAAAGAAGAAGAAGAAGAAGAAGAAGAAGAAGAAGAAGAAGAAGAAGAAGAAGAAGAAGAAGACGTATACAACGTTGGTCATGATAATATAGTCGAGGAGGAGAAAGAAGTTTGTATTTAAAACAAGAGGAAACATCCGATGAATACAAACGTGTCATTGTCGTGAAAAAGAAGAGTTAACAAAGAGGAAAGAGAAAAGAAAAATCACAACAAGAGAAATGAGATTCCTGGGCAGAATACTTAATGTATCAAGAAGAGAGGAATTCATAAATGAAGAAATCATTACTAAAGTGGGGGTTATAGCTGAGCTAGATTTTATTAGAAAGCAGCAAGTCAAATGGTATGACCACGTAACTAGGTCACCAACTAACAGTATATCACAACAAGCAATGATGTACAGGCCAAATGGAAGCAGAAGAAGAGGCCGAACACATCAACGATGGACAGAGGGAATAACAGAGTTTATGAGAATCTCGATATATGAAGTCCATTAACGGGCACTATCCTGCTGT
This sequence comes from Cepaea hortensis, assembly GCA_963921405.1. Lineage (NCBI taxonomy): Eukaryota > Metazoa > Mollusca > Gastropoda > Stylommatophora > Helicidae > Cepaea > Cepaea hortensis. Next base: position 23,706,344 of record OY992879.1, on the reverse strand, counting down.
TTATACTTCACTAGACACCGCAAGTTACAAGAGGAACACGATGATATGATGAGATCAGATAATCTTGAACGAACATTACATTATTCATTCAGTTATCAGCACTGAAAATTACATTAATTTTTGACATAATAATTCTTTAACAAAGTAATGATACATATAGATGCATGTACCTTACAGAACGTCCCCATCAACTCCAACATTGTTTGGCTTTTTGTGATGTAGTAGAAAGATTTATGTTCAGTCGGCACTGTGGCGAAGGCATTACCAATGCAGTTCGTAAACCCGCATGCCACTTTGAAACACAGATGCGGTTGATTTGTAAACAGACTGCATTGCGTTGTTTTCTAAACAATGATACGAGTTCCGGCCTTTCAAAAATCAATGGCAAACTACTGAACGTAAACTGGCCTTGAATCACAAATAGTCAAAAATGTTGTAGTTGATTGCTACGTCTTGTTAAGGATATGCAACACAATTGCTACGTTCCATCCATATATCATGTGCCACGCCGACAAGCGTGGATGGTCATGTTCTGCAATCTCACTCGATCACCAGAGTCGTGGATCAGCCCCGTGTTCTTGTCTCGACCATGTCACGTGGCCAAGCCATCCAGGTATTTACATCTCGGTCTTCCCATGGGCTCTTCCCTACGATCTTGCCAGTCGTCATCAACTTCTCCAAGTCATTTCTTCTCATAACATGCCCAAAAATATTGTGACTGTCTCCTTCTCATGACTCTAATCAGTTTACGATCTTCATTTGTTTCTTGAAGGCCTTTTTCATTGTTTTTTTTTTTTTTTTGGACTGTCCATGGTATTCTTTGCATTTTCCTCAGAAACCACATTTCCACAGCCATCAGCTGTTTTTCAGCTTGACTGCTTGTTGTCTACGCTTCACATCCATACAAAAGTATAGGTTCTATGTAGCACTTCAACACTCTTTTTCTCGTTTCAATTGATATCTTTTTATTGGTCAGTATGGTTTGCATCTTGCAAGAGACTACCTTCGCAAAAGCAATTTTTGTTCTAATCTCTTCAAGGCATCTCCCATCAGATGTTATGACTATGCCGGGATAACTGTATCAATTCACTTGCTTAAGAATATGTCCATTTACTCTTATTGTGGTGTTTCCTTCTTCCTAGTGACGTCCATAATATGCGTCTTCTTAATATGCAGTTCTAACCCTAGTTGTTCACTGTGTGCAACAACCGCATCTACTTAATTTTGCAGGTCCTGTTCATTGTCTGCAATCAAGACTGTATCGTCTGCATATCTAATGTTATTGATGTATCGTCCCCCAATGTTGATTCCTTCCATATCTTCTATATTTCTGAAAATATTTTCACTGTACAGGGAAAACAGATCTGGAGACATTACACAACCCTGTCTCACACATCTTTTAATAGGCTGATATTGACCTACATCGTTATCAATTCTGATGGCAGGTTGTTGTTTCCAATATATGATTTTTCCAAGTCTAAGGTCTTTTCCATCAATTTCTACCTTCAGTAGTTTAAGAAATGCTGCATGCCATTTGCTGGACTTTGCCATCAACAGCAGGATGATTATTTATGCAATATTTTGTTCAGTAGTTTGCCATTATTTTCTAAACTTTACGTCAATGTTTAATTCCATCTACCACAGTCTTCTACACTCCATTTACCACAATCTTCTACACTACATTTACCACAATCTTCTACACTCCATTTATCACAATCTTCTACATTCCATCTACCACAGTATTCTACACTCCATTTACCACAAACTTCTACACTACATTTACCACAATCTTCTACACTCCATCTACCACAATCTTCTAAACTCCATTTCCCACAGTCTTCTACAGTCCATTTACCACCGTCTTCTCCACTCCATTTACCACCGTCTTCTACACTCGATTTATCACAATCTTCTACACTCCATCTACCACAGTCTTCTACACTCCATTTACCACAATCTTCTACACTACATTTACCACAATCTTCTACACTCCATTTATCACAATCTTCTACACTCCATCTACCACAGTCTTCTACACTCCATTTACCACAATCTTCTACACTACATTTACGACAATCTTCTACACTACATTTACCACAGTCTTCTACACTACATTTACCACAATCTTCTACACTTCATTTACCACTGCCTTACACACTCCATTTACCACAATCTTCTACACTCCATTTACACCAATCTTCTACACTCCATTTACACCAATCATCTACACTCCATTTACCACAATCTTCTACACTCTATTTATCACTGCCTTACACACTCCATTTACCACCATCTTCTACACTCAATTTACCACAATCGTCTACACTCTATTAACCACAGTCTTCTACACTTCATTTACCACAGTCTTCAACACTCCATTTACCACAGTCTTCTACACTCCATTTACCACAATCTTCTACACTCTATTTACCACATTCTTCTACACTCCATTTACCACAGTCTTCTACACTCCATTTACCACAATCTTCTACACTCTATTTACCACAGTCTTCTAAACTCCATTTACCACAGTCTTCTACACTCCATTTACCATTGTCTTCTACATTCCATGTACCACAGTATTCTACACTCTATTTACTACTGCTTTACACATTCCATTTACCAGTCATATCAACTCCATTTACCACAGTCTTCTACACTCCATTTACCACAGAATTCTACACTTCATGTACCACAATCTTCTACACTCTATTTACCATTGCCTTACACACTCCATTTACCACAATCTTATAAACTCCATTTACCACCGTCTTCTCCACTCCATTTTCCACAGTCTTCTACACTCCATTTATCACAATCTTCTACACTCCCAATATCACAATCTTCTACACTCCATCTACCACAGTCTTCTACACTCCATTTACCACAATCTTCTACACTACATTTACCACAATCTTCTACACTCCATTTATCACAATCTTCTACACTCCATCTACCACAATCTTCTACAATCCATTTAACACAATCTTCTACACTACATTTACCACAATCTTCTACACTCCATCTACCACAATCTTCTAAACTCCATTTACCACAGTCTTCTACACTCCATTTACAACCGTCTTCTCCACTCCATTTACCACCGTCTTCTACACTCCATTTATCACAATCTTCTACACTCCATCTACCACAGTCTTCTACACTCCATTTACCACAATCTTCTACACTACATTTACCACAATCTTCTACACTCCATTTATCACAATCTTCTACACTCCATCTACCACAGTCTTCAACAATCCATTTGCCACAGTCTTCTACACTCCATTTACCACAATCTTCTACACTCTATTTACCACATTCTTCTACACTCAATTTACCACAGTCTTCTACACTCCATTTACCACAATCTTCTACACTCTATTTACCACAGTCTTCTACACTCCATTTACCACAGTCTTCTACACTCCATTTACCATTGTCTTCTACATTACATGTACCACAGTATTCTACACTCTATTTACTACTGCTTTACACATTCCATTTACCAGTCTTATCAACTCCATTTACCACAATCTTCTACACTCTATTTACCATTTCCTTACACATTCCATTTACCACAATCTTCTACACTCCATTTACCACAATCTTTTACATTCTATTTACCACTGCCTTACACACTCCATTTACCACAGTCTTCTACACTCCATTTACCACAGTCTTCTACATTCCATGTACCACTGCCTTACACACTCCATTTACCACAATCTTAAATGCTCCGTTTACCACAATCTTCTACACTCTATTTATCACTGCCTTACACACTCCATTTACCACAATCTTCTACACTCAATTTACCACAATCTTCTACACTCTATTTACCACAGCCTTGTACACTCCATTTACCACAGTCTTCAACACTCCATTTACCACAGTCGTCTACACTCCATTTACCACAATCTTCTACACTCTATTTACCACAGTCTTCTACACTCCATTTACCACAGTCTTCTACACTCCATTTACCACAATCTTCTACACTCTATTTACCACTGTCTTCTACACTCTATTTACCATAGTCTTTTACATTCCATTTACCACAGTATTCTACACTCTATTTACTACTGCCTTACACATTCCATTTACCAGTCTTATAAACTCCATTTACCACAGTCTTCTACAGTCCATTTACCACAGTATTCTACACTCCATTTACCACAATCTTCTACACTCTATTTACCACAGTCTTCTACACTCCATTTACCACAATCTTCAACACTTTATTTACCACAGTCTTTTACACTCCATTTACCACTACCTAACACACTCCATTTACCACCGTCTTCTACACTCCATTTACCACAGTCTTCAACACTCCATTTACCACAGTCTTCTACACTCCATTTACCACAGTCTTGTACATTCCATTTACCACTGCCTTACACACTCCATTTACAACAATCTTAAATGCTCCGTTTACCACGGCCTCACATATCCCGCTTACCACTGACTTTTTTTTGTTTATGTGGTTGTTTCGGGATTTGAAATTTAAATATTGAGCACAAACCACTACTGGCAACTCCGATCGCATTCTGGTATGAACCTACGGCCTATCCACGTCAATATGGAAGCACTATACTCGAGTTTCGCCCTCATTTGAGCTCGTCAGTAGTGCATATCCCTGACCGGATCCGGAAACAGTCCCGGATCACGCGTGTGAAGCGGGTGTGTAACCACGCGACACACACTGGACACACCAAATTATCACAACAGAACATCACAACGCTACCCATCGTAGGCTATGCTCAAGATTGCCCAATCGCCGCGACCGACGTCCGTCAATCGATGGGACCCGAACGATCAGGACTTCTCACTGGCAAGGTACACCAGGCCTCCTAAATCCAGTGAGCAATAATCAATTGATTATGTGGTTGTTTCGGGATTTGAAATTTAAATATTGAGCACAACCCATTACTGGCAACGCCGATCGCATTCTGGTATGAACCTAAGGCCTATCCACGTCAATATGGAAGCACTATACTCGAGTTTCGCCCTCATTTGAGCTCGTCAGTAGTGCATATCCCTGACCGGATCCGGAAACAGTCCCGGATCACGCGTGTGAAGCGGGTGTGTAACCACGCGACACACACTAGACACACCAAATTATCACAACAGAACATCACAACGCTACCCATCGTAGGCTATGCTCAAGATTGCCCAATCGCCGCGACCGACGTCCGTCAATCGATGGGACCCGAACGATCAGGACTTCTCACTGGCAAGGAACACCAGGCCTCCTAAATCCAGTGAGCAATAATCAATTGATTATGTGGTTGTTTCGGGATTTGAAATTTAAATATTGAGCACAACCCACTACTGGCAACGCCGATCGCATTCTGGTATGAACCTAAGGCCTATCCACGTCAATATGGAAGCACTATACTCGAGTTTCGCCCTCATTTGAGCTCGTCAGTAGTGCATATCCCTGACCGGATCCGGAAACAGTCCCGGATCACGCGTGTGAAGCGGGTGTGTAACCACGCGACACACACTGGACACACCAAATTATTTTTTTTTGTTTGCATATCCTTTTTACAGGACATTGCAGTCAACACCAGCATTTCTGCCGCAGTGATCCTTTGGCAAGTTTACGTTCAGTAATTTGTCTTTACTTTCTGAACAACCGGCACCGATAACAACGCAAAACCAACGCATCGCGGTCTGCTGCCAAATAGCGCAGCTGTGTTCCGAAAACGGATATACGGCATTAAGAGACGAGTCTGCAACACTTCACCACGGAGACCGACACCACAGTCTTACATTATCCATTTACCACATTCTTACATACTTCATTTACATAAGTATTAAATACTCCTTTTAACACATGCTTCTACACTCTATTTACCACAATCTTCTACACTCCATTTACCACAATCTTTTACACTCCATTTACCACAGTCTTCTACATTCCATTTGTCACAGTCTACGACACTCTATTTATCACAATCTTGAATACGACATTTCCACAGTCTCCGACACTCTATTTACCACAATCTTCTACACTCCATTTACCACAGTCTTCTACACTACATTTACCACAGTCTTCTACACTACATATACCAGTCTTCTACACTACATTTACCACAATAATCTACACTACATTTACCACAGTCTTCTACACTACATTTACCACAGTCTTCTACACTACATTTACCACAATCGTCTACACTATATTTACCACAATCTTCTACACTCCATTTACCACAATATTCTACACTCCATTTACCATAGTCTTCTACACTACATTTACCACAATCTTCTACACTCCATTTACCACAATCTTCTACACTCTATTTACCACAGTCTTCTACACTCTATTTACCACAGTCTTCTACACTCTATTTACCATAGTCTTCTACACTCCATTTACCACAATCTTCTACACTCTATTTACCACAGTCTTCTACACTCCATTTACCACAGTCTTCTACACTACATTTACCACAATCTTCTACACTCCATTTACCACAATCTTCTACACTCCATTTACCACAATCTTCTACACTCCATTTACCACAATCTTCTACTCTCCATTTACCATAGTCTTCTACACTTTATTTAACACAGTCTTCTACACTCCTTTTACCACAATCTTCTACACTCCATTTCCAACAATCTTCTACACTCTATTTACCACAATCTTTTACACTCTATTTACCACTGTCTTACACACTCCTTTTACCACAATCTTCTACACTCCATTTACCACAATCTTCTACACTCCATTTACCACAATCTTCTACACTCCATTTACCACAATCTTCTACACTTCATTTACCACAATCTTCTACACTCATTTTACCACAGTCTTCTACACACCATTTACCAGAGTCTTCTACACTCCATTTACCACAGTCGTCTACACTCTATTTAAGACTGTTTCCGACACTCTATTCATTAGAATCTTCTACACTTCATTTACCACAGTCTACGACACTCTATTGACCACATTCTTCTACACACTATGTACCATTGTCTACGACACTCTATTCACCACAGTTCTTTGCACTCTATTTAACACAGTCTCTCACTTTCCATTTATCACAGTCTTACATTATCCATTTACCACAATCTTCTACACTCCATTTACCACAATCTTTTACACTCCATTTACCACAGTCTTCTACATTCCATTTGTCACAGTCTACGACACTCTATTTATCACAATCTTGAATACGCCATTTCCACAGTTACCGACACTCTATTTACCACAATCTTCTACACTCCATTTACCACAGTCGTATACACTACACTTACCACAGTCTTCTACACTACATATACCAGTCTTCTACACTACATTTACCACAATAATCTACACTACATTTACCACAGTCTTCTACACTACATTTACCACAGTCTTCTACAATACATTTACCACAGTCTTCTACACTACATTTACCACAATCGTCTACACTACATTTACCACAATCTTCTACACTCCATTTACCACAATATTCTACACTCCATTTGCCATAGTCTTCTACACTACATTTACCACAATCTTCTACACTCCATTTACCACAATCTTCTACACTCCATTTACCACAGTCTTCTACACTACATTTACCACAATCTTCTACATTCTATTTACCACAATCTTCTACACTCTATTTACCACTGTCTTACACACTCCATTTACCACAATCTTCTACACTCCATTTACCACAATCTTCAACACTCCATTTACCACAATCTTCTACACTTCATTTACCACAATCTTCTACACTCCATTTACCACAATCTTCTACACTCAATTTACCACAGTCTTCTACACACCATTTACCACAGTCTTCTACACTCCATTTACCACAGTCTTCTACACTACATTTACCACAATCTTCTACACTCCATTTACCACAATCTTCTACACTCCATTTACCACAATCTTCTACACTCCATTTACCACAATCTTCTACACTCCATTTACCATAGTCTTCTACACTCTATTTAACACAGTCTTCTACACTCTATTTACCACAATCTTCTACACTCCATTTACCACAATCTTCTACACTCTATTTGCCACAATCTTCTACACTCTATTTACCACTGTCTTACACACTCCATTTACCACAATCTTCTACACTCCATTTACCACAATCTTCTACACTCCATTTACCACAATCTTCTACACTCCATTTACCACAATCTTCTACACTCCATTTACCACAATCTTCTACACTCAATTTACCACAGTCTTCTACACACCATTTACCACAGTCTTCTACACTCCATTTACCACAGTCGTCTACACTCTATTTAAGACTGTTTCCGACACTCTATTCACTAGAATCTTCTACACTTCATTTACCACAGTCTACGACACTCTATTGACCACTTTCTTCTACACACTATGTACCATTGTCTACGACACTCTATTCACCACAGTTCTTTGCACTCTATTTAACACAGTCTCTCACTTTCCATTTATCACAGTCTCCCACACTCCATTTACCACTGTCTTCCACACTCCATTTACAACAGTCTTCTACACTCCTTTTACCACAGTCTTCTACACTACATTTAGCACATTCTCCCACACTCCAATTTCCACAGTCTTACATACTCTTCTTACCACATTATTACATACTCTGTTTACCACAATTTTTCATAGTCCGTTTACCACTTTCTTCTACACTCCATCGGTCACATCCCGTTTGCTGATAACGAGCAAGCGGACCCCATCCCAGCACCCTTCAGCTGGACTAACATGTTGACTTCTTGTCTTTGACTTGGGAACATAAATTACAAGCACCTCAGAAGTCTGAGTGGGTTCTCCCGATAGCGAGTGACACTTGTAATAAGAAAGGCTAGCCCAAACGCAAAGACTAGTCCAGTATGAGCTTGTGGTCAAAGCCAGTGAACGTTAACAAACCAATTAAACAGGAGTCCGGTGATCTCAGACTACAGATCTCTTGACCGTGAAGGGCACAAGGGGGGGGGGGGGATCTAGTTTAAAGTTAGCTACTTATAATTTACAGGACGTCACATTCAGCTCATCATTTTTGACTGTTTGAGATTTCTTGGCATGTTTACGTTCTGTAGTTTGCTATTGATTTCTGAACTACCAACACTCATGTCATTGTATGAAAACCAACGCTAGGCGGTTTACCGGACTACGAATTACATTCGTAAACCTTTTGTCACAGAGCCGACGGTGTTCTAGTACTTTCACAAAAGCTAGATACCAGTGAACTGTTACAACCAGACTGACGTTACAGGCCACCCAGTGTACTGGGATCCTTGGGGGAAGCAAAGGATAATAAAACTGCAACCTACCATACATGTCGACATGAGACTACTACGGGGATTCCACCCGTGTGTTACTGAAGCCTGGAAGGAAGCAAGGGAAATTAACATTGTAACACATCATTCATTTCGTAAGAGACGACTAAGGGAACTAAGGGTATCTAACCGTGTGTTACTGGATCCTGGAAGGAAGCAATGAAAATTAACATTGTAACACATACTACATTTTGTAAAAGGCGACTAAGGGGATTCCACCCGTGTGTTACTACATTCTAAAAGGAAGCAAGGAAAAATCAACTTTGTAACAAATCGTGCACTTCACACAAAAATAGCATTTAAGAATGATTTTACTCGCGTGATAAAAGAAGGAAAGAATAGTATTACAGGTATATACCGGTCGCAAGAGGCGACCAAGGTGGGTTGGGTGCCCCATTCCGTACAATAACGTTAGTTGTAATGTTCAACCGAAGATAAAGAAAAGCGAATAATTAATGGGGCAAGTGGTCACTTCTAGAAGAGATTCCGAAAAAGCCGCGCAGAATCTGAATCTCACATTTTCTTTCTTTCACGAGCAGAACAAAGTACACAATTATATACAACTATAAGCAAGAGACAAATATAATTCATACGTCAAGTAATGAGTCTTCTCGGTGAACTTCCGGGGTCAAGACGATGATAGTCAAATTTATATGTTGCTGGAAATATTATGAATCTGCAGTTTGCATTGAACAACTACTGCTTTTCAACCACATGTGCTGTATTATTTTTCTGTTGTAAATATTTCCAGTTTTCTTTTCCTTTTCTTTTTTTTTCTTCAAAAAAGTGAAGTGTCACTGCCTGGAAGATTTTCATCTATTTCTCGAGATAATATTTCAACCTCATCATTAAATATTGGTTTAGGTAGCAGGATGGCTTAACTTCTTTGTAATTTCACTAGAATTATATGAATTTGAACCATCGTTTTTGAACTACAAATGTGAGCATGTCTTAGCCACGATGTCTTTAGAATTTCTCGCCATTAAAAATGACATTCTTTGTAACGTATGGACGCTAGAGCAAGAATGGTTCTTAACTGTATTCAATGAGGAGGGAGCGGCATTTGTCATGGTCAGCAGAGTGATATTTAGGAATTTTTATTTTTCTAAACGTAATTCCTTTCGTGTATTCCAAATATACGTTTTTACTATTCAAGAACGCATCAGCGTGTTTTTACTTGCACCAATTTCGTGCCACCACTCACCGATCATTCATTCAACATGTGCCATGCCGATAAGCGTAGACGGTCATGTTTCGCCATCTCACACGATCACCAGAGTCGTCGATCAGCTCCGTGTTCCTGTCTCGTCCATACCATGTTGCCAAGCCATCCAGGTATCTACATCTCTGCCTTCCCCTTGTTCTCTTCACCTCGATCTTGCCACTTGTCACCAAGATCTCCAATTTATTTCTACAAGTACGTGGCCAAAAAAATTTGACAGTCTAAGTCTAATTTCTCTAATCAGTTTACGATTTTCATTTGTTTCTTGTACGACTTGGTCATTTATTTTTCTGTTTTTTTTTTTGGTTTTCATTTTTGTATTCTTTGCATTTTCCTCAAAAACCACATTTCAACAGCAACCATCAGATGTTTTCTAGCTTGTATGCTCATTGACCAGGCTTCATATCCATACATATAATCTCAAATTATTTGAACACTATCTCAGTACGGATTACATTCCCCCTTAATAATAGCAATAATAATAATAATAAAACCCTAGTATAACAGCCAGTCCCCTTTTGATAGGCCAGTATATTCCACATAGCTAATAACAAGTGCCACACCAGTTATTACTATTACTGAGTCGTGTAGTATTGAGTTTTCATTTTCCACATGCCTTTATAATGCATATCTTTTATATTGTTGCTGTTTTCAGTTAGCCTTGAATGATGTGTGAATGGTATAATGTATGAAAGAGAGTGATAAAAGGGCAGAATGTTAGATGGGCCTGCGTGCCCAATTCTTAACCCTTTCAAAATAAAGTTTTGTTGTTGTTGTTGTTGTTGTTACAAAGGTAAGTTCTATGTAGTTCCTCAACACTCTGTTTTCTCGTTGTAAATGACATATTTTCATTGGTCAGTATATTTTCTATCCTAAAAAGGATACCTTCGCAATTGTGAGTCTTGTTCTAATCTCGTCAAGGCATCTCCAATTAGATGTTATAAATGTTCCGAGATAATTGTACCGATTCACTTATTTAAGAATATTCCCATTTACCTTTATATTTCATTGTAGTATTTCTGTCTTTCTATTGACGACAATAATTCGTAACATTTTACAATTTAATTGAAACTCTAGCTTTTCACTGTGTGCCACAACTGCATCTGCTAAATGTTGCAGATCCGACAGCATATAACAATACCTGCTGCCGTGTAGGGGACTCAATCAATCAATCATGTGCCATGCCGATAAGCGTGGGCATGTCATATTTTGCCATCGCACTGGACCACTAGAGTCGTGGACGATGATATCGCAAAACATAATGTTCTTGGCATCTGTAAAGAAGGTAGTTTGCCATTGCTTTCCTTCTTAGCAGTGATCATACTGGCCAATGACCGTAGCCATTGTCTCCTCAAAAAAAGTGATCCTCTGCCTACCGTCGTGAAGCTGGAGACCATAACCCACAACTATCTGTCGGCTGCTCTCCAACCTCATCCACCACGAGTGTCCCGTAGGCTAGTGAACGAAGGAACGAACGAACGAACGAAAATCTTTATTTTCAAAGGGTTAAGAATTGGGCACGCAGGCCCGTCTGACATTCTGCCCTTCTTCTCTATTTCCTCTCATACATTCGTTCATTCAACATCTCTTATGAAGCAATTCTTTGCAACAAAAGAACAATAAGCATTAAAACGCATGAAAAATAATCAATAACACATGACTCGTTGAGGCAATGTTTAACATAGGCATCATAAATACCCGAGGTGGGTGTAACGTGCCACACATATGGGAATGTTTTTATTTTTTTACCTGGCTAGTTGTCGTTCGAGATAATTTACCATTATTATTGTCTTTGTTGCTGTTTAAGGGGGCATGTAGTCTGTCCTGAGGTAGTGTTCAAACAGGTTGCAACTGTATGCATAATGATTGGCGGTGTCTTTGATTTCTTGTTTAAGATTATTCCACAACTGAATTGCAGAGTATGCTATGCTTTATTTTTATATAAGTCTATCCTAGGTTTAGAGACATGAAGTATATTTAGTCGTTCGCTATGTGTTATGTTATATTTAAACAATGGCCGAGGGAAATAGCGGAGGGAAGGGGGCACCTTCCTTCTCTTTGATAGGGGATACCCCTACCCCGCCACCCTAGGGATACTGGGGACAGTCAAACACTAGGTGAAAACATCCGAATAAAAACTAAACAATATATGCTGTCTTGTAGGTAGACTGGGGACAGAAAAGGCTAGGAAAAGAAAACCTGAATAAAAACTAAACAAACTCTGCTGTCTAGTAGGTATACTGGGAACAATAAACACCTAGGAAAAGAAAACCTGAAGAAAAAATAATAAGCAAAACCAATTGCCTTCTAGGTAGACTGGGGACAGTCAATCCTGGGCAAAGCAACACACACACAAAAACAGAAACAAAACAACAAAAACGATTGTCGAATTCGGATTATTTAGTCAAAGTCTTGACACAGCAAAGCAACGCAACAAGCTTAATGATTGCGGCATATAACGTCAAAGCAAGACGATATAAGGCAACAATTACTGATTATATACCTTTAATTCTTAACACACAACAGTGGAAAGCCGAAAGAGTCCTTACAAAACAAGCCCATTTAGGTCTTCGCATTGATGAAGAAACAATTGATGCGGCACACATACCAGCGATACACCTCATCGTCCATCACAGTTTTCTGTTCAGGGAATATCGGACAATACATCATGACCGTGAAGGACACAAAGGTGGCGCTCTATCGAGTACTCATTCACAATTCAAGCCCATACAGTGGCATCTCCGCAAGCACAATTAACAGGGCATAAATAATAAGAGGTGCTATAATACTAAGAAAGTTAGTTGCATATCCTTTACATGACGTTGCGGTTAACCTCGGCATTCTTTGGTTGTTTGCGATGTCTTGGCATTTTTACGTTCAGTAATTTACCATTGCTTTCTGAACGACCGGCACTCATACCATTGTATGAAATCAGCTCAAGGCGGTCTGCTGCCAAATCGCCCGCAGTTGTGTTTCTAACGTTGTATACGGGATTGCGAACTGCATCCGTAACCCATTCGCCACAGAGCCGGTTATACTAAATGAATTTAAAATCACAATTAACAACATACATGGTCTAGAACAATCAACAACAACAACAAAAAATCAACAATTCCAACTGCATAATGCTCGGGATTGTTAATAGCTGCTCGGGAAGATGGTGATTTCCATATACCGATAACAGAGGAGATGAAGTGTGGGACTGGGGAAAATACTCAAATTTCGATTTAATCAACAAACCAGATAACAATCCCAGATAACGGTGTACAAGTACCACCCCAGAGATAACTTTCTGCATCCTCCTTGAAATGGATCTCAGCGTGCTGACCAATTAGCAGGCGAAGACCAGAGACCTATCAAACCTGTAGATATGTAGCATATGTTTCGCAGGGCTGAAAGCCGTTGCCGTGCTGGAATTACAAACGAGCTGGTTGGTATAGATATGACATACTTTCAGACAAGTACTGTGACAAATAAATACAAGACATGGCAACAAGAAAACAATGGTGGACACTCTGAACAGAGAATTTCTTCAGGGGGCCACTGAATGCTTTCCTAGAGAGGGCCAGAAAGAATTACACACCATACTGGACTGAAGAACTACAAGCAGAACGAACGAACGAACGAACTTTATTTGAAACGGGTAACAAATTGGGCACACAGGACCGTCTTATATTCGTGTCTTCCAATTACTCATCTTTCGTTCATCACTAGTACATTATATATCCATATAGGGAAACATAATCATTGTCGAATTATTGCGAAGAAGCCACTAATGCACACATCTATCCCAAAGCCATCACACCTAAATACGCAAGAACACTCTATTAGACAAGCAGTTGGATTGGGAAAACAAAATCGAAAACCTTAACTTTGATATGGAAACTATTCCATCCATCATGTGCCATGCCGGTAAGCGTAGGCGGTCATGTTCTGCCATTTCACTCGATCACCAGAGTCGTGGATCAGCTCTGTGTTCCTTTCTCGACCATGCCACGTGGCCAAGCCATCCAGGTATTTGCTTCTAGGTCTTTCCCTTGGTCTCTTCCCTTCGATCTTGCCAGTTGTCACCAGGTTCTCCAATTCATTTCTTCTCATAACATGCCCAAAAAACTTTGGCTATCTGCGTCTAATGTCTCTAATCAGTTTACGATCTTCATTTGTTTCTTAACGGACTTGTTCGTTGGCTTTTCTGTCTGCCCATGGTATTCTTTGCATTTTCCTCAGAAACCACATTTCCACAGCCATTAGCTGTTTGTCAGCTTCACTGCTTATTGTCCACGCTTCACATCCATACAAAAGTATAGGTTCTATGTAGCATCTCAACACTCTTTTTCTCGTTTCAATTGATATCTTTCTGTTGGTCAGTATGTTTTTCATCTTGCAAAAGGCTACCTTCGCAATGACAATTCTTGTTCTAATCTATTCAAGGCATCTCCCATCAGATGTTATGACTGTGCCGAGATAACAATATCGATTCACTTGGTTAAGAACATGTCCATCTACTCGTATATCACATTGTGGTGTTTCCTTCGTCCTAGTGACGACCATAATCTGTGTCTTCTTAACATTCAGTTCTAACCCTAGTTGTTCACTGTGTGCAACAACCGCATCTACTTAATTTTGCAGGTCCTGTTCATTGTCTGCAATCAAGACTGCATCATCTACATATCTAATGTTATTGATGTATCGTCCCCTAATGTTGATTCCTTCCATATCTTCTATATCTCTAAATATATTTTCACTGTACAGGGAAAACAGATCTGGAGACAGTACACATCCCTGTCTCACACCTCTTTTAATAGGCTGATATTGACCTACATCGTTATCAATTCTGATGGCAGATTTTTGTTTCCAATATATGTTTTTTACAAGTCTAAGGTCTTTTGCATCAATTTGTAGATCTTCAAGCATTCTTATCATGTCGACATGTCTCATTTTATCGAAAGCCTTTGTGTAGTCAATAAAGCAAAGATTTAGATCTCTGTTTACTTCTATAGAACGCTCAATTACTGTTCTCAGTATATACACAGCATTTACTGTGCCCTTGCGTTCTACAAACCCACATTGTTCTTCTCCTATTTCGGGTTGTATTTTCTTCCTAACTCTTTGCACGATAATTCTCAGCAGAATCTTTGTGATGTGGCTCATTATACTAATTGTTCTATGTTGATCGCATTCCATGGCTCCTGATTTCTTCGGGATTGCAATAAATATAGGATTACATCATTCAGGAGGTATATCCCCAGTATCGTATATCACGTTCAGCAACCTGGTGACTTGGTCAATTCCATATTTTTCTAAGGCATTGATCATTTCTACTGTGATGTTATCTGTACCTGGGGTCTTGCCAGTTTTCATATGGTTAAGAGCATTCTGAACTTCTATCATCAAAATTGATGGTCCTTCATTATTATTCCGATGATCATATTGTTCTTCTCTTGTATCATCATAAACGTCTTTGGAAACTAGTAAACACCATTAATAACGAACGAAACGTTAAGAAACATATGACAATTAAACAGGTGAACATCATATTAAAGGGGGGAAAGCTGTAGATCCACTGATGTAGTATTATGCTAGGGAAAGCCACTCTGATGTCACAACCCAAACGAAAATGTATCACAGCAGAACAAACATGCGATAATAACACAGGCCTTGCAACAGAAAATATGATGTCAAATATAAACATGGAAGAAATGGAACAGACAATGAGAGCCCTAAATAAGAAGAAATCACATGGATACATAAAACAATGACAGCGTTAACAATTTTCGTTTTATTGTGCACTTTGAGAACAGATGATAAACGCGTTTGGGTTGTGATTGCTGCTGTAATAAAATTATAAACCAGCGTATTAAATGATACACTAGACTTAGGAGGTGATGTAAATGATACACTAGCTTTAGAACGTGTTTTAAATTGTACTCTAAGCTTAGGACGTTTTATAAATGATGCACTAAACTTAAGACGTGTTGTCATTAATATGTTAGCTTTAGGACCTGCTGTATAGGATATACTAGCAATAAGACTTGCTGTAAATGATAACACACGATTTAGACAGTGCTGAAATGATGGATACTCTTAGGGTCTTGTTGTGAAAGAAACCTATCCTTAGGACATGGTGTACACGATACACTAACCTTAGGACATGCTGTAAATAACGCACCAACCTTAGGACGTGTTGTAAATAATGCAGTAAGGTTGAGACGTAATGCAAATGACACACTAACCTTAGAACATTTTGTAAATGATACACACGATTTAGGGCGTGTTGTAAATTAGCAGTGTTATTAGTAGTTCCCTGTTTAGAAAATATATGCATAGTATGGAAAAGAAACTTCAGCTGAACGTGACTATTGAACTCTTTGTGGAATTATCCTCTCGCATTATTTTCCCATCATGCACTAGTCACTGTGACAAAGGTGTTATCAGGTGAGCCTGTTAGACAATCAAATGCATATTATTTAGAGGTTATTAGATATTTAGAAAATACGACAGTGTTTGAAATGAAAACGTCAAACGTGTGATAGAAATTACAATAATCATGTCATTGCCATGTAACCTGTCAATATTATGTTAAGGATGGCAAGAGAGTTAATCACGTGACATCACAGTGCAGACGAACAAGGTGGGGTCAAAAGGACAAGTTAAAGATGGCCGCCCCACTTTTGAAATAAACCAAAGAGGAGCAGCGTTCTGTTATCCGTTTTTATTTTTTATAAGTGAAAGAGTGAAACCTATAGAAATTCATCTGCTAATTAAGGTTCTGTATTGTTATACATGTCTGTCAGTCTAGCAAGTGCATGAGTGGAGTATGGAGTTCAAAACGGCGTGACTTCTGTAAAGAAGTACAGCAGATGATGCACCAGTCCATTTTTATCTGCAGGAATTCAAGCATATTTTAGGCACTGGGGGACTTGAATTGAACGCAGTAGTGACTTTTAGTGTTCTTTATGTTTTCAGAATATATTCAACAACCAAATTAAAAAAAAAAACAACAACAACATCAACACACATGTAAGGTTTTCATTTGAAGCTCCCTCACACCTATCTTCTCAGCAAATGTAAAGAGCATTGTTTGTCCCGCCCTCAATGTTGTGTTAGTGTTTTGCTTTCGTTAGCCCCGTCAAGGCAATCACTGCAAGTTCCGCTAGCTATACAATGGCTTGTTATTGACTATATCACATATCCAATGCTGTTGATTGATTGATTGATTGATTTAGGAACCGACATCACAGCATTAGGGACATTCCCATAAGCGCTCCGTCCCCATCCTCAGCAGCCAGCGAAGAGTTCCAACACTAATAGTTATATATATCCAATGTTGTGTGGCCAATAAACACATGGTGTCAGCGCAATGTACCCAAAACGCGTCAATGCTTAGAAAAGCAACTTTTACGGTAAAATGTTAGTCTAGAACAACATACTTAAACCTCACCAATGCGTAGAAAAGCCACTTTTACTGTAAAATATGAGTATAGCACAACATATTTAAAACGTGCCAATGCATAGAAACCCCACCTCTACTGTAAAACATGAGTCTTGCATAATATACTCAAAACACGTAAATGAGTAGAAAAGCCACTGTTTACTGTAAAAAGAAATTGAGTCTAGCACAATGTCCCTAATATGCCGTAATACTTGCAAAAGTGTACTTTAACGTTTTGACAGATCCCGTACTCTTGACTTGATACTCCAAGAAGCTTTCACAAGAATGAACGTTACACAAAATCAAGACATCACCATTTTCTTCTTCAAAAGTGTAGTGATTTCCTTAATTGATGTGATATATGTTCGTGTGGTGTTTTTTTTAGCCTACCATTTGCTGGTTCCCCCAGACTCTCTGGTGTGGTTGGAAATGGACAGGCAGAAAGATTGGCTGGCGCCGCATCATTACGGGGTGATTTGATGCAGGATAAGGCAGATGTGGTGAAGACCCGCCTGGAGCAGGTGAATAATTTGGAAGAACAGATTGACTATCATGGTCTAGAGAGAATGGGTCAGCAAGGGGTGGTCAGAGGATTTGGTCGACAGTCGTCATTAAGAGGTAAAGCAATACGGACGAGTAATCAGGTTGCAACGGGCACCATTAGCATTAGACCTCTTCGCTGGCTGTTGAAGATAAGGACTGGACGCTTATGAGAATGCCCCGAGTGCAGTGATGTCGGTTCTTGACTTAACCCATCTCAACTTGTTTAGCCTGAAAATTAGAGTAGTGGACGCATGAACACGTCTTCATCTATTGCTGTTTTTCACATCCCCCACCTCCCCCCGGATTATACACGGTCAACAACACACTCAGAGCTGGTTGGATGTTTCAGCTGTTTTCAATAGGATAGGGAAACTAGTCCCCACCCTACCCCCTCAGACCTGGTTGGATGTTTCAGCTGTTTTCAATAGGATAGGGAAACTAGTCCCCACCCTACCCCCTCAGAGCTGGTTGGATGTTTCAGCTGTTTTCAATAGGATAGGGAAACTAGTCCCCACCCTACCCCCTCAGAGCTGGTTGGATGTTTCAGCTGTTTTCAATAGGATAGGGAAACTAGTCCCCACCCTACACCCTCAGAGCTGGTTGGATGTTTCAGCTGTTTTCAATAGGATAGGTAAACTAGTCCCCGCCCAACCGCCTCAGAGCTGGTTGAATGTTTCAGCTGTTTTCAATAGAATATGGAAACTAATCCCCGCCCTGCCCCCTCAGAGCTGGTTGGATGTTTCAGATGTTTTCAATGGGATAGGGAAACTAGTCCCCGCCCTACCCCCTCAGAGCTGGTTGGATGTTTCAGCTGTTTTCAATAGGATAGGGAAACTAGTCCCCGCCCTACCCACTCAGAGCTGGTTGGATGTTTCAGCGGTTTTCAATAGGATAGGGAAACTAGTCCCCGCCCTACCCCCTCAGAGCTGGTTGGATGTTTCAGCTGTTTTCAATAGGATAAGGAAACTAGTCCCCACCCTACCCCCTCAGAGCTGGTTGGATTTTTCAGCTGTTTTCAATAGGATAGGGAAACTAGTCCCCGCCCTACCCCCTCAGAGCTGGTTGGATGTTTCAGCTGTTTTCAATAGGATATGGAAACTAATCCCCGCCCTACCCCCTCAGAGCTGGTTGGATGTTTCAGCTGTTTTCAATAGGATAAGGAAACTAGTCCCCGCCCTACCCCCTCAGATCTGGTTGGATGTTTCAGCTGTTTTCATTAGGATAGGGAAACTAGTCCCCGCCCTACCCCCTCAGAGCTGGTTGGATGTTTCAGCTGTTTTCAATAGGATAGGGAAACTAGACCGCGCCGTACCCTCTCAGATTCATTTTATGACATTCATGATAGATTACAGCAAAATATTATCAAGATCACAACAAATGAATTACAAAAACACGCACAGATACAGGTGTCTTTTTAGTCAGTTGACCCCGTTAACAACGATACCCGGTTATTCCATCCACGGATAGCTGTTGAAGCTAGGACACAGATAAGTGAAATTAATTCTTTCATGTATTGTCTTTCGTGTATTTGTTTGTTTGTTCTGTGCTGACGAAGGCTTTGGCCGCAACGTCTATTTTGTTTTTTGTAGTCGTACTTTGGTAAAGTTTACAATCTACTTCTCGTTTTTCAGTGATTCACAGATACAGGAGGTGTGATAGATTAAAGTGTGATAGCTTTCTACTTCTCAAATAGGTGCCGATAACACATGGGCATAACGTAGTTATATGTCATTGTTCTTTGTGTGAGTATAATGACCTTATTAGTCTTTCATAAGGAAATGGAAGAGGCACAGTTTTCATAGACAGTAGTAGGTACTTACGTTGTTTCGCATACGGCGTTAAGTGTCGGATTTAAACACGGCTGATCGTCCCATTTGTATCCCATCGTGATTTCTATGCACAAACAATTCTGGCCTTGTAAAATAATATCAGATTATTGGTAACATGTAAATAAACACAAAATAGGAACTTATTGTGTACGTTCGTATTAATTCTTAAAATCAGGGAGAGCAGCGAATTGGGAGCTACATTCCCAAGCCTGCACTTGTAAAATTGCGTCCATAGATAGATCGTGGTTTTGCATATTCATACTGTATTTTACGAAAAAAAAATACAATCTCTCAAATGCACATAAGTCAAATCAAATCAAATCAACTTTATTAGGGTCACAAATTGGGCGCGCAGGCCCGTCTTACATTCGGCCCTTCCAATCACTCGTCTTTCGTTCATCAAGAGCATTATACATTTACATAGGAAGAAAAATAAACATTGTGAAATGAATGTTGTAAACATAAACAAGGCTAAACATGGAGAAAAATGTGTACATAAAAAGTATGTGACGTAAAAGTAGTGATGCCAGCGCGTCCCACACACACACACACACACACCACACACTCTCTCTCTCTCTCTCTCATTCACTCTCACTCTCACTCATTCACTCACACACACACACTCTCACTCATTCACTCTCCCGCTGACTCATTCACTCTCCCGTTCACTCATTCACTCTCCCGCTCACTCATTCACTCTCCCGCTCACTCATTCACTCTCCCGCTCACTCATTCACTCTCACGCTCACTCATTCTGTCTCTCCCGCTCACTCATTCACTCTCCCGCTCACTCATTCACTCTCCCGTTCAATCATTCACTCTCCCGCTCACTCATTCACTCTCCCGATCACTCATTCACTCTCACTCATTCACTCTCATGCTCACTCATTCACTCTCACGCTCACTCATTCACTGTCCCGCTCACTCATTCACTCTGCCGCTCACTCAGTCACTCTCACGCTCACTCATTTACTCACACGCCCACTCATTCACTCTCACGCTCAATCATTCACTCTCCCGCTCACTGATTCACTCTCACGATCACTCATTCCTTCTCACGCTCACTCATTCCTTCTCACGCTCACTCATTCACTCTCACTCATTCACTCTCACTCATTCACTCTCACTCATTCACTCTCACGCTCACTCAATCACTCTCACGCTCACTCATTCACTCTCACACTCACTCATTCACTCTCACGCTCACTCATTCACTCTCCCGCTCACTCATTCACTCTCCCGCTCAATCATTCACTCTCACTAATTCACTCTCCGGCTCACTCATTCACTCTCCCGCTCACTCATTCACTCTCCCGCTCACTCATTCACTCTCACTCATTCACTCTCACACTCACTCAATCACTCTCACGCTCCTCATTCACTCTCACACTCACTCATTCACTCTCACGCTCACTCATTCACTCTCCCGCTCACTCATTCACTCTCCCGCTCACTCATTCACTCTCCCGCTCAATAATTCACTCTCCCGCTCACTAATTCACTTTCACTAATTCACTCTCCCGCTCACTCATTCACTCTGCCGCTCACTCATTCACTCTCCTGCTCACTCATTCACTCTCCCGCTCACTCATTCACTCTCCCGCTCACTCATTCACTCTCCCGCTCACTCATTCACTCTCCCGCTCACTCATTCCTTCTCACGCTCACTCATTCACTCTCACTCATTCACTCTCCCGCTCACTCATTCACTCTCACGCTCACTCATTCACTCTCACGCTCACTCATTCACTCTCACTCATTCGCTCTCACGCTCACTCATTCACCCTCACTCATTCACTCTCCCGCTCACTCATTCACTCTCACGCTCAATCATTCACTCTCCCGCTCACTCATTCACTCTCACTCATTCACTCTCACGCTCACTCATTCACTCTCACGCTCACTCATTCACTCTCACGCTCACTCATTCGCTCCCACACACAGACACTCTCACTCATTCACTCTCACGCTCACTCATTCGCTCTCACGCTCACTCATTCACTCTCCCGCTCACTCATTCACCCTCACGCTCACTCATTCACTCTCCCGCTCACTCATTCACTCTCACTCATTCACTCTCCCGCTCACTCATTCACTCACGCTCAATCATTCACTCTCCCGCTCACTCATTCACTCTCACTCATTCACTCTCACGCTCACTCATTCACTCTCACGCTCACTCATTCACTCTCACGCTCACTCATTCACTCTCACGCTCACTCATTCTGTCTCTCATTCACACTAACTCACTCTCTCACTCAAACTATAGTAATGAACATAAGTTTAGATTATACATGATAAAATCAAATGGTATTTAACTTATAATATGACAGATGAGAATACACAAACATATGGATTCGCGTGTTACATAACATGCGTGTTACATGACATGCATCTGCTCAGCTCTCTCTCTCTCTCTCTCTCTCTCTCTCTCTCTCTCTCACTCTTTCTCTTTCTCTCTCTGTATTCTTTCATATACACACACTCACACGCATGCGTACGCTCACACACACACACACACACACTCTCTCTCTTTCTCTCTCATTCACTCTCACTCTCACTAATTCACTCTCCCGCTCACTCATTCACTCTCCCGCTGACTCATTCACTCTCACGCTCACTCATTCACTCTCCCGCTCACTCATTCACTCTCCCGCTCACTCATTCACTCTCACGCTCACTCATTCACTCTCACGCTCACTCATTCACTCTTCCGCTCACTCATTCATTCTCCCGCTCACTCATTTACTCTCCCGCTCACTCATTCACTCTCACGCTCACTCATTCTGTCTCTCCCGCTCACTCATTCACTCTCCCGCTCACTCATTCACTCTCCCGCTCACTCATTCACTCTCCCGCTCACTCATTCACTCTCCCGTTCAATCATTCACTCTCGCTCATTCACTCTCACGCTCGCTCATTCACTCTCACGCTCACTCATTCACTGTCCCGCTCAATCATTCACTCTGCCGCTCACTCATTCACTCTCACACTCACTCATTTACTCTCACGCTCACTCATTCACTCTCACTCATTCACTCTCCCGCTCACTGATTCACTCTCACGCTCACTCATTCACTCTCACGCTCACTCATTCCTTCTCACGCTCACTCATTCACTCTCACTCATTCACTCTCACGCTCACTCATTCACTCTCACTCATTCACTCTCACGCTCACTCATTCACTCTCACTCATTCACTCTCACGCTCACTCATTCACTCTCACTCATTCACTCTCACGCTCACTCATTCACTCTCCCGCTCAATCATTTACTCTCCCGCTCACTCTCATGCTCACTCATTCACTCTTCCGCTCACTCATTCACTCTCCCGCTCACTCATTCACTCTCCCGCTCACTCATTCACTCTCCCGCTCACTCATTCACTCTCCCGCTCACTCATTCACTCTCCCGTTCAATCATTCACTCTCCCGCTCACTCATTCACTCTCCCGATCACTCATTCACTCTCACTCATTCACTCTCATGCTCACTCATTCACTCTCACGCTCACTCATTCACTGTCCCGCTCACTCATTCACTCTGCCGCTCACTCAGTCACTCTCACGCTCACTCATTTACTCACACGCCCACTCATTCACTCTCACGCTCAATCATTCACTCTCCCGCTCACTGATTCACTCTCACGATCACTCATTCCTTCTCACGCTCACTCATTCCTTCTCACGCTCACTCATTCACTCTCACTCATTCACTCTCACTCATTCACTCTCACTAAATCACTCTCACGCTCACTCAATCACTCTCACGCTCACTCATTCACTCTCACACTCACTCATTCACTCTCACGCTCACTCATTCACTCTCCCGCTCACTCATTCACTCTCCCGCTCAATCATTCACTCTCACTAATTCACTCTCCGGCTCACTCATTCACTCTTCCGCTCACTCATTCACTCTCCCGCTCACTCATTCACTCTCCCGCTCACTCATTCACTCTCACTCATTCACTCTCACACTCACTCAATCACTCTCACGCTCCTCATTCACTCTCACACTCACTCATTCACTCTCACGCTCACTCATTCACTCTCCCGCTCACTCATTCACTCTCCCGCTCACTCATTCACTCTCCCGCTCAATAATTCACTCTCCCGCTCACTAATTCACTTTCACTAATTCACTCTCCCGCTCACTCATTCACTCTGCCGCTCACTCATTCACTCTCCTGCTCACTCATTCACTCTCCCGCTCACTCATTCACTCTCCCGCTCACTCATTCACTCTCCCGCTCACTCATTCACTCTCCCGCTCACTCATTCCTTCTCACGCTCACTCATTCACTCTCACTCATTCACTCTCCCGCTCACTCATTCACTCTCACGCTCACTCATTCACTCTCACGCTCACTCATTCACTCTCACTCATTCGCTCTCACGCTCACTCATTCACCCTCACTCATTCACTCTCCCGCTCACTCATTCACTCTCACGCTCAATCATTCACTCTCCCGCTCACTCATTCACTCTCACTCATTCACTCTCACGCTCACTCATTCACTCTCACGCTCACTCATTCACTCTCACGCTCACTCATTCGCTCCCACACACAGACACTCTCACTCATTCACTCTCACGCTCACTCATTCGCTCTCACGCTCACTCATTCACTCTCCCGCTCACTCATTCACCCTCACGCTCACTCATTCACTCTCCCGCTCACTCATTCACTCTCACTCATTCACTCTCCCGCTCACTCATTCACTCACGCTCAATCATTCACTCTCCCGCTCACTCATTCACTCTCACGCTCACTCATTCACTCTCACGCTCACTCATTCACTCTCACGCTCACTCATTCACTCTCACGCTCACTCATTCTGTCTCTCATTCACACTAACTCACTCTCTCACTCAAACTATAGTAATGAACATAAGTTTAGATTATACATGATAAAATCAAATGGTATTTAACTTATAATATGACAGATGAGAATACACAAACATATGGATTCGCGTGTTACATAACATGCGTGTTACATGACATGCATCTGCTCAGCTCTCTCTCTCTCTCTCTCTCTCTCTCTCTCTCTCACTCTTTCTCTTTCTCTCTCTGTATTCTTTCATATACACACACTCACACGCATGCGTACGCTCACACACACACACACACACACTCTCTCTCTTTCTCTCTCATTCACTCTCACTCTCACTAATTCACTCTCCCGCTCACTCATTCACTCTCCCGCTGACTCATTCACTCTCACGCTCACTCATTCACTCTCCCGCTCACTCATTCACTCTCCCGCTCACTCATTCACTCTCACGCTCACTCATTCACTCTCACGCTCACTCATTCACTCTTCCGCTCACTCATTCATTCTCCCGCTCACTCATTTACTCTCCCGCTCACTCATTCACTCTCACGCTCACTCATTCTGTCTCTCCCGCTCACTCATTCACTCTCCCGCTCACTCATTCACTCTCCCGCTCACTCATTCACTCTCCCGCTCACTCATTCACTCTCCCGTTCAATCATTCACTCTCGCTCATTCACTCTCACGCTCGCTCATTCACTCTCACGCTCACTCATTCACTGTCCCGCTCAATCATTCACTCTGCCGCTCACTCATTCACTCTCACACTCACTCATTTACTCTCACGCTCACTCATTCACTCTCACTCATTCACTCTCCCGCTCACTGATTCACTCTCACGCTCACTCATTCACTCTCACGCTCACTCATTCCTTCTCACGCTCACTCATTCACTCTCACTCATTCACTCTCACGCTCACTCATTCACTCTCACTCATTCACTCTCACGCTCACTCATTCACTCTCACTCATTCACTCTCACGCTCACTCATTCACTCTCACTCATTCACTCTCACGCTCACTCATTCACTCTCCCGCTCAATCATTTACTCTCCCGCTCACTCTCATGCTCACTCATTCACTCTTCCGCTCACTCATTCACTCTCCCGCTCACTCATTCACTCTCCCGCTCACTCATTCACTCTCCCGCTCACTCATTCACTCTCCCGCTCACTCATTCACTCTCCCGCTCACTCATTCACTCTCCCGCTCACTCATTCACTCTCACGCTCACTCATTCACTCTCACGCTCACTCATTCACTCTCACTCATTCACTCACACACACAGACACTCTCACTCATTCACTCTCCCGCTCACTCATTCGCTCTCACGCTCACTCATTCACTCTCCCGCTCACTCATTCACCCTCACGCTCACTCATTCACTCTCACTCATTCACTCTCCCGCTCACTCATTCACTCTCCCGCTCACTCATTCACTCTCACGCTCAATCATTCACTCTCCCGCTCACTCATTCACTCTCACGCTCACTCATTCACTCTCACGCTCACTCATTCTGTCTCTCATTCACACTCACTCACTCTCTCACTCAAACTACAGTAATGAACATAAGTTTAGATTATACATGGTAAAGTCAAATGGTATTTAACTGTATAATATGACAGATGAGAATACACAAACATATGGATTCGCGTGTTACATAAAATGCGTGTTACATGACATGCATCTGCTCAGCTCTCTCTCTCTCTCTCTCTCTCTCTCTCTCTCTCTCTCTCTCTCTCTGTATTCTTTCATATACACACACTCACACGCATGCGCGCGCTCACACACACTAACACATCAACTCTCCCACTGTCCCACTCTCTAACACACAATCCTACACACACACACACACTCACTCTCTCAATCACACTCTCTCACACATACACGTACACATGAACGCATGCACGCACGCACACACTCCCTCACTCACTCTCACACATACACGTACGAATGCATGCACTGACACATTCCCCCACCATTTCTCGCTCAATCACTCTCTCCACACACACGCATGCACACACGCATTCACTCTCTCCCTCTCTCTGACACCCACTCTCTCTCTCTCTCTCTCTCTCTCTCTCTCTCTCTCTCTCTCGCTCCCACACGCACACACATATATAGTGAACAATTATAATGAACAATTATACTGAACAATTATACCAGTAAATGAATTATGGTGGCATATAGTCGGTATGGATTAAGTATTGAAAGAGTTTTCGGTTAAATGTGTAGGGACTCATTGGAGTTTTCAGATCTGGAGGCAGATGATTCCATAAGTGAGCACCAGAATAGGCAAAACATGTTTTGTATAGGTCCAATCTAGGCTTTGAGACATGTAACAAATTTAGGCGCTTGCTGTTCATTGCATTAGATTGAATCAGCGGCAGAAGATACTCTGGGGTATTTTGAGATATAATTTTATTCACTAATTTGGCTTTGTTGAAAAGGAAGCGCTTTTGTAGTGGTAGAAGTCTTAGATGACTGTACAAATTATTACTTTCAACGTGCTTTATGCCAGAAACCAGACGAATAGCGCGGTTTTGTAGAGAACATAGTCGTTTTAAATTAGATTTAGGGCAACCATCCCAAACTGTGGAACAGTAATCCAGATGTGATTGGATATAGCATGTATAGAATATTTTTCGTGTGCTTTCGTCCAGGAAGTGCTGAATTTTAGCAAGTTGGTAAACTTTTTGTGCTATTTTCTTGGTAAGAGCGTGAACATGAGAGCTCCAGTTCAAATGACTGTCTATTAAAAGCCCTAGTGTTTTATGTTCAGTCACATTAACTATAGGTAACGTGCCCATGCGGAGTTCGAGCGGTGATCCAGTTATGGCTAGTGTCTGTAGTTTTTGTCTGGTCGTTATTAGCATGGATTTGGTTTTGCCGATGTTAATTTGCATGCGGTTTTCATTGCTCCATCTAGTAAGATTATCAAGTTCCTTTTGTAAAGAATTCTCTAATTCACTACGGTTTTCTTGACTAGTATATATAGTACAGTCGTCAGCAAATAGATCACAAGTTGTATTGATATATAAAGGAAGATCATTAATATAAACTGCAAAAAGCAGCGGACCTAGTATTGAGCCCTGAGGCACACCAATATTAAGCTGTGTGGGTCTTGATAGACAGTTGTTGAAGGACACGACTTGTTGCCTGTCGGATAGAAATGACGTAATTATGTTCACCATGTTGGTGCTTGTCTTCATTTGCTTTAGTTTTCTAATTAAAATATCGTGATCTACCATATCAAAAGCTTTTTTAAAGTCTACAAACACCGCTCCACAAATTCTACCGTTGTTGATGTTTAAGTGCCAGTTATCGGTCATTTTTGTTAGAGCACTATGGCAAGAATATTTAGGTCGAAACCCAGATTGACTGTTAATTATTAGATCGTTGTTAATTAAATGGTGTAACGTTATTTTATGAATGTGTTTTTCTAGTGGTTTTGATAGCGACGATAGTAAGGAAATAGGTCTATAATTACCCAAAACGCTATTATCGATTGAGCCATTTTTAATAAGCGGAAACACTTTAGCAATTTTAAATGCAGATGGAAAGTAGTTTTTGGCCAGGCACTGGTTATATATGAACGTTAAGGACTCGCTAATGACTGGTGCAGCACAACGAAGAATTCTATTACTGATACCATCTAGGCCGTGTGAGTTTGTTGATTTGAGGTTCAAGAGATATTTATAAACGTCTGCAACAGACATTAAAGGAATCTCAGCGGGAATATTTCTGGCGCACTTCTCCTCACAGAATGATGCCAGTGAACTTAAATTACACGATGAGTCTGGTATTGAAGACTTTAGATTCTCTATTTCTGATTGAAAGAACCAACTGAATTCATCGCATGTTATAGAATTTGGCATTGCTGATTCTGTAGGGCGTTTCTTATTGGTTAGCAAGTTAATAGCCTTCCATATATTTGTACTGTTTGAATTATCTACAATCAAATTTTTAAAATGATCTTTTTTTATCCTACGAATTTCATATTTAACTTTATTCCTTAGTCTGCGGTAATTGATGAAGTCTTTATTTTTGTGTGCTGTATCTCGCTCTCTCATGATTTCCAGCACTTCTCTAGTGACCCATGGGGATTTATGTTGATTTTTGACTCGAACTTCTTTGATTGGCACGTGTTTATCGAACACATTGTAGACTGTCTTCGTCCAGAAAGCTAATGCATCGTCCGGGTCAGGAAGTTGGTAAACGTGATCAAGGGCTGCTTTTCTTAAGTCTTGCAAAAATAAATCTTGGTTGAATGCTTTATAATTCCTAAATTTGATACTTACATGTTTATGTTTAAGAGGTTTGAACCCAATTCTTGACCATGTACAACATACCGGGTAGTGGTCACTAACTGTACAAACAGGAACAGAACATTCAATAATATTATCTGGACAAGTAACATATATATGATCAATTATAGTTGAGGATGTGTCAGTAACCCTTGTGGGACGGTTTATTAGTTGTTTGAAATTGTAAGAAAGAATGATATCGTCCCATGTCTGGTTGGATTTAGGAATATCTATGTTAAAGTCACCTAATATCATGACTTCTCTACCTTCTGTAAACACTATATCCATCATTGTAGTGAAACAGTCATACCAATTGTACCCAGCACACGGATTCCTATATAGGTATCCAATGAGAAACGGCTGTTGGCTGGCTGGCTTCACCTCTAACCAAACACATTCTATCTCTACTGACTCGAGATCACTTCTACGGTAACAGTTGAGAGAATTGGAAATGTATACAGCAATACCTGTCTCTAATTTTTGATTTGCGTCTCTTCGAATTACTTTAAACCCCTTAAGAGTGATTTCAGAGTCGGATATTTTGTCGTTGAGACGACTTTCAGTGATTCCAAACACATGGAATTGTTTGCACAGTATTACCGAAAGCTCAGGTAATTTATTGAGCAAATAATAGATGTTGAGATGGCCTATACTTAGGCCATCTTTGTGAAGCCACTGATCGTGATTTGCGAACATTGCACGATGAAAGGATGATGTCGCTTGCGGTAGAAATTTTCAGAGTTTTTGAAACTTTATTAGTCATGTCAATTAGGCCTTAGTGGTGTCTGTAAAACAAGTTAGTTAGTCGTTAGTCGCTGTTCCTACTTCACGGCTTAGGATCACCCCATAATGCACCGTTAGTGCTAGTGAATATCACACACAATGCTCCTCATTGTCTCATGTGAAAAGTGGAACAGACAGGCATGTATACATAAAGCCGCTGCCAGAATGCCAACATAACAATCTGCCACGAAAATATTACATGTCATCAATTATGGAGGTCTTCTCTGCATTTCTCAAAGGTGGATCTTATTTTGGAGACACCGCCGCTGGTTCCTCCACCTTGACTAAAACATGTGTGTACGTCTTGTAATTAATATTCTGCTTTACTTGCAATCCTCTTCGTGATAACTTGCAAACATGATTCTGTTATCATGACTTATTGGTACCATGGTTCAATAATTAGAGCAGTTTTAAATTTCCTTTCTCTGGTCGGAGGAGGTAGATTATTATCTCCATGCTTTGGGCCAAACAGCGCCATTCCAGGTCTTCATACACATCGCCTGGTAGATACGGTCGCTGGCTTCTAATCATGCTTTGGTTAGTTCCGCTTGTACGAGCGGGTTTCAAGTGAAAACCTTAAATAATGTTTGGTTCCTGTGAATATATTCTGAAAAAGTATTGTTTGTCCATCAAGAATGATGATGACTATTCATTTCATCATTGGGGTTGAAAGTATGGAGCCGTGAGTTCTAAGATGACTGGTAAGGTCTCAAAATGTTCTTTTACAATGTGGGAAGGAATGTTTAACCTTCAAAAAGGAGGGATTCTTGCAGTGGTTTTCTGCTTAGCCTGTATCTTTTTTTTTTCTCTTACACCTTTTGCAGTCCTGTTTACTTCACAAGTGACTACACCCTTGTGTAATGAGATATGCCAAGAATTTCAGTCGTTGGTAGCAGTCCCACGAGTGTCGTGATTAATTCCACATGCTTTTAGTGAGTTTTTCAGAGTGTCTTTAAAGCGTCTTTAAAGAGTGTCTTTTAAAAACTCGGCACACATACATGCTCCCACACATTCAATTTGCATCCAACTAGATAGAAATAGCAGACAAGAAAATCCGTCTGCTGTGGAAGCTGAAGTACAAGCGTTGATTTTCGAGAATTCGCTAGACTGTGATGCTGTCATCTACACAGATGGGTCGGTGGTCAGACATGTGAGAAGCTCATGGGCCTTTACGGCTCGGGCCGGAGAGAGAATTGCGAAGGAGGACTCTGGTGATTTTGTTGAGACCACAAGTAACCTGACTGTGGAAGTCATGGCAGTAAGTAAAGCAATAACATGGCTCGAGACACAGACATTAAATAGGGTATGTTTCCATAGCGACTCAATGAGCAAGCTCATGAGGATAGAGGTGGGGTGGATCCGAAGAGAATGGTTGCTGTCTCTGGAGCGGTCTCGGCTGGCAAAGATTAGTTTCATCTTCGTGCCAGAGCATGCAGGAGTACAAGGAAATGAGCTGGCTGACAAGCTCGCAGGTAAGGCTACTGTGGAGTTCGGACGCGCCATGGACCAGGCTGACATTCTGAATGCTCTACAAGAAGCAAGACTTTTGCGAGAACCAAGTGATGACTGTGAATCTTCAACCATGGCCAGACTGCGAGAACAGCAAATTAAAAGCTGCGTGGCCAAACAAGAACACTACGCAGGAAGCCATAGAAGATTGATAAACCAACACAGAAATGGTGTCGTTAGCCGCTACACGTTGCGGAAAGTGCTGAAAGGGGGAGGGGATCCGAGCACTTATGGACTGAATGGTTCGATGTACAATGAGGATGATATGTCGACTAACTAACTAACTAACTAACTAACTAACTAACTAACTAACTAACTAACTAACTAACTAACTATCTAACTAACTAACTAACTAACTAACTAACTAACTGATTGCCTCGGGAGCATTTACTACAACGTAGCTCGCCGTACAAAATTTGTTTAGGGAGCCTGTGAACTGGCATGCGAGTCAAGTGGCCAGCCCGGCGAATCTGATTCTTCATTATTAGAGTGTGGATACTGGACATGGACGCTATTTCTAGGACTAAGTCTATGAGCGAACGAATGAACGAATGAACGAACGGACTATATTTTCAAAGGGTAACAAATTGGGCACGCAGCCCCATCTTACATTCGGCCCTTCCAATCACTCATCTTTCGTTCATCAATAGTGCATAATACATTCACATAGAAAAAAAAAAACATTGTCAAAAGAATGTTGCAAACAAAAACAATGCATCTTACTATGTTATGAGACACATCCCCCACCCACCCAACCATCCTCTATCGACCCACACTTCCCCCACACACATACCCCACCCGACTTCACACACACACCCCTTGGCACACATACATGCTCCCACACATCCATCCATCCCCCACATCCCACACCCACATCCCCCAACCATAAACACACACATCTACCAATCACCACACATCCCCCACACATATATCCCCACACACACGTCCCTCACCCACCCACACAACCCCAGGCACACATACATGCACACACCCATCACCCACCCACACATTCCCCACCTACACACATCTCACCACCCACACATACATTCTCCACCCACCAACACTCACCCACCCACATATACTCCGCCACCCACTCACACGCCCCTATCACCCAGCCAAACACGCATCTCCCAACCACACATATCCCCGCCAACCAACACATCCCGCATATACCCTACCTATCCCTACAAAACATTCACCCACCCATTCCCCCACATGTACACATCCCCACCCACACCATCTTCCACAACCCACCTACACATCCCGACCCCCCCCCCCCCCAAACACACACACATCCCGAACACATTCCCCAACCTACACACACTCACCCACCCACTCATCATTCACCCATCCACCCCCCAGTCATCCATCCCCCAATCACACATCCCTTAACCACACATCCCCAACCCGCACACACCCTCATCCACATACATATCTCCCCACCCATACACACATATCCCAACCCATACCCACTTCCACCACTTACACATCCCCACCTAACAACACATCCCCATTCCACAAACACACAACCTTCCTCCCACCAACACCTCACCACCTACATATATCCCCCACACACATCCTCCACACACAGACATCTTTCCACCCAAACATACATCCCCACCCATACACTCATTCCCCGCACACATCAATCCATTCATGTACTCATCCCTCAATCACTCACATCCACACATCCCCCACCCACCCATCAACACATACATCTCCCATCTACCCACCCACACTCACACACCCCAACCATCCAAGCCGAACACACATCCCCTACCTTCACATAATCCTTTACCCACCCGCACATCCCACACCCAATCACATCTCGCGTACCCACTCAACACCCCTCACCCACACACATCTCCCCTCTCACACAACACCCCACCCATATACAAATCCCCCGCCCAAACACACGTCCCCCACACACACATCCCCCAATCACATCAGCACCCACACATCCCTCACCCACACACACACATCCCCACCCATCTCCACCTCACCCATACAACCCCCACCTACAAACACACTAACCACCAAAACATACATCCTCCACCCAACCACACACACCTCCATCCACAAAGACATATCCCCCACCCACACTCACATACCCACACACATTCCGCCACACCCACACATATCCCCCACATCGCCACACACACATTCACCCAAACATCCCTCACTCACCCACCCACCCACATACACATTCCCCACCAACACATCCCCCACCCACGAACGCCCACACACTTCCAACCATTCACTCAAATATCCCCCACCAACACACACATCCCTCACCTACATACACATCCCCAACCCACCACACATCCTCCATCCGCCCACACACATCACCCACACACAATCCCTCCACACATACATCCCCCAAACAATACCTCACCCACACAATATCCCCTACAAACACAGCCATTTACACACACACACACACACACACACACACATCTTCACATCTAGACACTTACATGTTGCCTCACATAATCATGGAAACTAGTATGAACAAACTCCCACACTTCACACACACGCATAGACTGACGATTGTCGTGAGCATTCTAGTAAAAAAAATGTCAAACATGGAAAAATGGTACATATACATTGTGTAACGTAAAAATTAGTGATGCAATTTAACTCTCGATCTTTCTTTTTCACAAACACACACGCGCACACACGCACACGTTCGTACGCGCGCACGCACACACGCATACATGCATACACGCATACATACACGCACACACGCATGCATGCACGCACACGCACGCACACACGCATACACGCATACACGCATACATACATTCACACATACACACATACATACACACAGACAGACAGGCAGGCAGGCAGGCAGACAGACAGACAGACAGACGTACGTACGTACGTACATACATACATAAGTACATACATACATACATACATGCATACATACATACATACATACATACATACATACATACATACATACATACATACATACATACAAACAAACATACATACATACATACATACATACATACATACATACATACATACATACATACATACATACATACATACATACATACATACATACATACATACATACATACATACATACATACATACATACATACATACATACATACATACATACATACATACATACATACATACATACATACATACATACATACATACATACATACATACATACATACATACATACATACATACATACATACATACATACATACATACATACATACATACATACATACATACATACATACATACATACATACATACATACATACATACATACATACATACATACATACATACATACATACATACATACATACATACATACATACATACATACATACATACATACATACATACATACATACATACATACATACATACATACATACATACATACATACATACATACATACATACATACATACATACATACATACATACATACATACATACATACATACATACATACATACATACATACATACATACATACATACATACATACATACATACATACATACATACATACATACATACATACATACATACATACATACATACATACATACATACATACATACATACATACATACATACATACATACATACATACATACATACATACATACATACATACATACATACATACATACATACATACATACATACATACATACATACATACATACATACATACATACATACATACATACATACATACATACATACATACATACATACATACATACATACATACATACATACATACATACATACATACATACATACATACATACATACATACATACATACATACATACATACATACATACATACATACATACATACATACATACATACATACATACATACATACATACATACATACATACATACATACATACATACATACATACATACATACATACATACATACATACATACATACATACATACATACATACATACATACATACATACATACATACATACATACATACATACATACATACATACATACATACATACATACATACATACATACATACATACATACATACATACATACATACATACATACATACATACATACATACATACATACATACATACATACATACATACATACATACATACATACATACATACATACATACATACATACATACATACATACATACATACATACATACATACATACATACATACATACATACATACATACATACATACATACATACATACATACATACATACA
Source organism: Cepaea hortensis (assembly GCA_963921405.1). NCBI lineage: Eukaryota > Metazoa > Mollusca > Gastropoda > Stylommatophora > Helicidae > Cepaea > Cepaea hortensis. The sequence continues at coordinate 23,670,289 of OY992879.1, read as the reverse complement.
TACATACATACATACATACATACATACATACATACATACATACATACATACATACATACATACATACATACATACATACATACATACATACATACATACATACATACATACATACATACATACATACATACATACATACATACATACATACATACATACATACATACATACATACATACATACATACATACATACATACATACATACATACATACATACATACATACATACATACATACATACATACATACATACATACATACATACATACATACATACATACATACATACATACATACATACATACATACATACATACATACATACATACATACATACATACATACATACATACATACATACATACATACATACATACATACATACATACATACATACATACATACATACATACATACATACATACATACATACATACATACATACATACATACATACATACATACATACATACATACATACATACATACATACATACATACATACATACATACATACATACATACATACATACTTACATACATACATACATACATACATACATACATACATACATACATACATACATACATACATACATACATACATACATACATACATACATACATACATACATACATACATACATACATACATACATACATACATACATACATACATACATACATACATACATACATACATACATACATACATACATACATACATACATACATACATACATACATACATACATACATACATACATACATACATACATACATACATACATACATACATACATACATACATACATACATACATACATACATACATACATACATACATACATACATACATACATACATACATACATACATACATACATACATACATACATACATACATACATACATACATACATACATACATACATACATACATACATACATACATACATACATACATACATACATACATACATACATACATACATACATACATACATACATACATACATACATACATACATACATACATACATACATACATACATACATACATACATACATACATACATACATACATACATACATACATACATACATACATACATACATACATACATACATACATACATACATACATACATACATACATACATACATACATACATACATACATACATACATACATACATACATACATACATACATACATACATACATACATACATACATACATACATACATACATACATACATACATACATACATACATACATACATACATACATACATACATACATACATACATACATACATACATACATACATACATACATACATACATACATACATACATACATACATACATACATACATACATACATACATACATACATACATACATACATACATACATACATACATACATACATACATACATACATACATACATACATACATACATACATACATACATACATACATACATACATACATACATACATACATACATACATACATACATACATACATACATACATACATACATACATACATACATACATACATACATACATACATACATACATACATACATACATACATACATACATACATACATACATACATACATACATACATACATACATACATACATACATACATACATACATACATACATACATACATACATACATACATACATACATACATACATACATACATACATACATACATACATACATACATACATACATACATACATACATACATACATACATACATACAACTCTCTCACTCACGCTACAGTATTGTGCATGTGTTCGTATTACACATGCTTATATCAAGTGGCATTCAAAATGATAATATGAAATATGAGAATACACAAAAAACGTGGAATAGCATGTTACATGACATGCTTGCGCACAATTTTCTTTCCCTTCTTGCATACACAAACACTAACACACGCGCACACACACACACAAACACATCCACTCCCCGCAATACCATATATCCCGCACCTACCCACACATACCCCACCCATACAATCTCTCGCCACTCACGCACAAATATTGCACCCACCAACACACTCGTATCCTTACCAAAGCATCTCTCCCCACCCACATTTACATCACCACCCATCCCAAAACCACATACACTCACCCAACCACAAATCCCCCACGCACCCACATACTATCAATCACCCATCTCCCAGCTACAACACCGCCACCCACACACATATTCCCATCCCACCCAAACACACATCCCGCACCCACTTACACATCCCCCAGCCACTAACACACATCCTCACCCGCACACACACAACCCATATATGCATCCTCCACACATGCATCCTTCCACACGTCCCCCACCCGCACACATCTCCTACGCACACACACTCCACCACCCACGCATAAATCTCCCACCCAGCGACACATCCCCACTCATACTCCTATCCACCGTCCGCACACATCTCCTCACTTACACACACATAACCCCGCACACACACACACATCCCAGACACTCACACACATCCCCAACTCACACAAACTTCTCCCATACTCCCGCACACATCTCCGACCAAAACCACCCCCCCCCCACCACAATCAACACATACACTCTCCATCCACACATTTCCCACTCACACTCACATCCCCCACCCACACTCACGTCCCCCATCAATATACACACCAGCCACACCCCCACAACCGAAACACACATCCCCACACCCCCTACACACATCCCCACACACTCATCCACATACCCACCCACACATTCACACAACCAACCACCAATACCCACCTACTCATGCACACATCCCTCCCCCTCCCCCCCCCCCCCACACACACACATCCCCACTGACCCACACATTTCCCACCCAGACACATCCCTCATCCACGCAATATTCCTCCACCCCACACATCTCCCCACCCACCAACACCTCCAAAACTACACACATCCCTCCACATATACCCCACCCACAAACCCATCCCCCAAACCAGAAACAATCCTCACATCTAGACACATACATGATGCCTAAGGTAATCACTGAAGCTAACGTAAACAACCTCCCACCCTTCACACACACACACACACACACACACACACACATACACACACACACACACTGGCGATTATCGCGAGCATTCTCACAAACATGTAAAAAAATGGAAAACATATTATGCACTTACATTGTGTACTTATACAATAGTGTTGCTATTCAATAGGTTAATTCCTACAAAAAGGTAATTCCTAAAATTTACATAAACATGATGGAATAAGCAGTGCACACATTTTTTGTCAGTACATATTAGAAAATCAAGTGGCAGTGAAAATGATAATATGAATGATGAGCATGCAGAGAAAGACAATGAATAGCGCATCACATGACATACATGCGCTCAACTATCTCTATATTTCTTTCTTTTTTTGTTTCTTTCACACACATTAACTCTATCGTTGTCTCATCTCCCCACCCACACACGCACTCATCCTCCACCCACCAACACTCACCCACTCACCCACATATCCTCCACAACCACCCAGCCACTTCCAACCACCCAGTCAAACATGCATCTCCCACACACACACTCCACCACCGACATATACACCTCCCATATATCCCCGACCCACACACATCTTCCCACCCCACACCCATTCCCTATGCCACCTACACACACACCCCCACACACCCGCCCACACATCCACACACACATTCCCACCCACCCACACCCACATATCCCACTACCAATCAACACTCACACACAACCACCCAAAAAACATATCCCACCCACAGGTTCCCATCTAATATACACATCACCCACCCACACGTCCATCGTCCACACATACACATCCTCACCAACCCGCACATTCCCCCCACACACACACACACATCCCCCACATAGACCACCCACCCATGTCTCGCCACCCACCCACCACACACACACACACACACACACACACACACACACATCCCCAAATAGAAAGAAAATTGTGAAAATGACAACAATATGTTATACATTGTGTAACGAAGACAAGGTTATGCAATTCAATAAAGAATATAATTCTTGGAATTGATATAAACATGATGAAATATGCAGTGCTCTCTCTCTCTCTCTTTCTCTCTCTCGCTCTCTCTCTCTCTCACACACACAAAACACACGCTCTCTCTCTCTCTCTTTGTCTCATACCTACTCTCTCACTCAATCACTCTCTTACATCCTCTTTTACTCACTCACTCACTTTCACTCTCTCTCTCTCTCTCTCTCCCCAGCCAACAGCCGTTTCTCATTGGATACTTATATAGGAATCCTTGTACCGGGTACAGTTGGTATAACTGCTTCACTACAATGATGGATAGAGTGTTTACAGCAGGTAGAGAAGTTATGATACTAGGTGACTTCAACATAGATATTCCTAAATCCAACCAGACATGGGACGATATCATTCTTTCTTACAATTTCAAACAACTAATAAACCGTCCCACAAGGGTTACTGACACATCTTCAACTATAATTGATCATATATATGTTACTTGTCCAGATAATATTATTGAATGTTCTGTTCCTGTTTGTACAGTTAGTGACCACTACCCGGTATGTTGTACATGGTCAAGAATTGGGTTCAAACCTCTTAAACATAAACATGTAAGTATCAAATTTAGGAATTATAAAGCATTCAACCAAGATTTATTTTTGCAAGACTTAAGAAAAGCAGCCCTTGATCACGTTTACCAACTTCCTGACCCGGACGATGCATTAGCTTTCTGGACGAAGACAGTCTACAGTGTGTTCGATAAACATGTGCCAATCAAAGAAGTTCGAGTCAAAAACCAACATAAATCCCCATGGGTCACTAGAGAAGTGCTGGAAATCATGAGAGAGCGAGATACAGCACACAAAAATAAAGACTTCAATTACCGCAGACTAAGGAATAAAGTTAAATATGCAATTCGTAGGATAAAAAAAGATCATTTTAAAAATTTGATTGTAGATAATTCAAACAGTACAAATATATGGAAGGCTATTAACTTGCTAACCAATAAGAAACGCCCCACAGAATCAGCAATACAAAATTCTATAACATGCGATGAATTCAGTTGGTTCTTTCAATCAGAAATAGAGAATCTAAAGTCTTCAATACCAGACTCATCGTGTAATTTAAGTTCACTGGCATCATTCTGTGAGGAGAAGTGCACCAGAAATATTCCCGCTGAGATTCCTTTAATGTCTGTTGCAGACGTTTATAAATATCTCTTGAACCTCAAATCAACAAACTCACACGGCCTAGATGGTATCAGTAATAGAATTCTTCGTTGTGCTGCACCAGTCATTTGCGAGTCCTTAACGTTCATATATAACCAGTGCCTGGCCAAAAACTACTTTCCATCTGCATTTAAAATTGCTAAAGTGTTTCCGCTAATTAAAAATGGCTCAATCGATAATAGCGTTTTGGGTAATTATAGACCTATTTCCTTACTATCGTCGCTATCAAAACCACTAGAAAAACACATTCATAAAATAACGTTACACCATTTAATTAACAATGATCTAATAATTAACAGTCAATCTGGGTTTCGACCTAAATATTCTTGCCACAGTGCTCTAACAAAAATGACCGATAACTGGCACTTAAACATCAACAACGGTAGAATTTGTGGAGCGGTGTTTGTAGACTTTAAAAAAGCTTTTGATATGGTAGATCACGATATTTTAATTAGAAAACTAAAGCAAATGAAGACAAGCACCAACATGGTGAACATAATTACGTCATTTCTATCCGACAGGCAACAAGTCGTGTCCTTCAACAACTGTCTATCAAGACCCACACATCTTAATATTGGTGTGCCTCAGGGCTCAATACTAGGTCCGCTGCTTTTTGCAGTTTATATTAATGATCTTCCTTTATATATCAATACAACTTGTGATCTATTTGCAGACGACTGTACTATATATACTAGTCAAGAAAACCGTAGTGAATTAGATAATTCTTTACAAAAGGAACTTGATAATCTTACTAGATGGAGCAATGAAAACCGCATGCAAATTAACATCGACAAAACCAAATCCATGCTAATAACGACCAGACAAAAACTACAGACACTAGCCATAACTGGATCACCGCTCGAACTCCGCATGGGCACGTTACCTATAGTTAATGTGACTGAACATAAAACACTAGGGCTTTTAATAGACAGCCATTTGAACTGGAGCTCTCATGTTCACGCTCTTACCAAGAAAATAGCACAAAAAGTTTACCAACTTGCTAAAATTCAGCACTTCCTGGACGAAAGCACACGAAAAATATTCTATACATGCTATATCCAATCACATCTCGATTACTGTTCCACAGTTTGGGATGGTTGCCCTAAATCTAATTTAAAACGACTATGTTCTTTACAAAACCGCGCTATTCGTCTGGTTTCTGGCATAAAGCACGTTGAAAGTAATAATTTGTACAGTCATCTAAGACTTCTACCACTACAAAAGCGCTTCCTTTTCAACAAAGCTAAATTAGTGAATAAAATTATATCTCAAAATACCCCAGAGTATCTTCTGCCGCTGATTCAATCTAATGCAATGAACAGCAAGCGCCTAAATTTGTTACATGTCTCAAAGCCTAGATTGGACCTATACAAAACATGTTTCGCCTATTCTGGTGCTCACTTATGGAATGATCTGCCTCCAGATCTGAAAACTCCAATGAGTCCCTACACATTTAACCGAAAACTCTTTCAATACTTAATCCATACCGACTATATGCCACCATAATTCATTTACTGGTATAATTGTTCAGTATAATTGTTCATTATAATTGTTTAACTATAATTGTTCACTATATATGTGTGTGCGTGTGGGAGCGAGAGAGAGAGAGAGAGAGAGAGAGAGAGAGAGCGAGAGAGAGAGAGAGAGCGAGAGAGAGAGAGAGAGAGAGAGAAAGTGGGTGTCAGAGAGAGGGAGAGAGTGAATGCGTGTGTGCGCACGTGCATGCGTGTGTGTGGAGAGAGTGATTGAGCGAGAAATGGTGGGGGAATGTGTCAATGCATACATTCCTACGTGTATGTGTGAGAGTGAGTGAGGGAGTGTATGCGTGCGTGCATGCGTTCATGTGCATGCGTTCATGTGTATGTGTATGTGTGAGAGAGTGTGATTGAGAGAGTTAGTGTGTGTGTGTGTGTGAAGGATTGTGTGTGAGAGAGTGAGACAGTGGGAGAGTTGATGTGTTAGTGTGTGTGTGTGTGAGCGCGCGCATGCGTGTGAGTGTGTGTATATGAAAGAATACAGAGAGAGAGAGAGAGAGAGAGAGAGAGAGAGAGAGCTGAGCAGATGCATGTCATGTAACACGCATGTTATGTAACACGCGAATCCATATGTTTGTGTATTCTCATCTGTCATATTATCAGTTAAATACCTTTGTGTATTCTCATCTGTCATATTATCAGTTAAATACCATTTGATTTTATCATGCATAATATAAACTCATGTTCATTACTGTAGTTTGAGTGAGAGAGTCAGTGAGTATGACTGAGAGACAGAACGAGTGAGCGTGAGAATGAATGAGTGAGCGGGAGAGTGAATGAGTGAGCGGAAGAGTGAATGAGTGAACGGGAGAGTGAATGAGTGACCGGGAGAGTGAATGAGTGAGCGTGAGAGTGAATGAGCGGGAGAGTGAATGCGTGAGAGTGAATGAATGAGCGGAAGAGTGAATGTGTGAGCGTGAGAGTGAATGTGTGTGTGTGTGTGTGTGTGTGAGAGAGAGAGAGAGAGAGAGAGAGAGAGAGAGAGAGAGCATCACTATTTTTACGTCACATTCATTTTATGTACACATTTTTCTCCATGTTTAACATTTTTATGAGACTGCTCATGACAAGTGTCAGTGTATGTGTGAGAGTAAAGTGTGGGAGTTTGTTCATACTAGTTTCAATACTAACGTGAGACATTTTGTATGTGTCTAGATGTGAGGAAGTGTGAGTTTATGTGGAGGATGTGTGTGAGTGTGGGGATATGTGTGTGTGGGGGTGTGGGTGGGGGTATGCGTTTGGATGGGTTGGGGTGTGTGGGTTTTGGTGGGTAGTGGTATTTGTGGGTGTTGGTGGGATGTGTGGGGGTGAAAGTAGGGGTGTTGGAATGGGTGTGGGGGATGTGTGTATGGGTGGAGGATATGTGTATGTGACAGATGCAGTGGATGTGTGTTTATGTGGGTGGAGATGTGTGGATGGTTTGAGGAAGTATGTGTGGGAGGCGGGGTTGTGTGGGTAGGGGATTGTGTTGGGTGGATTGGGGATGCAAGGGCGGGTGGGGAGAAGTGTATGGTGTGTGGGTTTGAGATATGTGTGCGGTGTGTTGGTGGGGGATTGTGAATGATGTGTGGGTGGAGGGTATGTTTGTGGTGGTATGGGTGGAGGATAGTGTGTGGTGTGGGGGATGTGTGTGATGGGTGCGGGGAATGTGCGTATGGGTGGGGTATATGTGTGGGTGAGTAGGGGATTGTGGTGGTTGGGGGAAGTATGTGGGGGAGTGTGGGTGGGAGATGTGTGGATGGGGAATGTGTGGGTGGGTGTGTGTGAGTGGCTTAGGGATGTGTAGGTGGGTGAGGGAGTTGTATGTGTCGGGGTGGGATGTGTGAGTGGGTGGAGGATGTGTGTGGGGGTAGGGGTATTGTGATCGAGAGATGTTTGGTTGGGGGTGGGTCGGTGGGGGTGTGTGGGTGCGTAGTGGAGGATGTATGCGTGAGTGAGTGTGTGTTGGTGGACGGGTAGGGTATGCGTGTGTGGGTGGTGAGAAGTGTGTGGTGTGTTGGTTGGGGATATTGTGTGGGTGAGGTATGTGTGTGTGGGTGGGGGATTTTTGTGGTGTGTGAGTGGGGGTATGTGGGGTGGATGGGTAAGGGTATCTGTGTGGGTGTGGGTGGGAATATTGTGTGGTATCTGGGTGGGGGATATGTGTGTGGTGTGTAAGTGGGGATGTGTTGGTGAGGGATATGTGTGTGTGTGGTGCGTGGGTTGGGAATAGTGCGTGGTAGGGGGTGTATGTGATGTGCGGGTGGGGGATTGTGTGGTGGGGGATTAGGTTAAGGCATGTGTGGGTGGGTGGAAGTTGTATGTGTGGGTGGTGGGGTGTGTGTGAGTGGATTGGGGATGTATGGGTGGTTAGGGAGATGTGGGGGGGGGAGGGACATGTCAGTTGGTGGGGATGTGTGTGTATGGTTTGGGGATGTGGATGTGCGATGTGTGGGTTGGTGGGGGATTGTGTGCATGGGTGGGGAATATGTTGTCGATGGAGATGTGGCTGGGGGATGGGTGGTTTGAGGTGTGGGTGGGGAGAGGATGTGTGGGGTAGGATGTGTATGTGGATGGGCGTGGGATGTGTGGGTTGGTGGGGGAATGTTTGTGGGTGGCGAGTGTGTTTTGGTTGGGGGATCAGGGGAGGGCAGTGTGTGTGGGTGGGGGATGTGCGGGAGGGGGATGGGTCGGTTGGTGGGGTATGTATGTGTCCCTTGGTGTGCGTGTGTGTCGGTAGGTGGGGGTGTGTATGTGTCCCTTGGTGCGCGTGTGAGTGGGTAGGTGGGAGTGTTGTGTGGGTGGGGTGATGTATGGATAGGTGGGAGATGGGCTTCATAACATGGTAATTAGCCTTGTTTATGTTTACAACATTCATTTCACAATGTTTATTTTTCTTCCTATGTAAATGTATAATGCTCTTGATGAACGAAAGACGAGTGATTGGAAGGGCCGAATGTAAGACGGGCCTGTGCGCCTAATTTGTGACCCTAATAAAGTTGATTTAATTTGATTTGATTTCTCTCTCTCTCTCTCTCTCTCTCTCTCTCTCTCTCTCTCTCTCTCTCTCTCTCTCTCTCTCTCTCTCTCTCTCTCTCTCTTCTCTCTCACAAACGCATAGTGAAAAATGATCTGGTCTTATATTGCCATGTAATTTTCAATAGCTTCATAAGGCAGACTGTGCGGAATTGATTGGTTTAATTTCCTAGCGTGTCGCTGGTAAACAATCCAGGTTTCACAAGCATATAACATTCCATGTAGTTTGCTCTGGAATAGTGGTTAGGGGGATACCAACTGTGGGCAGATCGGTGGTTTCTCTGTTGAGTCGTTTGGCCTGCTGGATAAAACTACTTCTTTTCAACCGCCCCATAACTAAATTTTCAAATCGATTCATCATAGGGCGGCCTGGCAAGCTGAGGAACTTTTCTGCTTGGTTTAGTGTTTTCGTATGTCTAAGCTCTCTCAGTGCTTGTGTCCTCCCCATTTTCTTCATTGCTACTATAGGGGTTGATCTGATCCCTCCTGTGATGACCCTAAGTGCTTGATTTTGCACCTTGTCCAGCTCTTGTAGTGTGGTTTTTGAAGCTGAAAACCACGTCGACCTCTGACTCCAAAATCAAGTCAGCCTGTTTCCATTAGTTCTTAATCCCATAAGCAACACATGAATATTGTCGGGTCCCGACGTACAAACGCAATCGTATGTTGGATCAACTAATTTAGTTCTTGGTTATGGGATTTGGTAAGATTTTATTCAGATATGATTGGTCTATCGTATGACAGAATACGGTACTACCTGCTTTCTTTTAAAGTCGAATGTTGGACGGCGCTCACCAAACGCGACACCCTACATTATGTCCATGGCTTCGGGCGGAAGTTTGCAAGTGGGAGGGTACAAGCGTTATCCTGGTGCGAGGAAATGCAAATTGGGGACAACATGTCATGGGAGGACAGACCAGGCTAAACGCCTTGGTCGGCAACTGGTCTGAGATGAAAGCCCTGACAGTTGGACAGTTTTGCTAATCCGGCAGCGTCTGCAGAATTTGTTGCAGAGAGAGGGATGTTGCTGTATGGGCAACACATATTCTCTAAATTCAGCCCATGCTCTGTGCTATGGAGAAGTATAACTCCATTTTACAGACTATCGTCTATTAAGACGATACGGTGCCAGTCATTGGACTTGGGGTTCCTTACATTCACACATGCTATAAGGATTCACAACACACGGTCCTCCAGACAGACAGATAATCGTGGAGGTAGTTAGAACTATAAATAGGTAATTAAATAGATAAGTGTGCAGTTAGCTAGTTCTATAGGTAGATAAGTAAAAGTCAGGGGCGTCACTAGGGGGGTGCGGGGGGTGCGGGCCGCACCGGGTGACACCAAAATAAAAAAAATTGCAAATTTGACAAAGCAGACATAGCTCTGTCTAGTCGGGTTTCATAACCGTTCATTGTTAAATACATGAGCAGGCACAGGGTGCCACCATGCAGAGCGGCTGGTGCTTAAATGAATAAGACTCAGAGCTCAGAGCTGCTCGCTTGTCGAAGTTCTTTATTTATGTTTTACCTGAAGTATTGAAGTTATATTGTTCAATTTGTTTTCATTCTTATGTCCTTATTAACTTTTTGACTTATTTTACAAACATTACTATATGCGATTATATATGGTACAGGAACACTCGGAAGAAGACCATGGTGAAAGTCTAGAGGGGTGACACCAAGAGTTTACCGCACTGGATGACACCAACCCCAGTGACGCCACTGGTAAAAGTGAGGGGTTAGTGTATAGATAGGTAGGTACACTTAGTGACAACTGGCAAGATTGAAGGGAACAGACCAAGAGGAAGACCGAGAGGAAAATACATGGATGGCTTGGCCACATGGCATGGACGAGACAGGAACACTGAGCTGATCCACGACTCTGGTGAAATGGCGAATCATGACCGCCCACGCTTTCCGGCATGGCACATGATTGAGGTACAATGTTAGTTGGTACATAGCTATTTAGGTACATAGATAGGTGGTTAGATAGCTTCGTAGGGAGACGGACAGATAGATATATAGAAAGGTAGAAAGGCAGTCAGAAGTGTAACGATATTATATTCTGAAATATTCGCTGTTACCGTTTACGTAATTATCAGGTTGGTCCGGGCCCCAGTAAGTAAATGGGCCAATAGCTTCCCCGTTTGAGATCCATCGCCAGCTTCCTTCACGAAATTGGTCAGTACCGCCTAGCCAGACGTTGTTAACTAAAGATAAAAGGTAAAACCAAATTACGCTGTCTGATTAAACACGAAACATATCAGAGTACAAAGTAGAAAGACAGTTAAGGCCAATTAAACGACCAACCGGTCATTGAACATGTGACACTAGGCACATATTTGTACACATGATTGTGACAGATTTGTCTGAAGCACTGGTAAACATAGTAACTACACACCGGTGCGGCTCTGGGTTGAGTCAAGAACCGATAGCACGGCACTCGGGGCATTCCCATTCGTGTTCCGTTCTCATCGACAACAACCAGCGAAGCGTCCCAATACTAATGGTGCCAGTTGCAATATGTTTCCACGGCAATCTGGCCTTTCTCGGAGAACTGATAGTACACCACAATAATTCGTCATTGATTACCGCAACATTCTTTCCAAATTGTGTATTTGTTCTTCCATACTCTACACATGATCCCAAAATTCCTGGACCCCATCTGCATTTTCTAAATTATGAACACATAAAGCTAGGAGTAAGACAGGGATGTGTCTTGTCACCAGATCTCTTCTCCCTCTATATCGAAGTAATAATGTGGCAGCAACAACAATGAACAGGTTAAGAAAAAGAGTCTGGGAGAACAGGAAGCTTACTGCCAAAACAAAAGTCCTTGTCTATCAAGCCTGTGTCCTTAGTACTCTTCTCTATGGCAGTGAAACCTGGACAACTTACTCACACCAAGAGAACAATTTAAACAGCTTTCATATGCGGTGTCTGCGAAGAATTCTTGGTATTAAGTGGCAAGACAAAATCACAAATACTGAAGTATTGGAAAGATCAGGTTGTGTGACAGTTTATTCCATGCTCAGTCTTCGTAGACTTAGATGGATAGGACATCTTAGGAGGATGGATGATGGTAGAATACCAAAGGATATCTTTTTTGGTGAATTACAGATGGGTAAGAGATCTCAGGGTCGGCCTCTACTACGATACAAAGATGTGTGTAAGCGGGACATGATTGATACAGGCATTGATAATGCACATTGGGAGCAAGTCGCCGCTGAACGTGTTGCATGGAGGGCAAATATCAGAAATGGAATAAAGTCAAAGGAGAAAATTATTGCAGAAAAGTCACACACCAAGCGTTTGAGACGTAAGATGGTGCATGATGGTGGAAATGACCACGTGTTCACATGCACCCACTGTGAACGGACATTTACAGCGCAAATTGGCCTTATCAGTCACACTCGCTACCGCCATAGTTAAAAGTTATTATGCCTTTTTAGAGCACAAACTATCGTCTGTCAAGACGGCAAGGTGCCAATGATAATGAATGTGAGAGATCAAATAAAAGCCTGGAATAATATTTTGAGGTTATAATATAAATAATATACGATATGCGGATGACACAGTATTGATAGCGGATAATGCAACAGATCTACAACAATTGGTGGGCATTGCAGTAACATAGAGTGCACGTATATCCTTGAATATTAAGAAAATGGTGAAACAATGGTGATATCAAAGAAACAGGTGACACCCAAATGTGAAATAGAGAGAAAGGAAAATTCTTCACCAAGTGGATAGTTTTAAATATCTAGGGGCATTTATAACATCAGATGGAAGATGCACAACAGAGATCAAGCGCGGAATAAATAGTGCAAACAAAGGCTGCATTTTAAAAAAATGAAGAATATCGTATGCAATAAGTCGCTATCATTGAATGTAAGAAAGAGAGTGCTAAAGAGCTATATAGAACCTGTTTTGCTGTGTGGCTGTGAATCTTGGAATATAAATGAACAAATTAGGAAGAGATTGGAAGGAACAGAGATGTGGTTCCTTAGACGAATGTTGCTAATTCCTTCGACTGCCAAAGTAACTAACAACGAATGTTCTAGAGAGGCTAAGGAAACTAGAACATTATATACAACAATAAGAATGAGACAAACAACATTTTTTGGTCATGAGATTATGAAGGTTGGCTGCAGTGGATATACAACACTGCCTGTTTCTCGCCTTGAGTGTACATTCTGTCAGATTGATGTTCATCAATCTCTTCATACTATCTGCCCACTTGTACCGTTGTCTGCCTCTTGCTTGCTTGCCCTCAACATTGCCCTCCAGCATGGTTTTCATAAGAGTGTTATGTCTGTTAGTGTGGCCAAAATATTTCACTTGCTCTTTTTTATTTCTTTAAACAACTCTCTTTTCGTTCCCAGTTTTTCTAGAACCTCTGCATTTGATTCCTTTTTTGTTTCCATGAAATACGACATATTCTTCTGTATATCCCCATCTCCAAGACCTCTATTTGACTTTCTAATTGCTTGTTCAATATTGAGACTTCCGCACCAAACAGTAGTGTTGAATATACGTAGCATTTAACAATTCCCAAGTTAATGCGTTATTAATCTCTCTAGATGTTAATACTGATTTCATGTTGTCGAAGCCATGTTGGGCCATTCTTATTTCCTTTTTGATTTCTACTTCACTTCTGCCATCATCCGTTATTACGTGTCCAAGATAGGAGACACTTGTTACTTGTTCTAGTACCTCCCTGTTTATTGTGATGTTCATTGATGACCTTTACTTTTCGCTGCGTATTATCATAGTTTTCGTGTTTAGATTGTTAATGTCTTAGGCACAAACTACACTATGCCTGTTTAATTGTTCCAATAGGTTTTGAAACTCTTGCTGGCTTTCTGCTAGTAACACGGTATCGTCAGCATGCCTAAGATTGGTTATGATTCTTCCATTGATTTTAAGTTCAGACAGTTCGACTTGTTTAAACATTCTTTCTGTGTATAGGTTGAAGAGGCTTAGTGACAACACGCATCCCAGCGGTACTCCTCTTTTTATCTCTATGGAAGATGAATAATTATTTCCGCATCTAATTGACGCCTGTTAATCCCAGTACAAGTTACTAATAAGTCTGATGTCCTTTCCGTCTACTCCTTTATCTTAAAGGCATGTAATTAGTCGTTCATGTTGTTCTATATCAAAAGCTTTCGTGTAGTCTATAAAACAAACATATATATGTTTCTGAACGTCTATATATCTATAGGGTGTGCACTGCGCCTGGCCCCGCAGCCAGCAGGCTTAGGATCGGCTACTCTCTCAGGAGGGGTGAAAAGTGAAAATTGGTAGCCTGCTGATGACCCGCAGACTACACAAGTCAACCCCACCTTCATGTGGTGCAGACTGCGAAACCATGACCTCGAGGTCATGAGCAAATGGGGCCATGGCTCGCCATATGGGGATGGACTCCCTATGGTCAGATACTTATCCTAAACCTGCGACTGGCCTAGCAAGCCGGCTGGGGAACTTCATACTGCTCGTAGAAAAACTAATAAGTATAAACAGACTGACCCAAATGGATATAGATCCGACAATGTTAATGGACTACGAGACAGATCAGAGATTTAAAAAAATTAGGCTCAATGAAAGTCTGCGGTTTTAATAGTAAAGAAATAGATCTTATAGAAACAATTGAAGAGAAGAAAATTGGACTGATGGGAATAGTAGACACCAAAACAAAGAGGGAAGGATGCAAGGAGATCCACCGCAATTACACTTTTGTCTACGCTGGAGTGGAACAGCAAGAAAGAGCAAGACACCGTGTGGGTATAGTCATTGAACCACGGTTAGCAAGAGAAACACTAGAAATAAAATATATATCAGGAAGAATCATAACAGTGAGAATAAAAGAACAAACGATTATAACATATGTACAAATCTACGCACCATGTAATTGTGACGAAACGGATAAATATCGTAAGATCTCTGCATAATAGCCCTTTGAAGGGAGTGCCATGCGTTGGTCTCCCTTTAATTTAATGTCAATTAATAGGGGAGTTCCCTAGAAAAGTAGTGCGGGGGCGGAGCTATTCTAGTTATTTATAGAAGAATCTAGAATGTTCCCCCAAGTGCGTACGTGGTTTTGATCTCTAAGTTCACGAGTGCGTTGTGCAGCACGGGTTGGAGGAATCCATCGTGACTCTGGTTTTCTTCATGAATCATGAAAATCACGCAGCCCGTGTAGGCGAGTGGAAGGCGGACTGACGTTGTCGGAGTCAGTCGCCCACCAGACCTCAGCGTGGAGAGATCATGGCCAGCAGGCTGTTATAATTGTGATGTCAATATTCGCGGCCAGTGCGGACATCTACAGTCAAGGTTGTGATTCTTCAATCACAGGTTAGTTGAGTACTTATTCTATTATTTAATTGTTGTCGTGATGCCGTGCTGATTCCCGGAATGAATTAATTGCCGTCGTAAAATTGAGTTGTCGCGTAGCGTTATCCGTTACAGTTGGCGGTTTGCATTTTTAAGTAGGCTTTATCGATCAGCAATGTAATGTGTTACCTGACGGAACAAGCCGTATTCCACAGCGAGTGGTGTGTAAATAAAATAGGCCGAACGATGTGCGTTACAGTGTGTAGCAGTTACGGGTTTGGTTTATTCATTACGCAGGCAAGGCGACAGTTTGTCCGTCATGACATCAACATGCTAGACGCTGTAAATGATAAGGTATAGCTTATTATTAGAAATGTGTAATGTGCTTCGTGACATTAGAATGGTAACGTACTTGTTCTATCAGTGATGGTGATGTTTCGAGGAATCAAGGTGAAATCAGCAGTGGTGTATTTGCTGTATGCAGATAGCAGTGTTATTCCGCGTAAGCCGAATGGCGTTGCATCGGTAGGATACCAATTGATAAGAAGTACTCATGATACTATTGTGACTGCTTGTTGTCCTGTCCGTCCGCCAGGATGACCGTGCGTGTTACATCTTACGTTTGTCTAGGCAGCGGGAGGTAGGCCGGTACCCCAATCCGATCGGTACTAGGTCCGACCCAATGCAATCGTGCATATCCGATGAGTGAACATACCCGATCGAGGGTGATGCGGCACTCCGTAATTCGAGGCCGAGGTGTCTAGATAGATCGAGGTTTGAACCTAACCGTTTCTGTCTCTAATATTCTACTCTTCTGGAACCCTGACTCGGTTCATGGAGTACTTGGAGTACTGCCGTGAAGTAGGAGTATATGAGAGGAATAATCCCCCCCCCCCTAAAAAAGGCGGAGTCAGAGTTTGGTAGTGGAGTCTAGAGGTTTGCTACATTGGATGACGTGACTTAAGTCGTCACGGGACAAGGTACACGAGACCCACAGTAGCTGTGGGAAAGTGTAGTGGTGGATGGCCACCACAGCTGTGCTCGACCGGCACAGGTATGACTGACCTGCAAGATAGTCAGTGAATACAAGGGCAACTCAGGATCTGGGGCAGGGATCCCAGACCTGACACTATGGCTGTGATATGATTTTGTTATTTAAGTGTAACAAGTCCTGAGTTCTCCTTAGTTAATGCTATAGTAATGAATTATCAGGAGTATAATTCATTATGGACATATAGTTATTACTGTGTGTAATTCATCAGTCCATGGGTGAAGGGATTGATGAATTGATGAGTCTGTCAGGAAGGAGATGTCCGGCTGGACACCTTCTCGATACAGTAATCCCTACACTGAAAGGAAAGTAAGTGTATATGTTGATTGAGGATGGGAGATGAAACCGGATTGGACTGGCACCAGGCGAAGGATGCTTGACAGAGTCATACAGTCGACTCTGGTGCTAGGGGTTATATGTAGCCCAGAAGTGTTACTTGACTGAACAGGTGTGCTATTGCTTTTTCTACCATCATTATGCCTATATATTATAGTGACTAGGTAGATCTATGATGTGATGATTTCATACTCATGTTGGTAGACATGAGGAATGTCTGAGAGGCAGGTGACAGGGTGGAGATGCTGGTAGTCTTTGTTGTAGTTGAGTACTCACACCAACCTCTCCGTGTTTCAGGATCTGTTATTACTATACAGAAGAAGATTCAAGAGCTGCACCATGAGCTCTATGGGCCCACTCATTCCAGTGCCTATCCAGAAGTTGATTGAGGCTATACTGGGAGTGGTTGTCTGAGTCTGCGAGATCAATGTTGGAAGGAGCTGAGTGCTGAATAAGTCGGTAGGTCTAGGGTAGGACCTCCGTCAAGAGTCCGACGAGTGTCATCCGATCCTGAGAGGATCCAACACTGAAACGTCTGGTGATTCAAGCCAGTGAAGCACTGGTGACATTCAGTCTCTGTGTAAACCTTGGTAATTGCAAGTTGTGCAGAGTGATCATTGTTACCGGTCGCCATGACCTGTGTTATATGCTTCTGGCCCGGCTGGGTTATGGGACACCATGTATCAGTTGATGCTTACATAGTGTTTTTACATTGGTTACCTTTATGAAGCCAACATGTGGTCTAGTGAACTAGGACATTGATTACAACATTGGTGGAAACACCTGAGTGACATGGTTGTGAAGGTAGGGAGTTACCTCATGCCAACGTTATGGACTGTGGACAATGTTTGTGACGGTAGGGAGCTACATCATGCCAACGTGATGAACTGTTGACAGTGTATGCTAGGTTGTGATTACTACCCATGGATCAGGGTAGGTACATAATACTGTGTGAAAATCTATTGTCCAAGGACATGGAACTAAGGTGAAGTGTTTAGTCACCTGATAGACTTTACCAGTGACATTGTGTGATTGTGTGGAGCAACCGCTTATGATGTAAGTGACATATCAGTGTGTGGGTCACTGATGAGATAGAAGAGTGACCTGGCTCTTGTGTATTTTGAGACGGTGCTACATGTATTTTTTCTGCAAGTGGGAGACCGCTAATGTTCTAGGGTCGGCCCAGACTTCATCAAGAGTGTAACGAGGGAAATAGTACGACAGCAAGGAAGGATCCTTGTTCATCAGTGCAGTGTCCGTCAGGCAGTGGTACGGCGCTTGATCAGCCCTTGCTTGGTTCTCTGGGTGAAGAGGGAACTTTGGAGAGGCAGCAGACCTTGGAGTTCCAGTCCACTGGAGGAGCCTGGGTGAGTCGCTACCACGACTGGACAACCGCACGAGCTATCGTCCGCCTCCATGATGAATACTCATCTGCGTCTTTGATCTTGTACATAGTTCTTCTAGTCTGGCTTTCAGCCATCCTTCTCTGTGTTGTGGTTGACGTAGTTCAGAATTAAATTTTTGTTCTCTTAGCTATGACTTTGTGCAGTGATATGACTGGTGTCTGGTCCGAGCCCCCTTGGGGTTTGGAACCCTAGGTGAGGGAGGGGAGGTTAAGCTGTCCCGGCTTGTGTGGGGCCTGGTAGATGTAGAGTGCTATTGAGGTGGTTGGAGCAAAGGCAGGGGATAGTAACTATCGTGGCAAACCAGTCCAAGCCCCGGCGGTCTTGTCACAAGATAGAGTGGGGGCCCGTCCGGGATCTTCTCTTTGTTCTGACATCTCGTAGGAATAGGTTATAGTGTCATCTGTCCTATACCTATTGTCTACTTGACTAGTAGGGCTACTGATACCTTTCTCTTCGACGTGGACAGACATTTAGTTAAGTTAGTATAGATACATAATTACAGTGTTGGTTGGAGTACAGTTAGCATTGTGATTGGGTATTGCATATCTATACTGATACTAAGTTACACTAAGCATGGCTACTCGTACTTTAGATTTAGCTAAGGTGCGGGCATCTGCAACTGAGATGGGATTGGAAGGTGAGGAGTTTAAAGCCTATGTACTGGAAGTAGAGAGAGACTTCAGAGCAGAAGAGAGGGAGAGAAGAAAGTCAGAAATTGAGCTTGAAGCTCGAAAGGTAGCACTTGAAGAGCAAAAGTTGGTGGCAGACCAACAGGCACAAAAACTGGCAGCTGACCTAGAGTCTAAGAAATTAGATGCTAGGAAGTTGGAAATGGAACATGAGTTCCGTATGAAGCAACTTGAGGTAGAGGCTAAATCGGTTGGTGAGTCTGAGGGAGCAGTAGGTGGAGTAGCTTTACCTAGCTCATCAGTAGCCAGCAGACCAGCTTACCATGCTATGAAATGGCCGTTTCCACCATTTGAACCGGACCAAGAGAAGATAGATCAATTCTTAGAGAAGTTCGAGGCAATGTGTAAAGCTATGGGTTTAGAGCCTGAGCGTTGGAATCTTAAGCTTTCACAGGGACTCCGTGGCACCGCGTACGAAGTGTATGCGCGTCTTCCCCCAGGGATGGAAAATGATTATCCAACCCTGAAATCGGCTCTTTTGAAAAGATTCGAAATGACAGCCCATGCTTACAGGCGGAGGTTTAGAACTTCCAAGAGAGAACCAGGTGAGATGTTCTCGGCCTATAGTGTGAGGTTGAACTCATACCTGTTGAAGTGGATGGCGTTGGCCAATTTCAAAGAGGATTATGAGAGTCTGAGAGAGTTGATGGTGGTGGATCAAATGAAAATGCAGATGTCCAAGCCTTTAAGGAATTTCTTAGGGGAAAATGGGGCGGAAAGGCTAGACATAGTAAATAAGTTAGCTGAAAGGTATGTGGAAGTCTATGGTGAGACTGGGGATTCCAGTCAGACTGATTCACAGAAAAGGCAGAAGGGGCTTGATCAGAAGCCCAAGACCAAAGGTCCCAAAGAATCATCCAATGTAGCAGATCCTGTGGTAAAAGACTCTGGTAAGAAACCCGATAAGCAAAGCCCTCCCGCCTCCCCAAAACGGAAGTGGAGTAAGAGGTGGTGTAAGCACTGTAAGTCTCCTTCCCATAATACTGTAGATTGTCTGAGGAAGCCAAAGGACTTGCACTTTGCGTGTCTCGCCTCTACTAGAGGTAGACCTAGCGAGACCACACCTAAGGGTCGGGAGAAACCAAAGTCTGAGAAATCACCTGTGATCGAAACGATAGAGGTGAATGGGAAGCAGGTGGAATGTCTATACGATACAGGATTGCAGTTTGAAGCTGTAATCTCATCCCACCTTGTGAGCCCAGGGCAGCTCACCGGCGAGACAAGAGAATTTCAGCTGGCCATGAGGAGCTCCGTAGCTATGGACTTGCCGATTGCTCGGATTGACATTCGGTGCAGGTATGTTACGGGTAGCATCCAGGCGGCTGTGCTGCCTGATCCTATTTACCCTTTGATCCTCGGTCGTCCGCATGTATTCCTGGGGGACCCCAGGGAACATTGTCTAGTGAGCGCTAGGCAGGCCAGGGCTAAGGATGGAAAAAGGCAGTGTGGTAAGGAAATAGACCATTCTCTTGCGAGGTTAGTGAGCAGTGCTCAAAGTAGGGACCCGACTTTGCGTCCTTACTTACTGGAGGTGTCCCACAGTTCTGTCCCGCCAACTCCGGGTCAGTTCTATGTAGAAAACCGGTTGCTTTATCGTAGAGCCGGGCAAGGGGATAGCCAGTACGGTCAGATGGTAGTCCCTACTGACTACAGATCCCGCTTGATACATAGAGTGCATACCTTATCCTTAACCGGACATAAGGATGTGGGGACAACAGTCCAGTGTCTTTCCAGCCACTACCACTGGCCTGGAATGACAGGCGACGTGCGGAGATATATCCGGTCGTGCCCAACGTGTTGTCTGGCAGCACCAAAGCACAAGACCAGAAACGGTTTATCTCTGCAGATTGGAGATAGGGTTCTCGCACTTCTCCTAATCGAGGGGGCGGAATTCGAACTCGGATGGCAGGGCCCTTTTCCTGTGGAGCGGATAATGTCCCGATCCATGTATGAGGTGAAGGTCCGCGGGGAATTGCGTAAGTTCCATTGTACTCTCCTTCAGAATTTGGAGAGGTCCGAGGTAGTTTCTCCACAAGAGAGTGCGACTACCATCGCGCTAGATTCGGTTCTGGGTCCAGACGAGGGCGAGGAAGACTCAGTCCTACGCAGTACATCCTGTGGGGAGGGTCTGCGGTCTCCTGAGCGTTCAACCGTAGATAGGGCGAACGGGCTCCGTCGGGTAGAGGCCCATGGTGTTAAGCACACTGGGAATCGAGGTCGGACAGGCGATGTCACATCTGGCACGACGGGATCGTCGGGTGACTCGATACGCCGACAGGCTCACTGTCCTTACTCGCGGGAGAGAAGGAAGGAGCAAGGGTACTCCAGACGAACCTGGAGTAAGCGACCATTCATTTCGGTCGACATCCGCGAACAGTCCACGAAGGTGATGCCTAGTCGGGATAGGAAATATCCTATTGTCGGAAGGGACGAGCGAACCTTCAGTAAAGTAACCGATGGCCCGCAACAGGTGGATGCGGAACAGTCCAGTGTAGACCGATCCTGTAAGCCAATCACCAGGCCGTTACGTTTCGGGCCTAATCGCTGGAGATAACGTATGTTTGAGGCGGTGGTTGGTGACTCAGCATCCATACCATTCTGGTGAATCTCCCCAGGGAAAGGGAACGTTATGGAACGTCTTTTCCTGGAAATCCAATCTTGATAGAGTAGAGGTTCAGAGTTCAGACCGATCTTTGTCTAGTGAGTTCGACCGGGTCGACCATCTTAAGTGGGGGCCTATGTGACGAAACGGATAAATATCGTAAGATCTCTGCATAATAGCCCTTTGAAGGGAGTGTCATGCGTTGGTCTCCCTTTAATTTAATGTCAATTAATAGGGGAGTTCCCTAGAAAAGTAGTGCGGGGGCGGAGCTATTCTAGTTATTTATAGAAGAATCTAGAATGTTCCCCCAAGTGCGTACGTGGTTTTGATCTCTAAGTTCACGAGTGCGTTGTGCAGCACGGGTTGGAGGAATCCATCGTGACTCTGGTTTTCTTCATGAATCATGAAAATCACGCAGCCCGTGTAGGCGAGTGGAAGGCGGACTGACGTTGTCGGAGTCAGTCGCCCACCAGACCTCAGCGTGGAGAGATCATGGCCAGCAGGCTGTTATAATTGTGATGTCAATATTCGCGGCCAGTGCGGACATCTACAGTCAAGGTTGTGATTCTTCAATCACAGGTTAGTTGAGTACTTATTCTATTATTTAATTGTTGTCGTGATGCCGTGCTGATTCCCGGAATGAATTAATTGCCGTCGTAAAATTGAGTTGTCGCGTAGCGTTATCCGTTACAGTTGGCGGTTTGCATTTTTAAGTAGGCTTTATCGATCAGCAATGTAATGTGTTACCTGACGGAACAAGCCGTATTCCACAGCGAGTGGTGTGTAAATAAAATAGGCCGAACGATGTGCGTTACAGTGTGTAGCAGTTACGGGTTTGGTTTATTCATTACGCAGGCAAGGCGACAGTTTGTCCGTCATGACATCAACATGCTAGACGCTGTAAATGATAAGGTATAGCTTATTATTAGAAATGTGTAATGTGCTTCGTGACATTAGAATGGTAACGTACTTGTTCTATCAGTGATGGTGATGTTTCGAGGAATCAAGGTGAAATCAGCAGTGGTGTATTTGCTGTATGCAGATAGCAGTGTTATTCCGCGTAAGCCGAATGGCGTTGCATCGGTAGGATACCAATTGATAAGAAGTACTCATGATACTATTGTGACTGCTTGTTGTCCTGTCCGTCCGCCAGGATGACCGTGCGTGTTACATCTTACGTTTGTCTAGGCAGCGGGAGGTAGGCCGGTACCCCAATCCGATCGGTACTAGGTCCGACCCAATGCAATCGTGCATATCCGATGAGTGAACATACCCGATCGAGGGTGATGCGGCACTCCGTAATTCGAGGCCGAGGTGTCTAGATAGATCGAGGTTTGAACCTAACCGTTTCTGTCTCTAATATTCTACTCTTCTGGAACCCTGACTCGGTTCATGGAGTACTTGGAGTACTGCCGTGAAGTAGGAGTATATGAGAGGAATAATCCCCCCCCCCCTAAAAAAGGCGGAGTCAGAGTTTGGTAGTGGAGTCTAGAGGTTTGCTACATTGGATGACGTGACTTAAGTCGTCACGGGACAAGGTACACGAGACCCACAGTAGCTGTGGGAAAGTGTAGTGGTGGATGGCCACCACAGCTGTGCTCGACCGGCACAGGTATGACTGACCTGCAAGATAGTCAGTGAATACAAGGGCAACTCAGGATCTGGGGCAGGGATCCCAGACCTGACACTATGGCTGTGATATGATTTTGTTATTTAAGTGTAACAAGTCCTGAGTTCTCCTTAGTTAATGCTATAGTAATGAATTATCAGGAGTATAATTCATTATGGACATATAGTTATTACTGTGTGTAATTCATCAGTCCATGGGTGAAGGGATTGATAAATTGATGAGTCTGTCAGGAAGGAGATGTCCGGCTGGACACCTTCTCGATACAGTAATCCCTACACTGAAAGGAAAGTAAGTGTATATGTTGATTGAGGATGGGAGATGAAACCGGATTGGACTGGCACCAGGCGAAGGATGCTTGACAGAGTCATACAGTCGACTCTGGTGCTAGGGGTTATATGTAGCCCAGAAGTGTTACTTGACTGAACAGGTGTGCTATTGCTTTTTCTACCATCATTATGCCTATATATTATAGTGACTAGGTAGATCTATGATGTGATGATTTCATACTCATGTTGGTAGACATGAGGAATGTCTGAGAGGCAGGTGACAGGGTGGAGATGCTGGTAGTCTTTGTTGTAGTTGAGTACTCACACCAACCTCTCCGTGTTTCAGGATCTGTTATTACTATACAGAAGAAGATTCAAGAGCTGCACCATGAGCTCTATGGGCCCACTCATTCCAGTGCCTATCCAGAAGTTGATTGAGGCTATACTGGGAGTGGTTGTCTGAGTCTGCGAGATCAATGTTGGAAGGAGCTGAGTGCTGAATAAGTCGGTAGGTCTAGGGTAGGACCTCCGTCAAGAGTCCGACGAGTGTCATCCGATCCTGAGAGGATCCAACACTGAAACGTCTGGTGATTCAAGCCAGTGAAGCACTGGTGACATTCAGTCTCTGTGTAAACCTTGGTAATTGCAAGTTGTGCAGAGTGATCATTGTTACCGGTCGCCATGACCTGTGTTATATGCTTCTGGCCCGGCTGGGTTATGGGACACCATGTATCAGTTGATGCTTACATAGTGTTTTTACATTGGTTACCTTTATGAAGCCAACATGTGGTCTAGTGAACTAGGACATTGATTACAACATTGGTGGAAACACCTGAGTGACATGGTTGTGAAGGTAGGGAGTTACCTCATGCCAACGTTATGGACTGTGGACAATGTTTGTGACGGTAGGGAGCTACATCATGCCAACGTGATGAACTGTTGACAGTGTATGCTAGGTTGTGATTACTACCCATGGATCAGGGTAGGTACATAATACTGTGTGAAAATCTATTGTCCAAGGACATGGAACTAAGGTGAAGTGTTTAGTCACCTGATAGACTTTACCAGTGACATTGTGTGATTGTGTGGAGCAACCGCTTATGATGTAAGTGACATATCAGTGTGTGGGTCACTGATGAGATAGAAGAGTGACCTGGCTCTTGTGTATTTTGAGACGGTGCTACATGTATTTTTTCTGCAAGTGGGAGACCGCTAATGTTCTAGGGTCGGCCCAGACTTCATCAAGAGTGTAACGAGGGAAATAGTACGACAGCAAGGAAGGATCCTTGTTCATCAGTGCAGTGTCCGTCAGGCAGTGGTACGGCGCTTGATCAGCCCTTGCTTGGTTCTCTGGGTGAAGAGGGAACTTTGGAGAGGCAGCAGACCTTGGAGTTCCAGTCCACTGGAGGAGCCTGGGTGAGTCGCTACCACGACTGGACAACCGCACGAGCTATCGTCCGCCTCCATGATGAATACTCATCTGCGTCTTTGATCTTGTACATAGTTCTTCTAGTCTGGCTTTCAGCCATCCTTCTCTGTGTTGTGGTTGACGTAGTTCAGAATTAAATTTTTGTTCTCTTAGCTATGACTTTGTGCAGTGATATGACTGGTGTCTGGTCCGAGCCCCCTTGGGGTTTGGAACCCTAGGTGAGGGAGGGGAGGTTAAGCTGTCCCGGCTTGTGTGGGGCCTGGTAGATGTAGAGTGCTATTGAGGTGGTTGGAGCAAAGGCAGGGGATAGTAACTATCGTGGCAAACCAGTCCAAGCCCCGGCGGTCTTGTCACAGTAATACAAACAATAATGAGCAAGAATGTGAGGAATTCTACTAAGACATCCATAACGTGCTTAATAAAATAGATAAGAAGGACAACATCATAGTTATGGGAGACTTCAATGCAAGACAACAGAGCGGCATAAAAATAAAACATCTTGGAGCATTTGGAGACAAACATAATGAAAGAAATGATAACCGAAGTAGACTGATAGAGCTATGCAGCCAACACGACCTCTATATAACAAATACATTCTATAAACACAAAGACTCACAAATATACACCTGGAATAAATGGAACGATCTCTGTCAGTGTTTCCCAACGTGGGGCCCACGCCCCACAATGGGGCAATTCGATTGTTAAGGGGGGCAATTTGAAAATGGACTCGTCCAGAGTTTAAGTTAACCGTATGGCGACTCTCAGTCACTACTCGAGCTGGGTATAAGTAACTTCTGTCTGCCATGTTAGTAGCCGTGATTTCATTGTTAGACGTTAGAGTTGAACTACTGCTTATACTGGGCCGGCACTAAGCATTTCACGCTATTTGTTCTGAATGGCTAAAATGCTTATTGCCGGGATCTCAGTTTCTGCAGTGTTTCGCAGTAACGCTCAGCATTCACCGTTGGTGTTAATTTGAAATAAGCGTCCGTTAAATTATTGTAAAAGTCTCGTTTTAATAAATATATATATATATATATATATATATATATATATATATATATATATATATATATATATATATATATATATATATATATACACACACACATTGTATAAATATAAGTAATATATAAATGATATGTAATTTCAAATGGTAATTTTTTTTTATTAATTTCAGTTTTAGAAGCATCATTTTCCAGAAAAAAATTGTCAAATGAAAAAGTATTTTATTTTTGTTGTTTGCGGTGGGGTAAATGTGCCATACAAATTTAAATATGCATTGTTAGTCTACGTTTACTCCAGTTCATTTTTTTTTTTTGTTTTTTAGTTTTTAATTGATCTTATATTTATTTATTTCAGCCCAGAGTGAAATGAGTGGTGCAAGCAAGAAAACAAAATTCATCAGTATTCAGAGGAATATTTAAAATTTGGTTTCATACCCGCTGTCCATGATGAACGGTCACCTTTGTGTCTTTTCTGCCAACAATGCTTGACCAACGAATCAATGAAACGAGGTCATCTTAAGGCATATTTAAAAGCGAAGACATAATGATCATCTACATCAAGTGCCCTGCCAGCTGACGTAGGCGTTCATGGCTCTCCATAGATCTCGGTCTTTGGTTTTCTGGATCAACTCTGCTGCTGATATTCCTCCATGCCACCGTCTCAATCCATCCAGCATCATTTCTATTGGCCTGCCTCTGCCTCTCTTCCCCTCGATCGTTCCAGTTGTCATAATGTTCTCTAATGCCTCTCTTCTCATCACGTGACCGAAGAAAGCTGTTTGTCTCTGTCTTATTGTTGTATATAATGTTCTAGTTTCATTAGCCTGTTTCAGGCAGTCGTTGTTAGTTACTCTGGCAGTCCACGGAATTCGTAACATTCGTCTCAGGAACCACATCTCTGTTGCTTCTAATTTCTTCTTAACTTGTTCATTCACATTCCAAGATTCACTGCGATACATCAAAACTGGTTCTATATAGCATTTCAGCACTCTCTTTCTTACATTCAGTGATAGTGACTTATTGCACAAGATACTCTTCATTTTCTGAAATGCGGGTTTTGCTTGCCCTATTCTGCTCTTAATCTCTGTTGTACATCTTCTTTCCGGTGTTATAAATACCCCTAGGTATTTAAAATTATCCACCTAGTTAAGAATGTTTCTTTCTATTTCTATGTCACATGTTGGTGTCACCATTTTCTTTAATATCCCCATTGTTATTGTTTTCTTGATATTCGAGGACAGTCCTTTCTTTGCTCTCTCTGTTACTACAATGTCCAACAATTTTTGTAGGTCTGTTGATTTATCCGCCACCAATAATGTGTCATCTGCATAGCGTATATTATTTATATTATAACCTCCAACTAGTATTCCTGGCATCTCTTAGATCTCTCTCATTATTACTTCGCTATATAGGGAGAAGAGATTTGGTGACAAGACACACATAACATAATGCTTCTATTAATTCAGATTTGAATTACTTTCAAGCTTTAAAGAAACAAATAAAAAAAATAGTAACATTAAAGTCTCTTTTTACTGCCCATAATGCAATTGTCAATCGTACCCGTGAGGCTAGTTATCAAATTTCATTTCTCATCGCTAAA
Organism: Cepaea hortensis; assembly: GCA_963921405.1. Classification (NCBI taxonomy): domain Eukaryota; kingdom Metazoa; phylum Mollusca; class Gastropoda; order Stylommatophora; family Helicidae; genus Cepaea; species Cepaea hortensis. The sequence continues at coordinate 23,642,113 of OY992879.1, read as the reverse complement.
TCTGGGAAAAGTCACACTATAAGGGATAATTTAATCAAACCATCAATATCAGCATTTCTTAAAACGGTTCTAGAAAAAGATGACCAAGACGTTAAGTTTATGCTACTAAGTAACAATACTGTTAGCTGAAGAATAGACGAAATGAGTGAGGATATTGAAATACAACTTGTTGAGAAGCTGAAAGCATGAAAATTCTCGGTGCAAATGGATGAATCAACTTTGAGAGACAGTGAAGCCGTATTTATAACTTACGTAAGATATATTGATAAAGGTTATTTTGCTGAAGAAATGTTGTTCTGTAAATCATTAGAAAGCACCACTACCTTCAAAGATATATATAGTAAGCTAAATTAATATACCAATGAAACATATAACATCTTGTGGTGCAGATAGTGCTCCTAATATGATGGGGAAGAAACATGGTTGCTTAAAATTGATCAAAGATGAGAATCTAGAAATGCTTCTTGTGCATTGTGTTATTCACAGGGAAAATCTGGTAGCTAAAAACATTTTGCCTGTTCTAAATGAAGTACTAAATTTAGTTATAAAGTGTATCAATGCTATTAAAGCTAATGCCAAATGTGAACGTCTCTTCAAGTTATTTTGTGAAGAACAAAATGAAGACCACGTGAGACGTATACTCCACACGGAAATAAGATGGCTCTCGAAAAGGAACTGCTTGAAAGGTTTTATGGACCTATTTGATACTCTTAGTGATTTTTAAAGCGACAAACCTGAAATGAAAAATCTGTTAATGGTCGATGGTAAGGCATTTGTGAGTTACTTAGCCGATATCTTTGAAAAACTAAATATATTAAATAAACAACTTCAATGAACAAATAAAACTCGTGTCGATGAAAAAGCGAAGATATCTGTTTTCATTACCTTTACTGAATTATGTCAGACATATATTTACAACAAAACTTTTGTAAAGTTTCATTGGCTCCAACATACCTCAGAGTAGCTGCAGACACAGACCACACACTGCATGAGGCGCTGGATGCAGTTAAGGGTCAGCGACTGATAAGATGGAAATCATGGATGGCTCAGGCGGAGGATACGATCAGACAGGTGTGCCCCTTGGAGAACATTAGGCGTGGAGAGGAGTGGGTCAGAGTGCCAGCGGAGCAGTTAGACTTGTGCAGAGTTATAATCACATTAAGCCGGGAGTGCAGGGAGTGGCCAGCAGGGGTCACGGAAGTGGAAATCCAGCAACTAATTCAGGACAATGCTCACTCGAGTGATGTGATTATCTACACAGATGGTTCGGTGTCAAGAGGTGAGAGAAGTGGCTGGGGTTTCATAGCCAAAGCTAATGGTCGATGTTTGGGGCAGGAGAGCCTGGCATATGATACCACAACATCCAGCTTAAGAATGGAAGTGGAGGCAGTCACTGCGGCTCTCCGCTGGATGGATAATACGACACACACACACACATCTTGATTGTAACTGACTCAGAAAGCATGCTGACGAGGGTGAGGACGGGCAGACTTCGTGCGGAGTGGCTTGCTTAGCTTCGGAGGTCACAGGTGACAAGCATCGCCTGGATCTTTTCTCCGGGGCATGCCGGTGTGCTTGGAAATGAACAAGCGGACAGATTGGCTGGCTCTGCAGAACTTGGTGGAGTATTGATACATGACAAGGCAGATTTGGTTGCGGCCTTGCGGGAGCACGTGCACACCTCGGAGGAGCAAATGGATTACCATGGTCTGGCAAGAATGAGACAACGAGGAGTGACGAAGGGATCTGGCCGACGCTCAACGCTCAACGGAAAGGCAAGACGGACGTATAATCAGATTGCTACTGGTACTATTAGTGTTGGAACTCTTCGCTGGCTGCTGAGGATGGGGACGGAGCACTTATGGGAATGCCCCGAATGCTGTGATGTCGATTCCTAAATCAATCAATCAATCAATCATTGGCTCCAAAAAGTGAAGTGGCTGATACCGCTATATATGTTATTGTTGATCATCTGAGCATTTTATCGGCTGATTTAAAAGAAAGATTTTCTGATTTGAAACAGATTTATTTCCCTACTTGGATGATGCAGCCAATGTTAGTGGATTTGTCTGATATTTCAAATATGCAGTATCAAAAATAACTCGCAGAAATGCAAAATGATGAGTCAATTAAACCTTTATTTTATATAAAAGAAGCGATGGCATGTCTTTGTGAGGAAACCCAAATCAAATATCCAAATGCAACCAAATGTGCAAGAGAACTATTGTTACCGTTTCAGACTTCATATTTAGCTGAATGCGGATTTAGTGCCATAAATGATTTGCTGCTAAAAAAAAAAGGAAATCGTCTGGATACAACAAAACGGGGAGACTTGAGACTGAAGTTAACTAAATTGGAACCTGATATAAACTCTCTTTGCAGCAAGCATCAAGCGCAAGGATCTCACTAAATTCAAATAATAAATAATTACTAATAATTAAAATAATATAGATAAATCTTTCATTAAAATTATTTTAAACTTGAATTTCAGTTCTCCATTATATGTTTTGAAAATTTACTTGCTATGTTTGTTGAATAGTTTCCTAGTGATTTCTTCCTAAAACCTATCATTCAAGTTTCTTTAGCGAAAATTTAAATTTTTGAATATTAAAAATTATGTATATTGGGGGGCGGGGGGGGGGGGGGGGATACGAATTTTAGAAAGGATTTGGTGGGACACAGCACAAACAAAGTTGGGAAACACTGATCTATATACTACAAGCCAAATTGATTTTAAATTAATAAGAAATAACAGAAATGGAAATAAATAAGATGCAAGGGCAGTGGCCTACTTAAGTATAAATACAGACCACAAAGAAGTCGTTGTCCATCAGTAGAAGAAAGCAAAGACCAGGAAAATACATGCCATGCGAATCAGTAAACTTAAAAAAACTCAAAGACGAGTCAGTGATGGAAAATTATGAGAAAGAACTAACTGAAATCTTTGTAAAATTATCTATAGAAAGAAATACAGTGGAAGAAAAATGGGAGATGTTCAAATCAAGCATTTTAAACACTGCAAAAATAGCACGTGGAACCACGAAATAACGCAAAACACGGATCAAGAAAATAACAAGTTGGTGGAACGTAGAAGTAAAGAAAGCAGTAGCAGACAAAAAGGAAATAAAAATATAAACAGTGGTCGAAGAGCAAACAGGAATGCGATTACATAGAATATAGAATAGCAAGAAGACATGTGAATAGAATAATAAAGAGAGAAAATCAAAACGACTGGGAGGAGTATGGAGAAACCCTAAATAAAAACTACAAGGAGGATACTAGAAACTTCTACAAAAAGATAAGTGCAATGCAAACCAGAGGAGAACCTTTTGACCCAAATGACATAATTAACAGTGAAAATGTAGACCTAATAAGTGAACAAAAACAAATCCTAATAAGATGGAAACAGTACTTCGACCAACTTCTCAAAATCCCATCAGACGTCACAGGATTTTCAAGAAACCGACACAAATGCCACTGAAGAACGAGAACCAGACATACTAAAAGACGAAATTATAGGAACCGTCACTTTTTTTAACAAATCACCAGGAAAAGTTGAAATATCAAATCAACTAATTAAAGCAGCACGAGAAGTAGGATCAGCATGGCTACATAGACGCATGTGGAAAAACAAAGGCAGCAAAAGAGACTGCACACAATACAGATACATTTCACTGTTGAGTAATACTGGGAAAATATTTTGCAAAATTCTTGAGAAAAGATTACGAACCACCATAGGGAGCATAACATGAAAATTAGCAACAACGATTTACTAAACGAACGTTCCTTGAAACAAGTAAAGAGTTTCAAGTACCTAGGAAGTATAATATCATCAAATGGCAAATCAGAAGTCGAGATCGAAAATACATGCAATAAGGCAAACCAACTCATTGGACAAATGGCACCAATACTAAAAAACAAACATGTATCAATAACTACAAAGAAATCACTTTACAACACATTCTTCCTACCAACTCTACATTGCCAAACTTGGACAATGACAGAGACAAGAGAAAAGAAAAATCACAATAACAGAAATGAGATTCCTGAGAAGAATACTATATGAATCCAGAAGAAATAAGATCGAAAATGAGGACATCAGGACTAAAGTGGGGGTTATAGCAGCACTAGATTTTATTAGAAGGCAGCAAGTCAGATGGTTTGGCCATGCAAGTAGGTTACCAACTAACATTAAACCACAACAAGCAATGATGTATTGACCAGAGGGAAGCAGAGAAGAGGCCGACCAAGTAAACGATGGACGTAGGGAATAACAGATTCAATGGGAATATCCATACGTGAAGCCCATACGCGGGCACTCTCACGATGTTTATACTTCACCTCGACACCTCAAGATACAACTGGAACATGATGAGATGAGAAATGAGATGTGATATAATTAATTACAATTAACATCCACAAACAGATAATTGCTTCTCTGGCGCCGTTATTTTTGCGGAACCCAAATTATTCTTCAGCTACTTCCTTATATATTGCATTTTGAATTCTTTCATGTATGACTATGAGTGGTATTTAGTTATATGGCGCATTAAGCTAATAGTTCAATAATCATCACAATCAACAATTCTTTTCAGTTGTGTTCCATTTCTAGATCCTCTAATTCTTTACCATTTTTCTCTGGCACCTCTGCATATAGCGTATTTCTCTGTCTATTAATTTATTTTCTGGAGTGTTCTTTGCTTTCTTCGAGTCATTTTGTTCAAGAATGCATCGGTTATCCATAAATGCGTTTTCTGTTTTACCTTCACTAGCAAGGTGGTATTTGCCACCTGGTTGCTAGTATGCACTATTCACACTAAGACAAATATGTGGAACTGCTACGATAACACTATCGCGCCCGGTATAGGGCACTTTACTGATTAACAAAAAAGCTTACATCCACGTGTCTCCAGCTGTTGTACCACCCACTCTTGTTCTGAGCTACTTTCAATTTGCAGTAGGCGCGCGCCAGCAGCGGTGCATATTGCCTACAAATAAAACAAGCATAGTAATCTGAACACGTCCTCTCATAATGAATATAAACACAGACGCCACACACAATTTATTGCGCGATTTTCTGCCTGTCATATTGCAGTACATCTCGTCAGGTGCATGCTGCAGAGTTGTGTATCATATAATGTTAATGCACGAATACTATTTCATCTGAAATAATGAATACATAGTCATTTATATTTTTCGAATTTGTATTATGTTATTCCCTTGTTACAAACCTTTGAGAACAAAATTTTAAGACGCATCTTTGGACCCATTAGGGATACACAAAGTGGAGAGTGGAAAAGAAGAAGTAACAAAGACATTTATGATCTGTTTAAGTCCCCGCTAATCACTGGTATCATGAAGGCTAATAGACTACAATGGCTGGGGCATATAGAAAGAATGGAAGATAATAGGGAAACAAAACTCGCTTACACTCAGGAAATAAATGACCGTAGACCCCGAGGTAGACCAAGAAGGCGGTGGAGAGATAATACATGTACAGACCTACAAGCACTTGGAATCAACGACTGGCAAGAGAAGGTCCACCAGAGAGACGAATGGAGACGGATTGTATTTGCAGCAAAGAACCTCAATGGCTCGGAACGCTGAAGAAGAAGAAGAAGAAGAAGTATTATGTTATTCCCACGATAATGTCGGATTTAAAATGATGTCCTTGCGTTTCCGTAGCAATGACCGGAATCGGATAATTGATAATGCATCGAAAGATTTGTCTTTATACATCTCTTTGTTAATTTATTGATAGTATGCTATTATTGCTAACAAGCAAATGTTCCGTTATGGCCGCCAACGATGTTTTTGTTACCTGTCGACTGCACGGGAATTTCTGATGATTGATTAACTCTCTTTTCCACCCATCGTGTTTGTTCGATTATTAGATATACTAATTGTCTTTATGTTCTACCTATATAAGTGGCTTGACACCCACAATGGGATTGATAGATACAGTTTGATTTATTGTATGAAGAAAATGGTTCTTTCACAAATGGAGTAAGTATGGAGTGGTTTTATATCTGATCAATTTTCAGCAGAAAAGAATGTGGTAATTGTACTGCATTGATTGTTGTATGTTATTACATGTATATGCAACATTTCATTTATATACATAAAATAAATGATGAAAATTACGGGTTATTTTCTCCTTTGAGAGTTCTCTTGTCATAGTAAAATTGTTGTAAGCAATTACCCTACATTAATTATTTAGTTGGTAGAGGAGAGGCAAGGAACCATCCATAAGGACATTTGGGACACTCAGTAAAAATTTCATTTTTTCCTTGAGGTATTCCTTGGTTCTCCAAAACTCTATTTAATGGTCTCAAATCATTGAGCCAGTGACAGCTAAATTAACTTTAACGGGCAGGATCACATTGAGAAAGAGGAACTCTGGATCCTTGATCTCTTTGGGGTTGAGCCATCAACTATTTATCCGACAAGAACCAGATCCTTAATATCTGATGATCTATGTTCTTCTAAGTGCGGTATAATCTTGTCCGCTATGATAGCTAGAGGGCTCCCCATGGCAGATCCGTCTATTAGACAATAACCTGGTTATTTTGTTTTTTTGTTTTTTTTTTGTTAATGAATTTAATATTAAATTTGCGCAGCGGTAATAGTTTCTCGAATGTTGATGTAGGTAGGCCTAATTTTGGGTTGTGAGCCCCGATGGATGATTAGCTGCGCAGTCGCCTCACTGATACATGCATTAACTTGTCGCAGTCCGACATATCGTTTGCTTGTAGTGATTTCTTGGTAATGATGTGGTCTTTAACGGACATTTGTGTTTAGATGGCGTTATGCGATACTAAAGTTCTATATGCATGGTCTCTCTGGCCTAGATGTTAACGTCTTTCTCCGAAATCCCGTATATTCTCGTGAGTAAAGTAACCTGCGTGAGAATAGGTAGCGGTTCTCGCCACGTTTGCAACTTACGGAGTATGTTAGCAGGTCACTCAGAAAGCAATGTCAAACTACTGAGCGTAATCGTGCTTAGTACATGAACAGCAGCTGAAAATGATGATGTTGACTGCAACGTCCTGTGAAGGATATGGAAAAAAAAATACCAATATGGCTTTGAGCCATCCGACAGAGTCAGCAAAAGATTGCTGTTCGCTTCGAAAATTGTTCAAACAGATATTTGAATTCAGCCTGTGACTCAACCTGGTTAACATGTTTAGGTGGTAAAGACACTTTACGGCAAAAGTGGACGATGGTGATGATACCTGCAGCTCTTTTGTATCACCATATAGGAACAGAGATCACGTATTGAAGGACAAACACACTACATATAGTCTCTAAGCCATAAACCCTCGGAAGTGAGAGCCTGGCCGACACAAACATACATCAAAATTGAGGTGAGGTGCTGAGTACGCTACATGCTTGGCGCAGATACTCGTTCGATGGCTCTTAGCTAAGGGATATGAGGTATCCCCGGATGAGAGGGCCTGACCGTTACTCGCCCACAGACGCACGGAGGTAAGGTGCTGAGCCGGCAGCACATGTAGCCTACCTCGTGAGAGAGTACAAAAGGTGGAAAAACACCTCGGTCGCACGTCCCGTAGAAAGTTTGAAACGGTACTCATGGAGTGAGTGTAGTCAAAGGTGGAAAATTGTCTCGTTGACACGAAATGGAACGCCTGTCTTGCGAATCCATTACGTGGCAGCCCGAAGCAAAAGCTTGCTGTGTGGAAATAAGAGTTTCGAAACCCGAGGAAGGCTAACCTCATAAAAAATGTCCGCTGAAGCCGGAAGTGCCAGCCTACGGGCGGCAAAATAAAAATGGCACTACGCAATTACGTCCGAGTGAAATGTCTTTCGTGACCGGAAAAGCTCTAACTAGTCTTCCCTCGTGCTAGGAACAGCTACCTAGTCTCCGAATGCCGCTCGTGCTAGGAACAGCTATGTAGTTTCCGAATGTCCGACGTGTCTGGAACAGCTCTGACGGACACAACGACAAGCACATGTCCGAAAAACTCGCTAAGTGGATATTGACTGCAGACCAGTTTGGTCTGTGCGGGAACGGCCCGGGGCGAACGAAATGCCTAATATATTGAAGTGAGGAATTAAAGCAGCCATGAGCAGGACGTGACGTTTTCCTCCGTGAGCCTAGGACCAGGGCGCTATGTGCGGGCCCTGCAATTATGGAAGCCACCCTGGATGGCGGAAAATGCCATGGACTGCCCCTGTCTTCCTTTGAGGGACGACCGTTGTCTTCACCCGTTCCAACTTGGCCAGCTGGGTTGTGGACGGTACCGCAAACAGTGAGAGTCTCCTAGGAATGCTACCTGGTCAAACAAGCACGCTGAAGCCGGTTGTGTTCGCCTACGGGTGCATAACAGACACACCGCAATCACATCTGAAAAAACACTCCGGATGATCGCAAAGAAGAAGAAGAAGGAACTGATTTTTAAAAGCCAATTATGTATGAGACCCTTTTTCTTGAATAGAAAAAGATGAAGAAGAGAATTAACTAGGTACAGAATGGGATGGGAAATATAGTGGTCAATTCCTAATCAATCAAGGTATGACTTAACCGGTAGACCTGAGGACAGGCATAGGTGAAGATGAAACTGCACATCTGCTAGTCTAAAACTTGAACACCATATAATGGAAGATGGAATGGAGAGCAACCAATTATGATGTGGATACCTATTTGAGAGCAACAAGACTCTCTGCCTTCCATTGTTTATTTTCCTAGGATTGCAATTCTTTTAGGTATTTTCTTTGTGATGTTCTCGAGAAAAATGTAGAACATTTCAGTTCTGATGTTCATATTGCTGATACTTTTAGATTTATGATGGATGCTAAAATTACAAGTAGTGGTCATTACCCAGACCTGACTTTGTGAATGCAGCACTTTGTGAAAGTAGTTGTAGCAGCTTGACTGAATGCAGTAGCCACTTAACTGAATGAGGCAGCTGAGATAGTGAGGCCAAATACTATTCCACAGCAACTTCCTGCCAATTTTCACCACCTTTCCAGGACAGGTATTAAATATCCTTTTTCCTAGGCATAGGTGGAAGAAACACAGTGAGCCAAAAGATCAAATGAAACTGGGGAAAAAAAAATAAAAGAACTCTCCAGAATATTCTAACTAACTGTATGCTACCGAGATCCAAGAACTGGATGGGAAACCAACCAGGGTGTACACAGCTTCTTTCCACAGATTAGAATTAGGCCAGCAGAAGAGGCCCAATATTTATAATTAAGAACGGATGCAACTCTGAGGACCATGTATGATACAGTGGCACATCCAGGAGATAGATAATTAGTTAAAGATGAATGTAAATAATCTGGTAATTGTACTGCATTGATTGTTGTATGTTATTACCTATATATGCAACACTTCATTTATTTAGATAAAATAAATGATGAAAATTACGGGGTTATTTTCTCCTTTGAGAGTTCTCTTGCCATAGTAAAATTGTTGTAAGCAATTACCCTACATTAAATATTTAGTTGGTAGCTGTAGCAGCTTGACTGAATGCATTAGCCGCTTAACTGAATGAGGCAGCTGAGATAGTGAGGCTATAACAGTAAGGGATTTAGCTTAGTAGTTAGAGAGTTAATGAATGCGCAGCATTCATTAACTAATGGGGAAATAATAGTTAGTGAACGTGTGAGCACAAAGGAGTTTAGGTATCCAGGGGTTGCACACACGTCACTGGGGATTCAGCCATGAGAAGAACAACAAATATGTCTGCATGTGCATCGACAGTATGAACATGTAATGGATTAACTCAATTAAACCTTTTATACAATACAACGCGGAGTTTGTCATCTGTATTTATGTCCGCCACTAACGATCCACAGCTAGGCCATGTTCACACTGTGATATGACCTGATTTGGCGCCGAGTATACCAGGATTTCGGAATCGTGCTGTCGCGGCCACCACTGATCACAGAGGTCCTCAAAGAAATTAAATTGGAATATAAAAGTCAACAGAAGTCATGGAAGGTTGTACACTCTGGAGGAACAACTTACGTCGGATTTTCAAGTCTTTGTGATGGGGTTGATCGTTGTTAGAACCGCCACACAACACATAATGTTCCGAGTGGTGAAACAGAGCAGCCATCGTCAAGCTTGAATCCATTGTTGACCTGCTCGTTTTTTTCGAAACGTATGGATGTTCCAGATATGCTGCCGTGAAATCTGGTTTTGCTGGAACTGTCGAGTTAACCGTTATCGTCTGAAGTATATTGAAGGTGACCTTGGTAGTCTGAAGATAAAGTCCGGAGTTCTTGGTCAACGCTTATAGGGAGCCGAATCAATCAATCAATCAATCAATTGAGTATTGTCTCGATCGTTGTAATTTCAAATCCAGACGAGCACAATCAGCGGCATGAAAACGACTAGAAGGCACCGACTTCGATTGAAGTGAGGAATCCAGAGGCTCTTCTTTTTCTGTTCCTGCGAGAGAAGAGGACAACATTCAAGTTTGTCGATTGGGCGTCACACTCCTTCAAGTTTGTCGATTGGGCGTCATACTCTTTCAAGTTTATCGATTGGGCGTCATACTCTTTCAAGTTTGTCGATTGGGCATTACATTCCGTCATTTTGTCGATTGGAACATCTTCCGTCATTTTGTCGATTGGAACATATTCCGTCACTTTGTCGATTGGAACATCTTCCGTCATTTTGTCGATTGGAACATCTTCCGTCACTTTGTCGATTGGAACATCTTCCGTCATTTTGTCGATTGGAACATCTTCCGTCACTTTGTCGATTGGATCATACTTCATTTCTACCCATAGACATAGAACAGGTAGCGTCAGTTGGTAAACCCAGAACAAACGACAGAGCAGTATAGGTAATGAAAGATCTATAGAGAGTATAATTATAAATTTTGATTAATAATAATTTCGGATTAATTAACAACATACTCAATTGAACAGAATATTTCTTGCTGCTTGCTTTAAGATAATATTGTCTTAAAATATTAGTATATTATATTGGTTGGTACTTTCCATTACAGATTTTTTAGAATGGAAGCCCAAGATTTTGCTCAAGTACTTAGTGGAGTTGGTGGGGCAATATCAAAGTTGGACGCGGTGTTAAGACAGCAAAGTTTAGTCAGTGATGTCGAGAGATTTAATGGACAGGCGAATCAATTTAAGAAATGGATTATTTCCATTGAGAAACATGCTTATCTAGTGAACGCTACAGATGAGGATAAAAATAATTTAGCTTATAGAACTAGTACAAGTCCTGTTTCTGATCATATAAGAAGAAAACTAGAAGCTGGAGGAGGTGAAACCTGGGAACAATTCAAAGACGACCTAGCTCATAAATATGCAGAGATTACTGACCCTCAACACGCATTCTCAGTGTTGCGACAGACGAGACAAAATACTACAGAAAGTGTACAGCTATACAGTGATAGGTTGATCAATTTAGCCGAAGAGTCATTTTTGGGTCAGAATGTACGAGCTGAAGAAGTGGAAAGGATGTTGGTGGGGATTTTTGTTGATGGGATTAGGTCAGATGGATTGAAATTTAAATTAATGAGAGAGAATCCTGCAAGCTTGTCACAAGCTGTAGATATCGCTATACAAGAGGAAAGCTTGAGGAGAAGGTTTAGATTGAGGGTAGGACGAGAGTTAGGTAGTAGTTCAGAGGATAGAATTGAAGAACCTATGGAAATAGGACAGTATAGATATGGATGGAGAGGAAGAAGGGGAGAAATACAGATGTTACAAAGAAACAGTAATGTATATAATCAAAGTAGAGAAAGACAAGTGAGAAATACTGTAAGAAACATGGTAGGTAACACAAATAACACAAATGTGGTTTGTTGGGGGTGCCACCAACGGGGACACATTTTACGCTTCTGTGGTAACAGACGTGTCCAGTCGAATACACAAAATAATAGATGTGCTCAGAATAATACACAGAATAGAACTGTAAATGGTAGATCATCAAATGGGAATTATGGAGAAGTGCAGAGAAATTGTATAAGGTCAGGAGATCAGGGAAATTGGCATCCCGCTTACTGAACAGGATCGGCAGTAGGGGGGAAGATAGTAAGGTCCAAAAGATGAATAAATATATTAAAAACCCAAATGATGAGTATAATAGGACATTTAGAAATAAAAAACATAAGAAGTGGCCTCAACTTGGGGAGATAAAACAGTTGTCACTAAATATGATTGATCCTAGTTCATGTATAATAGAAATAGGGAAATATAAAATTAGAACATTAGTTGACTCGGGAGCGCAAGTTAGTGTGATTAAAGAAACATTTTTATATCGAATATTAAAAATTTTTAAAATATTTAGAATTCAGGAGAATCTTCATTCGGTAACTGGACAAAAATTAGAAGTGCTTGGCCAAACGATGATAAATTTTAAATTAGGAGGGATAAATGTTAGGCATATGTTCCATGTGGTCAAGGATTTAAATAGAAATATGATATTGGGTAGAGATTTTTTATTGAAAAATGGGGTGAGACTTTTTTTTGATTTACATAAATTAAAGTTCCAAGATGTTTACGTAGATTTAGAAGAGGATATGCATGTGTCGACACTAGTTAGAGTCAAAACGACCATGAATTTGAAACCACAAACGGTAAATTTAATACAGGCAAAAATGAAAAAAAAATCCGTACTTTTCGGTTGGACAAACAGTTAAAATAACGGAATTAGAGAGAGAAATAATAGATGAACCTGGCTTGGAAGTCACCGATGGGTTAATAATATTAGATAAACACCTCAGCTTTCCAGTGATGCTCCTAAACAATACAGGAAAAAATATTAAATTATATAGAGGCTGTGTAATCGCTAAAGTAGCGTATAATAATGATAACATGTTAACTATAGAAAAAGAAAACATGTTGGGAAATGATTATTCAGAAACTCCCATGGTCAGAAATAATGTCAGAAATAAGTATAAAAGAAGCTGGAAAAGACGGAATGATGAATTGATCCATACATTCAAAAAATATCCATCTCAAATAGATACAGTTGACAAAAGGACAAGAGAACAAGAATTGTTATCACAGTTAAAAGCCCCACCGGAGAAAAAAAATATTAGAACAATTGGTGAAAGAAAATCAAGACGTTTTTGCAATTAATGATTTAGAATTGGGAAAAACTAGTACAGTTACAAGGACATAGGCACTGGAAATCATCCACCAATTAGCTTAAAACCATATAGAACTCCTTTAAGAAACAGAGAGATTGAAGAGAAGGCAATTGAAGATATGTTAAAAGCGGGAATAATAACAAGATCGAAGTCTGAGTGGTCATCTCCGATTGTAATTGTGACCAAGGTCGATGGTACACGTCGATTCCGCTGTGACTATCGGGCGTTGAACAAAATCACTAAGAATGTAGCGTACCCATTGCCAGTAATTGATATTTTGGGTTTACTTAATGGCTCTACATTCTTCACTACACTAGACGCAAGATAAGGATTCTGGTGTATCCCGATGTCAGAGGATGCTCAAATGAAAAGAAAGTGCTTTCTGTACTCATATGGGTTCTTACGAATTTTTACGAATGCCATTCGGAGTTCGTACAGCTCCATCTCACTATATGTTATTAATGAATGAAGTATTACGTGGGTTTCAAAAGTTTGCGTTGGCATATATAGATGATATTTTAATATATACATCAGGAGACGTACAAGATCATCTAAAATAGGTAAAATTGGTATTTAATAGGCTAAGAATACACGATGTTAAGTTGAAATTGAGTAAGTGTGAATTCTTAAAAACAGAAACCAAATATTTAGGGTACATTATTAATAGAGAGGGAATTAAGCCTGATCAAAATAAAATTAAAGTGATTAGAGATTTATCTTCTCCGACCAACGTGAGAGAAGTTCGAGCTTTTATAGGCATGACCGGGTATTATAGACGTTTCGTTCCAAATTTTGCACAGATAGCAGAACCTATTATAAAATTGACCTGTAAATATGCAAGGTTTAAGTGGACTGAAGAGTGTCAGAAGGCGTTCGATTTTTTTAAAAATAGCTTAACAACAGTTCCACTATTGGCACATCCAGATTTAAATAAACAATTAGTTTTGTATACAGATGCTTCAGATAATGCCATAGGAGCATGTTTAACACAACCGTATGAAGGAGAAGACTCAGGAATACCAGGAGTTAAAAATGAAAGACCAATCTATTTCTTGTCACATAGACTTAGCAAATCTCAGAGGAAATGGGCGACTATTGAGAAGGAAGCCTACGCTATACACTATGCTCTACAAAAACTAAATTACTACCTACATAACGCCAATTTCATTATTAAAACTGATCACATGCCATTAAAGTCTATATTAGAAGCACCAATACAAAATAGGAAAATACAAACATGGGCACTAAATTTACAGGGATACAATGCTAAAGTAGAGTATATTTCAGGAAAATATAATACATGCGCTGATTTATTGTCTAGAATTCCACATACAACAATATCTTAAACCACTTCTCAAGATGAGGGAGAACCAGAAATTGACGACAGGAATTGGCAAGTAAATATATTAGATTCTGCTAAAATAAATTATAAAAGCTCACAGACAGAACAAGATTCTGAATCGATAGAGGAAGATACACAGTTGATGCATTTTGATATGAAAAATGAACAGGAATTAGATCCAAAAATAATACAGATTAAACAAAAATTGAAAGAAACAGGGGAAAACAGTTTTAAAAGAAAATTCTTAGAGCTGCAAGAAGACAATCAATTATATTATGTCGGTGAAAAAGGTGAGGAATTAAGAAAATATATTCCGAAACATTTAGAACGGGAAGTTTTAAAGGCATATCATGATAATAATGGTCATTTTGGACGAGATAAGTTAGTTAAGGCTATTAGCAGTAAATATTGCTGGCCGAATTTATTTAAAAGCGTATATGAATATGTTGAAGCATGTGAAAAGTGTAGGTTAAGAAACATGAAGATAATTAAATGTCCCTTACAAGATACAGATATTCCTCAATTTCCAATGCAGAAAGTGAGTTTGGGTATTTCGGGTCCTCATCCAAAAACATTATCGGGAAATGTATATCTACTACATATCGTAGATTCATATAGTCTCTGGCCAGAAGTTTATCCAATTCCAGACAAGAGTGCTGATTCTGTTATAAATATGCTTTTACAAGAATTTATACCAAGGTTTGGGTGTCCACAGACAATACTTACAGACAATGGGAAAGAATTTGTAAATAGAAAGTTTGAAAAATTGTTAAAAGATTTGAATATAAAGCACATTAAAACTTCATACTACAGACCATCTTCGAATGCCAAAAATGAGAGACAACATAGAACATTGTACAATATACTGGCGAAAAATGTAGAAGAACACGATATGGATTGGGATCTTTATTTGGGAATAGCATTGGGGGCGATCCGTACACACCAAAATGAAGGAACAGGTTTCTCACCATTTTACCTAGTACATGGAAGAGAACCAATATTACCGATTGACAATTTATTAAAGCCTAGGAGAAAATATATGGGGGAGGATTTTCAGGAAATAAGGTTGCACAAAGCACATATACGTTTAAGAAATAATATAATTAAGGCTCGAGAAAGACAGAAGAAATACACAAATAAAAATGCACACTTACAAGAGTTTAACATAGGTGATAGAGTTTGTTACAAAAAACATAGGAAAAACTCTAAGTTTGATGCTCATTGGGTCCCGGGATATTATATTTTAGAAAAAAAAGGGTCCAGTATCATATTCTATTAAAAATCAAATTACAGGGCATGTTGCACGTTCACATGTAGAGCACTTAAGACGGGATAATGAGGAAACAGATGCAGAGGATAATAATAAAATTATTATTCAGAAGAATTATTTTCAGATGGACAGATTATCAGACAAACGGAATATCCAATACCTATAGAAAATGGGAGAGAATTGGTACAAAAACAAATAATAACAGCATCTACTACTGGTGAACAAGAAGAAACAATACCAAAAACAATCGTGACAGAGGAAAACAACACGTATGACGGTTATAATAGTGAAGAATCGATCAAAGAAAAAATAGACGATCCATTTATGAATACTAGACAGGCAGTAAAAAGAAAGTTAGATAGACAGAAAGAAAGAGAAATTAAGAGGCAAAGGAAATTTAGAGTAAATTCCTCAAGTGATGAAGATATGCCACTATTTGAAAAGTCATTAAGACATCAAGGTAGAAAGATTAGATTGGATTTAGAAAGGAAAAGATTAGCGGTTGCTAGTAATGGGTATACAGATGCGGAACAAGAGATGGAGGAAGAGTCAGAAACTGATGAGGATGGTGATATGAAAGAAGATAATTCTCCTCGGGAAGATGACGACATTGATGTAGATATTGCACTTATAGAAAAAAATTTGGAGTTATTAAGAAAATGGAGAAGTGATAAATAGCTTGGTAGAATATTCTGCAGATTGCAGATAAGAAGAAGAAGTTAGACACGGTAATTGTGAATTTCAAAGAAAGAAAGTTAGTAAATAACTTAATCAAGAGTTGTTGAGAGTTGTCGGGATGAGTAGACATAATATTGTAGTAAGTTAGGAGTGATTGATATATGCTTTATTATCAATTTGAATTTAAGTTTGAAGTGTTGAGTTTTTCTTTGACGGAAAATGATTGATTAGTAGTTATAATATATTATGGTGTATGTATATATATGATTTTTCATTTCATCACATATGTTTATTTTGATTAATGTGTGGGGATAAAAATGATGTCAAAGAATGAGGGGGTTGATATTGTTTGCTCTATTGTTTTGACTTCAATTGTTCTTTATAAAATGTGATGATAAGTTACCTTAGCTGTTTATTTTTACAGAACTTTGGTTTTATTTTTTTGAGTTACCCTGGGTGTGTTTAAAATAATTTTTAGCTTGACGTTCAATTATGGGGAAAAATGAAGAGTTGTTTTTGGGAGCTTGCAGAAAATATGAAACATAGAGTAAGGGCCATGCTTCGTTTTACGAATTTTGTGAATTGAAGTTGAGTTGCTTAACGTGTATAACGTTTATAAATTGAGGGTGAAACATGAATGAGTTAAGGGGGAAGTTGTGGTGATTAGCGAAGTAACTCAGTATATAGTAGAGGAAGTAACGGAGGAGTATATTTAAAAGTGGCTGGGGTTGTCAGCAACAATTGATAATTACATGGGGGTTGGAAAGAGTTAAACCGTAAAAAATGGTTTGGGGGATTGAATTAGGGACTGCATTAGACGGTTCGTAGTGTAAATACATGGATTTAAAGCCATGGATGAGGGGAATGACGGGCGATACTGGATAAATGGGAGTTGAAATAGGAGCTGGGTTGAAAAACGTTTAATGGGAGAATATGGGGGGAATGCCAAGAGTGAATTTTGGCATTTAAATAAGTGTACTCTGGAGGTTTTGAAGGAATGATTGAACTTGACGAAGTTGTAGTTTTGAATTAACATAACGTTTTGATAACAAAAAAAATTATTATTGACGGCAATGAAGATAAATTTTGAGAACTTTATTTTATAAAGTTTTGAGAATGCATGGGAAGAGAAATGTGATTACTTCTTACTATTTTCTTACTTTCTAACTTTCTTCGGTGCGCACCAAACCAATCTAACTAAACTTTTTTCTGTCTATCCTGGAATAGTGAGAATGTGAGTAAGTGAGAAAAAGATAAGGAAAATATCTTCAATTTTTGTCAATCATAATTTAGATGGACACTTTAAAAGCGGTTCGCTTATAGAGAGTTTTGTAGAGAGTTTTGTGGAGAATTTTATAGAGAATTTTGTAGAGAGTTTTGTATTATTGACATTGTATAAAGTATGTCTCTGGTTAGCGTTTGGCTATGATGAGATAGGAGGGTGAGATGTGAATTATGAAATATAGGTTGAGGGATTGTTGAGCAGATGTGGTATAGAACAAGAAATATTTCAGTAGAGTTAAGAGTT
Organism: Cepaea hortensis; assembly: GCA_963921405.1. Lineage (NCBI taxonomy): Eukaryota > Metazoa > Mollusca > Gastropoda > Stylommatophora > Helicidae > Cepaea > Cepaea hortensis. The sequence goes on along the minus strand of OY992879.1, from coordinate 23,624,198 downwards.
TAAGGGTTGGGGTTGAGACTTTTCCAGAGAAAAAGTCTTCTTGAAGAAGGGGAGGTATATAACAGTAAGGGATTTAGCTTAGTAGTTAGAGAGTTAAAGAATGCTGCGCATTCATTAACTAATGGGGAAATAATAGTTAGTGAACGTGTGAGCACAAAGGAGTTTAGGTATCCAGGGGTTGCACACACGTCACTAAGGATTCAGCCATGAGAAGAACAACAAATATGTCTGCATGTACATCGACAGTATGAAAATGTAATGGGTTAACTCAATTAAACCTTTTATACAATACAACGCGGAGTTTGTCATCTGTATTGATGTCCGCCACTAACGATCCACAGCTAGGCCATGTTCACACTGTGATATGACCAAATACTATTCCACAGCAACTTCCCGCCAATTTTCACCACCTTTCCAGGACAGGTATTAAATATCTTTTTTCCTAGGCATAGGTGGAAGAAACACAGTGAGCCAAAATATCAAATAAAACTGGGGAAAAAAAATAAAAGAACTCTGCAGAATATTCTAACTAACTGTATGCTACCGAGATCCAAGAACTGGATGGGAAACCAACCAGGGTGTACACAGCTTCTTTCCACAGATTAGAATTAGGCCAGCAGAAGAGGCCCAATATTTATAATTAAGAACGGATGCAACTCTGAGGACCATGTATGATACAGTGGCACATCCAGGAGATAGATAATTAGTTAAAGATTAATGTAAATAATCTGGTAATTGTACTGCATTGATTGTTGTATGTTATTACCTATATATGCAACACTTCATTTATTTAGATAAAATAAATGATGAAAATTACGGGGTTATTTTCTCCTTTGAGAGTTCTCTTGTCATAGTAAAATTGTTGTAAGCAATTACCCTACATTAATTATTTAGTTGGTAGAGGAGAGGCAAGGAACCATCCATAAGGACATTTGGGACACTCAGTAAAAATTTCATTTTTTCCTTGAGGTATTCCTTGGTTCTCCAAAACTCTATTTAATGATCTCAAATCATTGAGCCAGTGACAGCTAAATTAACTTTAACGGGCAGGATCACATTGAGGAAGAGGACTCTGGATCCTTGATCTCTTTGGGGTTGAGCCATCAACTATTTATCCGACAAGAACCAGATCCTTAATATCTGATGATCTATGTTCTTCTAAGTGCGGTATAATCTTGTCCGCTATGATAGCTAGAGGGCTCCCCATGGCAGCTCCGTCTATTAGGCAATAACCTGGTTTTGTTTTTTTGTTTGTTTTTGTTAATGAATTTAATATTAAATTTGCGCAGCGGTAATAGTTTCTCGAATGTTGATGTAGGTAGGCCTAATTTTGGGTTGTGAGCCCCGATGGATGATTAGCTGCGCAGTCGCCTCACTGATACATGCATTATCTAAACGTGACTTAATTTCTTTTCTCACTTTTAATTCAATGTCCCATAGCAAGTTGGATGGATCGGACAAAATGTCTCCCATTTTCTTGTCGCAGTCCGACATATCCATCACCACTTCACCAGTCTGATTTTAATATTACCAGTTGTTCGTTTGCTTGTAGTGATTTCATGGTAATGATGTGGTCTTTAACGGACATTTGTGTTTAGATGGCGTTATGCGATACTAAAGTTCTATATGCATGGTCTCTCTGGCCTAGATGTTAACGTCTTTCTCCGTAATCCCGTATATTCTCGTGAGTAAAGTAACCTGCGCGAGAATCGGTAGCGGTTCTCGCCGCATTGATAACTTACGGAGTATGTGAGCAGGTCACTCAGAAAACAATGTCAAACTACTGAGCGTAATCGTGCTTAGTACATCAACAGCAGCTGAAAATGCTGATGTTGACTGCAACGTCCTGTAAAGGATATGAATAAAAAAAAATACCAATATGGCGTTGAGCCATCCGACAGAGTCAGTAAAAGATTGTTGTTCGCTTCGAAAATTGTTCAAACAGATATTCGAATTCAGCCTGTGACTCAACCTGGTTAACATGTTTAGGTGGTAAAGACCTTTATGGCAAAAGTGGACGATGGTGATGATACATGCAGCTCTTTTGTATCACCATATAGGAATATAGATCACGTATTGAAGGACAAACACACTACATATCACTTCTTACCAAAGCCTGATAAAAGGACAGTTGTTCATTCACAAAGCGGTAACAGGACCCCATGTTGTAGACACCATCAAATGTGCACGAGGCTTCCAGGGCTGGGGAAATATAACAATTAACAACATGAGATTCACTGATCATGTACCAGTCAAATTGTTATAAGCTGATTGGGTTAGTGTGTTTTATAAATCCCCTGGTTCATGATCCTTAACTCATAAAACAATACGTGTTCAGTTATTCTGGGTCATGTACACGGCTAAATATCTTCGGGTGTCCACTGACATCTGCCTGACTTTTGATGTTCACAAAGTCATGTGGATTATGATGACGATGAAGTTCATGATGATTACGATTGTGATCGGCTGGAATTATAGTTTGTCTGATGACATCTGAGTGAATGTTGGTCTACACAAAGTCACGAAGACGGTGTTGGTGAAGAAGATGATGATGATGATGATAAAACTGACTATGATGATCATTACCATTTTCGTCGGCTAGAGTTATGGTTTCTCTTATGACAATCGACTGACTGTTGGTGTTCACAAAGCCCAGCTCATGAAGATGACGATGATGATGATAAAAATGGAGATGATGATGATGGTGAAGAGGATGACAAAGATGATGACGATGTAGATGTTGAAACCTGATGATAATGATGATGATCATGATAATGACGATGATTACGATGATGATAATGATGATGATGATGATGGTGATGATGATGATGATGATGATGATGATGATGATGATGATGATGATGATGATGATGATGATGATGATGATGATTAGCATTATCATCGGCTGGAGTTATCATTTATCTGATGACATCCATCTGACTGTTGGTGTTCACAATGACAAGATGATGATGAAGGTGATGATGATGATGATGATGATGATGATGATGATGATGATGATGATGATGATGATGATGATTATGATGATGATGATTGTGATGTTGATTTCCATTGTCGTCGGCTGAGTTATGGTTTCTGTGATCACATCTGACTAACTGTTGGTGTTCACAACGTCATGAAGATGATGAAAATGATGATGATGTTGATGACGATGATAATGATGATGATGATGATTACCATTGTCATTGGATGGAGTTATAGTTTCTCTGATGACATCTGACTGACTGTTGGTGTTCACAAAGTCCAGCTCACACTGATACGATGGGTACACACAATCAACGTCACTGAGAAGCCTTAAGTCCAGGCTGGCTTGGCTCTTGGAGATACTTCCTGTGGCGTTGATGACGTCGATTTTGGTTGGTTCCACAATCACACCCGGTGTAAACGTTGAGATTGAGGCCAGTTTCTGAGGAATGTTGGTGTTAGCTATGCCATAGACGGTCATACCAACCACCAGAACAACACTGTGTGGCAGGTTAGTCTCGTCGGCAAGGCATTGGAGTCTTCCACAGTAGGGGCCATTCTGGGTCTTGTCTAATGACAGTTTCACACCTGGAGGTGAAGAAATCCGGCAAATAAATATTTCAGAACATCAAAACAATCTTTTCCGTAGTTAATATGAATAACGAACCCATAAACGATAGATTGCACTATTTATTGCCCTGCATATTTCGCTGCATCTCGACAGGTACATACTGCAGAATTCACACAACATAAAGTAAATTAACTAGATACATCCTTCAAGCTGGAATATACATATGTTCGCACAGCAATGTCAAATGTCTACCACGGTAATCTTAAACTGACTGTCATGTATGTATCTCTCTCTCTCTCTCTCTCTATCTCTCTCTCTCTCTCTCTCTCTCTCTCTCTCTCTCTCTCTCTCTCTCTCTCTCTCTCTCTCTTCGGGAAAAAAAAACAAACAAAAATAACAACAAAAAAAACAAAACAAAAAATTGGCTCATGTAGATTAATCACTATGGCGTCTGCAAACTTTAACAAGCGACTATTTTGTGTATTAAACGACACACGAATGGCACTGTCTTTATCAATCGCATAGCCGGTTTCCAACATGTGCAATCAGCGAAGCGGGAAGTTTGTGGTGTGTCGGCCTTCCTAGGGTCCCATCGCCTGTGTGTAGTATCTTGTCAGTCCACTCAGGTATGTGTTCAACCACTCTGTTGTTCAACAACTGCTGCTCTGTTCTGTCAATGTAGGTGGACTATCACCAACATATAAATTGGTAAATGCAATTAGATGTGGCTTACATAGGGATAGATTCTTTAACTGCTGGGTTGGGAATAGGTGTGGTTTTGTACCTAATAACCAGAGTTGCAGAACATAATGTTCGGCTGACTGCTATGATTAGCCGGTCCTGTAGACGTTGCATTACTTCATCCCCTCGCAAGATTAGCTGGATAAATACCTTGAGTTTAAGGGTTGCAGTTTCGTCTGGTTTTGGTTTCAGCTGTGCTAATTATCACCACAGACGAGCTACAAGAAACATCGTTCCAGGTCATAATGAACAACAGGCATACAACGATTGTGTATCTATGGAACATTGTAAGGTATTTTCTTCTCTGCTTTCTCCTTGTAATCTTCCTTTGATCTTGCCAGTTATCACCAAATTTTCAAATTTATTTCTTCTCATATTGTGGCCACGACATTGTGACTGCCTCTGTCTAATTTCACTAATCAGTTCACAGTTTCCATTTGCTTTTTGTAGGACTTGTTCATTGGTTGTTATGTCAGCCCATGGTATTCTTTTATTTCCTCAGAAATCAAATTTACACAGCCATCAGATATTTTTCAGCTGTTCTGCTCATGGTCCAATCTTCACATCCATACAAAAGTACAGGTTCTATTTATGTTATAGTCCCCAGCTGCTCACAGTATTTCATAGCCAACGGGTGAGGAAAGAGAGCATGCAAGATGAGACCATGCGAATATTTCTGGCCTGTACAATGAATACGCCTATTGTGTGCATGCAGTATATACTCTTTTTACTTTATAGTGCAGGGTTCAGAGTGCTACTGGCCAGATTGGGAACAATAACAATCAAATACAGATGTTGTAACTGAATTGGGAATTAAAGAGTTGATGAAAGAAATAAAAACAAAGAGGCAAGATACATATTTCCGTCACGTTAAATGAATAATTAGTTGCATATCCTTTATAGAACGTAACCCACCATATTTTGGCTGTTCGTCATTCCTGGGCAAGTTTACGTTCAGTAGTTTGCAAATGTTTTCTGAATGACCGGCACGCACATCATTTCATTAAAAAAAAAAAAAAAAACTAACGCAAGGTTATCTTCCTCCAAATCTCTCGCAGCTGTGTTTCGGATGTGGTATGCGGGATTACGAACTGCGTCCTTAACCCCCTCGACCCGGAGCCGGAACATTAAAAAAAACACTCCTATATAAAAATGAGACTAAAGGTTAAGGTTAAAGACAAGCGAGCAAGGGGTAGATGACGATACAAGAGGGAAGGTAATATCAAGAGATGGACGAACAATATGTGTGTTGGTGATTCATTGCATCCAACCTTCATTGTGGACACGGCACCTGCTTTATTGAGATTCGCTAAATTATCTTAATTTATGTACTCACTATCAACACCAACGGCAAGCGACAGCAGTAACGAGAGAAGTAGACTTTCAAGAGTGTACAACATAACTGAAACGTGTACACCGTAAGATAAAATATTTAATGATTAAGGGCCTTTGCTTTTAGTTCTGTTTCAGTGAAGAAGATGAGAGATAAAGACGTCATTGGAACAAGGCTAGTGATCGTGCACCTGTTATCTGACCTCTGATCACGACCAGGACGATGTCGTCAATGGGGTCACCATCACTGCTGTCTTTCCACACACACAAAAAACCACGTACTTATTATATACATTTGTCTTCATGTCAAGGCTATGATGATTATCTTTTTCACTATTTGCCTGTCTGTCCCTCTGTATGTCTGTCTGTCTGTTTGTATGTCTGTTTTTATATAGCTATGAGTGTCTGTCTGTCTGTCTGTCTGTCTGTCTGTCTGTCTGTCTGTCCGTCCGTCCGTCCGTCCGTCTGTCTGTCTGTCTGTCTGTCTGTCCGTCTGTCTGTCTGTCTGTCTGTCTGTCTGTCTGTCTGTCTGTCCGTCTGTCTGTCTGTCTGTCTGTCTGTCTGTCCGTCCGTCCGTCTGTCCGTCTGTCTGTCTGTCTGTCTGTCTGTCTGTCTGTCTGTCTGTCTGTCTGTCTGTCTGATGTCTGTCACTGTCTATCTCTCTGTCGGCCTACCTAATAATTCGCCCATCTATTCTTCCATCCATCAATTCATCCATCCATCCACCCATCCATCCATCCATCCATCAATACGCCTATGTATGTATGTGCGTGCGTGCTCCCGTGCGTGCGTGCGTGTGTGCGTGCGTACAACAGCCAAAAACCATAGCCAAAATTGATGCAGCAGTACATATGAACCGTTGTCTAAGCATACGTTCGTTCGCTAGCGAAAGAATTTGATGCGTCAATTGGACACTTTAAAAGGTCGTTCGTAAGAAACTGCAATATCACAGTTCACAGTTGGTACCACGGATGTTGACCGACCACCAAAAAGAGGAACGCTTGGGATGGTATTTGAACCACTTCCTGCGTTACAGAGTGGAGGGTGATCCATTTCTCATTCGCATAGTGACGGACGATAAATCATGGTGTCACCAAGTAGCAAAAGAGAGAGCATGCAATTGAAGCATTCTGGATCACCAAAAGCCAAAAAATTCAAGTTACAGGTTTCCGCTGGTAAGTTTATGCTGAGCGCACTTTTTGACCATGAGGGGCTATTGTTGGCCGACTTTAAAGAATCTGGTGTCAACATCAATTCTACCCACTATCAAGAATAAACGATCCGGCATGCTTTCTCGCCGTGTGATTTTGTTGCACGATAATACTCGTCCGCATGTCGCAAAGATTGTGCAGGAAGCATTAGCTTGGAAGAAGTGGGAGATTCTGCAACATCCAGCCTATAGTCCTGATTTGTCACCATGTGCTTTTCATTTGTTCGGACCTCTAAAAAAAAGCTCTCAAGGAGCAACGATTTCACACAGATGCAGACGTAATGAACGCGGTAAACATTTGGTTTAGTGAGCAACCACAATCATTTTTTTTTTGCGGACGGCATTCGCCGCTACCTAAGCAATAGGATGCTTGCCTGAGTGCCTACGGTGACCTCTTCTGACCAACCCATGGTGCATAATTCATTCAAAATGAATGCTTTGTTTAATTCTACCACACATGTACATGTTTCTTTCATGCTTTTGTAATAAAACCATTAGAACGGGTTTCAAACGAACGTCCCTAATATATATTTCTCAGTTAAAATACTTAAACAGATTATTGCTTCTCTGATGCCGCTGCTTTTGCGGAATCCACATGTTTCTTCAGCTACTTCCTCGTCTATTTTATGTTGAATTATTTATGGTATGACTTTGAGTGCAGCGAATCTTGGAATGTAAATGAACAAATTAGAAAGAACTTAGAAGCAACAGAGATGTGGTTTTTAAGACAAATGTTGCGAATTCCTTGGAGTGCCAGAGTAACTAACAACGATTGCCTGAAAGAGGCTAATGAAACTAGAACACTATATGCAACAGTAAGAAAGAGACAAACAGCTTTCCTTGGTCATGTGATGAGAAGAGAGGCATTGGAGAACATCGTGACAACTGGAAAGATCGAGGGGAAGAGAGGCAGAGGCAGACCAAGAGAAATGATGCTGGACGGATTGAGACGGTGGCTTGGAGGAATATCATCAGCAGAGTTGATCCAGAACACCAAAGACCGAGATCTGTGGAGAGCTATGAACGCCTACACCAGCCGGCACGGCACTTGATGATGATGATGATGACTTTGAGTAGATTCCTAGTTATATGGCTCATTAAGCTAATAGTTATGTAATCCTCACAGTCAACAGCTCTTGGCTTCTCGGGCAGTGTGATGAAAATGTTTTCATATCCATGAGTATGTACCCAGTATTGTATATATTATTACATAATTATGTGTTTGTATCAATGCCAAAGCCGGATAAGGATTTCATCATCTCTGTTGTTATATTGTCAGGACCTTTCGTTCTTTCGTTCTTTGATATGTTTAATAGCCTTCCCTACTTCAGCCTGCAATATGTTTCGTCCATCTTTTGAATTATGCAATGTTGATTTATTGCCCCTGCTGTCCCAGAATACATCTTCTGCAGATTCTACACATCTGTATATCTTATATTATGTCGGTATTATTAATTATAATTTCTCATTTTTTCCCCCTGAAACATCTGTTTTCTATATTATAATGTTTTTCTTCAATGTTGTGTTTTATGTTTATATCCTCGATTCTTTTTTTTTTTTTTTTTTTGCATTTTTTTTGTAACCATTCTTCTTTTGTGAACTCCGCAAATGTGGCATATTTCGCTGTCTAATAATATATATTCTGGAGTGTTCTTTGCTTTCTTTCTTTGAGACATTCTGCTCAAGATTTCATCGGTTGTCCATAATTGTTTTTTTCTTATTTACCTTCGCTGGCTAGGTTGTATTTTCAATCCGTTTGGTAGATTTTACACATTCCCAGTATTTGCACGTCTATATTGTTCCATGCTTTCTGCGATTTTTTTTTTCGCATATCCTTTACAGGACATCGCTGTCAACACCAGCATTTTACCGTTGTTGTTGATTTCTTGACAAGATCACGCTCAGTAGTTTGCCATTGCTTTCTGAGCGGCCGGCTCACTTATCCCGTAAGTTACTAACGCGGCGAGAACTGCTTCCAATTCTCACGCGCTGCGTTACCTTACGTGGATAAACGAGATTACGGAGAAAGTCGTTTACCCCTACCCAGGGAGACCGTAGTTGTAAAATCATCAGAGGTCTTAATTGTCATCGGAGACATAAACGCAAAGGTTGGAAACACTAAATATAAGCAGATAGTATGGCAACATGGTATGGGAAATTGAAATGACAGAGAAGACTGGCTGATACAGTTGTGTGAAGAAAACAATCTTACGATTAGACTATCATTTTTATTTTTTACTTGAACCAGGTATAGTTGACTTATGTCTGTTTGTTTCTATGCTGATAAAACTATTTGAGGTGTCTTCGATGTCCTTATTTCTGTGTTTTTAAATTGTATTTGTAATTCTAAGACTACAGGATTATGGTCAGAGTTGATATCAGCACCAGGGTATGTTTTATAATTTTTACGATTGTTTTTAAATCTATTTTTAATCATAGTGTAGTTAATTTGGTTTCTCGTTCTATCTCCAGCGCTGTTCTACGTATAGAGTTTTCATAGGTTATGTTGGAAAAATGTGTTACAAATAATAAGATTGTTTTCTTCACAAAACTGTGTCAGCAGGTCGTCTCTGTCATTTATTTCTGTTTCCTATACAATATTGCCATATTATCTGCTTATATTTAGTTTTTCTAACCTTTGCGTTTATGTCTCCGGTGACAATTAGGACCTCTGATGATTTTACAACTTTCAGTTTCATAATATTCTTCTAGCTGTTCATCACTATAATCATTTGATGGAGCATACATCTGAAGAATTAATATGTTGAAAGATCTTGACGTAATTTTGAGTAGTATCATTCTATCTTTATGAGACCAGAATTCATGAATAACTTCTCTCTGAATTTCTTTTTACTTAAATTCCCACTGCTCTCTCGTGTTGATCTCATCACAAGTTAATGAATACGCAGTCGTCTCTCCTGATGTAACTAGCATTTTAAGTCTTGTTTCTGCTACACCAACAATATTTTTTTGAAATAATTCATGTCACTTGCTTCTGAAATCAGGTTGTCAAATTTTTATGCTTGATACAGGGTGCGTACCAGTTCTGAGACTACAACTTCTACTTTTCAGGTAGATATATTCAGAATGCACCCTATCAAAAGAATGTTGGATGTATTCATCATTATTCACTACCTTATTCACTATAGGATATGTCTTTTCCCAGAGCATATGTAAAACAGGCTCATCTCCAGGGGGCTAAGAATTACCCATATCGCTGTTTTCTTTTTATTGTGATCTCATTGCTGTACGTTGGATTATTTGTTAATGGTGTTGCAACTGAAGAGACAAGGAACAGCGCATACACTCTTAACGGAATAATCCATTCTTGTGTATGCTTAGACGGGAAACAAATGATTGTAAATGACTACTAGAATTGATGCAACATAATATAGTCTTTAGTACAGAGTAGCGAAACAACACTTGCCAGTTGTCACCATGTTCTCACATTTATTTCTTCTCGTGGAAACTAGTAAAGACAGTTAACAAAGAAGGGCCCGGTAAGAAACAAGTGACAATTAAACATAAAATATATTCTGTTACTTGTGTCCTTCACTGCTCTGTGCTGTTAGTAGTCGCAGGCTTGTTTGATGATTGGTTTACCAACTAGAGCTCGCTCGGTCGCTTGATATGCTGAGATATAGGTATTAAGGTCTTGCTGACTCCGTCGATCTATCTGTTTCACGATCTGCCCCTGCCTCTTGAAGTTTAAATTTTCATGTTGTATGCTCTTGCTGCTGGCTACATTGGGTTTATTCTCACTAGGTGGCCGAACCAGATACGTTTGTGGCTATCAATGAATTTATAAACTGCTGTTGCTCCAGTTGTATAGATCGCATCGTTTCTAACATGGTTCTTTGTTGATTTGTTCGTTGCTTTTCTCAGACCTCTCATTTCACAGATAGTTAATTTTCGTTTTTGTTGTTTAGTTAGTGCCCATACTTGGCACTGACAGCACAACGTTGGCATTAAACTTGCATTTATAACATTCATAATTTCTATGGGGATAGCTAAATGTTTCAGGCTGGGTGTAATTTGATATGTAACATTAATGGCTTGTTTAGTTCTTGTTTCCATCTCTATTACAGGGAGAAAAGCTGTAAATGCACTGAAGGAGTAGTATCTTCTTCTTCTTCAGCGTTCCGAGCCATTGAGGTTCTTTGCTGCAAATACAATCCGTCTCCATTCGTCTCTCTGGTGGACCTTCTCTTGCCAGTCGTTGATTCCAAGTGCTTGTAGGTCTGTACATGTATTATCTCTCCACCGCCTTCTTGGTCTACCTCGGGGTCTACGGTCATTTATTTCCTGAGTGTAAGCGAGTTTTGTTTCCCTATTATCTTCCATTCTTTCTATATGCCCCAGCCATTGTAGTCTATTAGCCTTCATGATACCAGTGATTAGCGGGGACTTAAACAGATCATAAATGTCTTTGTTACTTCTTCTTTTCCACTCTCCACTTTGTGTATCCCTAATGGGTCCAAAGATGCGTCTTAAAATTTTGTTCTCAAAGGTTTGTAACAAGGCTTCGTCTCCTTTCGTTGTACTCCAGGTTTCAGAGCCATACAGCACAACTGGTCTGATCAGTGTTTTGTATATTGTGATTTTGGTGTTACGAGATAGCGCCTTTGATTTTAGTAGATGTTGTAGTGCATAGTATATCTTATTTCCAGAGTTGATTCTAGTTTGTATTTCTTCCCTTATGATGTTGGAGCAGTTGAAGATCGTACCCAGGTATTTGTATGTTTCCGTTCTTTTAATGGTCATATTATCTATTTGTATGTGGCCAGAGTTTCTAGCCATTCCGTCTCTTGAAATTACCATATATTCTGTCTTATCTTGGTTGATAACCAGCCCCATCTGTTGGGCTTTTTCCTTTAAGTGAGTCAATATTTCCAATGTCTTTTGTTCACTTTGCCCTATAATATCTATATCATCTGCATAACCAAGCAGCTTGGATGTTCCTCCAATATCACATTCCTCCTTTACCTTCCTTACAACTTTCTCTAGAGCCAGATTGAAGAGTAGCGGCGATAGTGCATCACCCTGTTTCAAGCCAGATGTTATTTGGAAGGGGTCTGATTTCCTGCCTTTATATGTTACTATATTATAAGTATCTTCCATGCATAGTCTGGTCATGTTGATTAACTTCCTTGGTATTTCAAATTCCTGCATAGCATTCCATAGACTATTCCTATGGACACTATCATGAGCCTTTTTAAAATCCACAAAAATGTTATGGAGATCTCTTTTATATTCCCAATGTTTCTCGGCTATTTGTCGTAAGATAAATATCTGATCTATTGTTGATCTGTTTTGTCTAAAACCTGCCTGGTAGTCACCTAATATGTCTTCTGAATATGGTTTTAGTCTATTTAGTAATACTGCGGATAGTATCTTATAGCTTGTGGACAGTAGTGATATTCCTCTATAATTTCCACATTGGAACTTGTCTCCTTTCTTAAAGATAGGTATCAATAATGACTCTTTCCAGTCATGGGGTAATTCTTCTGTCCTCCAGATTTTTAATATTAGTTCGTATAGCTTTAGATGTAATGCATGGCCACCTGCCTTTATAAATTCAGCAGCAATTCCATCAGTCCCAGTTGCCTTATTGTTTTTAAGTCGTGTGATTACATATAGGATTTCTTCAAATGTAGGTTCTTCAATTTGTGGTTCGCATGTTAGAACCTCTTCCTGTGAGAAAATGTTACTTGGAGCTTCACAATTTAGTAATTCAATAAAATATTCTTTCCATGTGTTGCACATTTCCTCATTGGTATTTATCATATTCCCATTTTTGTCTTTTAAACCATATGTGTTTTGTTGGTGCCCTCGTTTCATTGACTTCAGTTCTTTAAAAAATTTTCTGGATTCATTTTTCTGGTGATTAGTTTCCATATCTTTGATTATATTACTCATATATTCTCGCTTCTGCTGTCTGACTATTTTTGTAGCCTCTTTACATTCATTTCTATAATGCTCTTCCTTTTGGATGTTATTGATGTCATTTAACCATACATGTCTGGCATTCTTCTTCCTAATGACTGCTTCTTCACATTTTTGATTGAACCATCTGTTCTTTCTATGCGTGGTTAACACACCGAGACATTCTTCTGCGGTAGACTGAATTGTATTCTTGATGTTCAACCAAGTTTGGTCAATGCTTTCCTCCAAAGGGTTTTGCAGAGTTTCAAGTTTACATTTTATTTCATCTGTAAATTTCTCTTTGACTGTAATGTCTTGCAGTTTTTCTCTGTTATATGTTGGGTGTAATCTTTGTAATTTAGTATAGAAAGCTCTCTTAAGTTTTATTTTAAATTTTGCTCCAACGAGGAAGTGGTCACTGTGGCACTCAGCTCCTCTATAACTTCTGACTTGCTGTATGTTTGATGCATTTCTGTTGTTAATTAAAATGTGATCTATTTGATTATAGGTTCTCTTGTCACATGATTTCCAAGTTTGTTTGTGTATATCCTTTCTTTGTAGTCTGGTACTGCTAACCTGCAGTCCTTTGGCTTCTGCCAGGTTGATGACTCTCCATCCATTATCATTTGAAGTTGTATGTAGGCTTTCCATACCGGCCACTTTTTTATTAGTTTGCTCTCTACCTATTTTTGCATTGAAGTCTCCCAGCACAATCAGGATGTCCTGTTTGGGGGTTTCTTCTATGACATCTTCCAGATCATTATAAAAGTCTTCTTTAATATCATCTTCTTTCTCTTCAGTAGGTGCATGTACATTAATCATCGTTATATTTTTCCATTTACCTTTTATTCGTAATTTACTAATCCTGTCATTAAAAGCTTTAAAGTTTAAAACGTTCCCCCATAACTCTTTTTTGATGACAAATCCTGTTCCTAATTCATGTTTATTTTGGGTGTTTCCTCCATATATTATAATCATTCCATTTTGCTCTAAAGTACCCTCTCCTGGCCACCTTATTTCTTGAATTGCTGTTATATCCATTTGATATTCAATCAGCTCCCGGGTTAGTTCTTCGGCCGCTCCAGCTCGATATAGTGTCCGTACATTCCATGTTCCAAATCTCAAAAGTCCTTTAACGTTCCAAGGTCGTTGTCCAGATAAGTCAGTCCGATATCGAGGCTCATGTATTTGTTTCGTAACAAAGAAAGGTTTTTACAAAGGTGGGGATGTTAACCCCACGCTTCAACCCCCAACCTGGAGGACCAGGGTGTTTCTCTTTGTCTGTTCTCTACCCTTTGACCTGTCCGGCTTGGGAGGCCCTGCTGGTAGCTACGCTACCGCCGGCATAGCTCTCAGGGTCATTGAGAAACTCAAGCTCCCCCACCACGACAAGGTGGAAACACCATCGGGGGAGGAAGGAGTAGTATGCTAGTGACAATTACATGATGTCACAAGACAAATGAACATGTCTTCCTAGCAGAACAAACCTGCGATAATTACACAGAGCTAGCAACAGAACAAATGATACAATATGTAAACATGAAAGAAATGGAGCAGGCGAGGAGCGCCCTCAATGAGAAGAAATCTCATGGATACATAAACAAATGACAGCGTTAACACTTTTCGTTTTATTGTGTACTTTGAGAACAGATAATAAACATGTGTACATGTTATTGCTGCTGTAAGATAACTATAAACCTGCATATTAAATGATAAACATACTTAGGACGTGTTGTATATGATACATTTGTTTAAATGTTGCATATCCTTTAAAGGACGTTGCAATCAACACCAGCATTTTTCACCTGCTGTTGATATACTAGGCAAGTTTTACGTTCAGTAGTTTGCCATTACTTTATGAATGACAGGCTCACATAAGTAACCGGCTCACGTAAATTACCAGCGCGGAGCGATCCGCTACCGATTCTCGCTCAAATGTTTCCCCTACTTAGATATACAGTGTCACAAAGTGAATGATGACAGAGTGACAGATGGAGTGGCTGTGGTTGTGTCTAGGGTATGTCAGTATGAATGTTGTGTTGAACAACTGATCAACCACGATGCATCAATACCAAACACCAGACTGCGCACACAATACTTTAGCTTGAACAACTGGATACAACATTATTCCTCAGGAATGTTCAGCGTTACATATATAAACATTGCATAGGTATAGGTACAGTACACGTAGTCCCAAACATTCTCACTGCTGACAACTGGGCTCAGTCTTTAATACTTAGCCTCCGAATTACTCTCACTGAAAAAACACAGGGCGGAGTTCTCTCGCTAACTCCGCTACTATTCAATCTTTTTTTTCTGACCGCCGACCTTCACTGTCGGGTCCTAAAACTCAACTGTCCCCGTCAATGTTTTCCACTGTCTGTTAACCCTTCTTTGCAGCTCTCCCCCGGGAATGCCCTTTAACCCCGTGAACTTGTTTATGTTGTAGCATTGCTATCAAGGGCAATCACCTTAATGTCAGTGAACCCAGGCATGTTTCATACGGGATTACGAATAACGTCGTTAACCACTTGGCCAGGGAGAACGGCAATACATTAGACTTAGAAATTCCTGTAAAAGATACACTAGCCTTGGGACATGTTGTATATGATACTTTAACCTATTGATGTGATGTAAATGATACACTAAACTTGAGAAGTGTTGCAAATGATAGAATAGATGTAAGGTGTGTTGTAACTGCTAAACTAGCCTTAAGACGTCTTTTAAATTGTACACTAAGCTTAAGACGTATTATACATGATACATCATACTCAGGATGAATTGTAATTAATAACCTTAAGACATGTTGTTCATGACACACTAGCCTTATGATGTGTTTTAAATTATACATTAACCGTAGGACGTGGTGATACTCTAGATTTAAGCGGTGTTGTAAAAGATCATTGTTATTGTAAGTTCTCTGTTTAGAGAATACATGCATAGTATGTTAATAGAATCTTCAGCTGGACGCGGTTATAAATGGACTTTGCATAAATATCATCTTCTATTATTTTCCCATCTTGCACTAGTCACTGTGACAAAAGTGTTATCAGCTGAGCCTGTTAGACAATTAAATAAAAATTATTTGAGTTATTAGATTTTCAGAACATAAAGAGGAATCGAATTGGCTTCGTAGTGAGTGTGCTTTCTTGTCAAGGCAATGACCATAATTCAACCCCCCGCAGTGGTAGAATGATGCCTTCTGACCAGTTTGACTATAGCATCGAATAAGACTCGAAAATTAATATTGGAAATTTTCATAAATGTTTGGAAAATTCTCCGAAAAGTTTCTGAATTGTCAGTAATTTGAAGGTGGCAGCCAACTGAGCGGGGCAGTTCACCTCATTGTGACGTGACCTTGTAAATGTGAAAGCCTGAGAGTTCACACTCCTACTACAATGTTGTTTTTCTAGTGACCTACCTGCAGCAGTGTCGATATTGACGGTTATATACTCCGTGAAGAACATACGGTAGCACAGTGACTAGTGTGTTTGCCTGCCATCCAGGTGATTGTGTGTTGGCATTATCTTCGGAGTAGGGATGTTTTTGTTGTAACTGGTCTGGGAACCAAGCTAGAACCAATTTAAAATTAGTATAGTGTATGTCAGTAAATTTTAGAATGTAAATGCTACAATTAGGAAGAACTCGGAAGCAATGGAGATGCTGATCCTGAGATTAATGTTGCGAATTCCTTGGATTGCTAGAGTAACTGCCTGAAAGATGCTAATCTACTAGAACATTATTTTCAACGATAAGAATGAGATAAACAGCGTCTTTGATCATATGATGAGAAGAGAGGCTTTGGAGAGATCATCATGCCAAGTTGAAAGATCAAGGGGAAGATAGGTAGGGGATCGACCAAGTGAAATCATATTGAATGGACTGTGACGGTGGAAAGGAAGAATAGTATCTGCAAAGTGGACCCAGAACACCACAGACCGAGATCTGGGAGAGACATGAACGCTAACCCAACTGGCAAATCACGTGATGGAAATGATAAATAACTGAAGTGAAATGAATAGACGGCCAGCAGGATACTCATCACATCATCCATGTACTGCCGATTCACTGCTACCTTTATGTCTTGACAGACGATAGTTTGTAAATTGGATGTATACCTTTCCATAATATAAAGTTAGTTAGTATCATATCGTGTACAGGACGTTGCAGTCAACACCAGCATAATTTGCTGTTGTGATCTCGTTGCACGTTTAGTTCAGTAGTTATAAATTGCTTTCTGAACGACCGGCACCCATACCATTTCGTAAAATGCCAACTCAACGCGGTCTGCTACCAAATCATGCACAGCTGTGTTTCGATCGCGGCTATGCGAGTTCACGAAGTATGTTCGTAACTCCATCGCCACTGAGCAAGCCCTTAGCCTGGCATAAATTTAAAAACCATGTGTTGCCCATGCAGCATAATCCCTCTCTCAGCCTGCCCAGTTTACTCCAGCGGAAAGGTAACACCAATACGTCTGGAACAAGACAAGCTGCAGAAGCTGCCGGATCAGAAAAGGAATATTATAACTGTCCGCCTGTTGGAGCTTCCATCATAAACCGATTGGCGACCGAGTCTGAGGGCCTGGTCTGTCCTGCCATCACATTTAGGTTGCATTTCCCCACACTTACACCCTCCCAATTTTTTTTCTCCGCCCAACTGCGGAAGTTTATAAATAAAATGGGTTATTATCGCATAACCTGTTCGCGTTAAGATGTAATTACTATACACTGTGGTGTTAACAATAACGAGAGGATGATAGAGTGCTAATGTTCGTATGTACTTTAATATAGTTTGTGATCTGATATCTTTAAGAAAATAAAGAACGTAACATTCACTACTACTTTAATCGTTCATTCGTTGTTTCTCTATTGTTGCTACACATGCATGGGCCCTGCAGAGTGGCGCAGGCAAGCAAATATCCCCACCTATCTCAGACGGGTAGATTGTGCTTTCAATCCTACTGTCGCTATTACTGACTGCCATCGTTTTAGACCATTAAGCACCATTTATCTCTAGGTCTGCGTTTGCATTTTCTACCTCTGTTCTCGCCAGCCCACACGGCGTTCCAATTCCTATCTTCTCATCACATGTCCAACGATCATTGTTTGTCTCTTCCTTACAGTTGTGTATCATGTTTTACTTTCATTAGTATCTTCCACGCAATCACTGTAAGTCGCTCTAGTTGTTCAATGGTTTGTTATTGACTACTTGGCATATCAAATATTGCTTGGCCAAGAAACACAATGTGCCAGCACATTATACGCACAACACGTCAATGCTTTGAAACGCCACTTTTACTGTAACATATTAGTATAGCATACTATTGTCAATGCGAGCCACAGCGTAGAAATGCCACTTTTACTGTAAAACATGAGTCTATCACAATGTTCTCAATATGCTGTAATGTGTGCTAAGAGTACTTTGACGTTTTCATAGATTCCGTACTCTTTCTTGATACTCAAAGACGTATTCACAAATATAAACGTTATACAAAATCAATTAATCACCAGTTTCCTCTTCCAACTCTCCCAAATTGTAGTGATTTTCTTAATGTATGTGTTATATGATCGTTGTGCTAATGCTGGATCGTTCCCCCTGACACTCTAGTGTGACTGGAAATGAACATGCAGACAGTTTGGCTGGCGCCGCATCATTAGGGGATGATTTGATGCATGATAATTCAGATGTGGTGAAAGCCCTATGGGAGAATGTGAATGATGCTGACGAACATATGGACTATCATTGCGTAGAGAGAATGCGGCAGCAAGCGGTTGATCAGAGAATCTGGTCGACAGTTGTCACAGAGAGGTAAAGTAAGACGGACGTGTAATCAGATTGCAACGGGCACCATTAATATTGTACCTCTTCACTGGCTGTTGAAGATGAGGACTGAGCGTCTATGGGAATGCCCCTAGAGCAGTGATGTCGGTTCTTGACTCAACTCAACTCAATTCAACTCTTGGAGATTGAAGAACAGAGTAGGAGACATACCGACACTTCTATTGCTGTTTTCCACCCACCCCCGCCCCACCCTCCCCTGCATTATATGCCGTCAATTAACTCACGAAGAGATTGTTGCATTTAGCAGCTGTTTCCAATAGGATAGAGAAACCAATCCCCCACCAAATCCCCTAAGATGACTTTTACGACATGCATGGTAGATTAAAACAAAATATTACGAAGAGACTCAACGGATAAATACACAAATAACACAGATACATGAGGTATGGTAGCTTAAAGTGTGATTACTTTCTGCTTCTCTTGTAGGCACCGATAACACACATACATAACGTAGTTATATGTCATTATTATTTGTGTCACTGTAATGACGTGTCATAGGGATATGGACGAGCCACAGTTTTCATAGACAGTAGAAGTTACTTACGTTGTTTCGCATATGACGCTGAGTGTCTGATTTAAACACAATACGTCGTTCCATTTGTATCCCATCCTCATTTCTATGCTCATACAATTCTCTGTGTGTAGAATAAAACCAGATTATTAGAAACATATAAATTAACACAACACACATACTTTATTGCATTCGTATCAACTGTTAAAATCATGGAGAGCAGCGTATGCGGAGCTATATTCCCATGACTGCACCTGCTAAATGGCGCCCATACAGAGATAGTGTGACTGAGGAACAATAAACCATATCTTTAATGCTCCAAGTTCATGTCAATCGGAAGAAATATATTATTATCTCCCATGCTTTGGGCCAATCAGCGCTATTACAGGTTTCACAAACATCGCCTGATAGTTACGGACGCTGGCTTCTCGTCATGCTTGGGTTAGTTCCTCTTGTACGAGGGGGCTTCAAGTGAACACCTTAAATATTTTTTTTTTGCTGTGAACATCCTAAAAACTGTGGTGTTTGTCCATCAAAAATTATGATAACCATTTATTTCTTCCATCAGTGTTGAACGTTTGGAGCCGTGAGTTCTAAGATGGCTGGTAAAGTCTATTGTGGCTCGAAATGTTCTTTGACAATGTGGGCAAGGAATGCTTGATGTTCCAGGACGAGGTTTTCCCGCAGTGGTATTTCTGTCCAGCTTTTTTCACAGCGCGTTTAGTCATGTTTGCTTCACAAGTGACTACACCCTTGCGTAATGATGTACGCCACGAATTTCGGCCTTTGGGAGTAGTCTCCCAAGTGCCGGATATATTCCTCATGCTTTGACTGAGTTCTTCAGAGTGTCTTTAAAGCATTACCTCTGATCGCATTGTAAGCGTTTACCACAACGCAGCTCGCCGTGAAAAAAAAAAAAGTTTACGAAACATGTTGCCATGTTGTTTTTTGGTTGAATTTTACTGTAGGCTTGTTTGGTAGACAACAACAGACACCTTGTTACTTTGATCGCACAGAGCTAAAGGAAAGACGTTGTAACATAACTCGTTGTCAGTAGACACTCAAGCGTTTACTGGAACATCGCGGCAATCAGTTCCCCGTACCGATCATGGCTGGTATCTGCTCAGTGCATTACTCTGCAAGACATCGTTTACATACGGAGCAATCTGTCCCGTGAGTCCTGACTATTGTGTGTCCCTGGAGTCATCATATTCATTGTCACCCTCACGATGTCAATAGCCAAAGAGTCAGATATGCAAAAATGGGTACTAAACACTTACGCTCAACTCCTGTCTGAAAACACGTTAACTACACGCTTGCCGGTCTTCCGTGAATCAAGGTCAACATTAACCACACTTCGTCTCGCATCGTCTTTAATGGCTGTCTAATATTGCTGATGTTTCTCTCAAATTGTCACTGAATCGCTTGTTAATTATGACAGACTTGTTAGCTGGTGTCTTGGTTCTTGTACAGCTAAGTTTTAGCAATGTAGTTGGTCTTACACAGTTGAGTCTAGCCAGCTCCGCCGAATGCCTTAAGACCGCTGTCACCGTCCGAATTCAAGTCTTGTCACGTTATCGTCCTTGAGCCGTCTCATGTCGACTGATCACTTTTTGTATTAGTTCTTTGTCCAGTTTCTACTGAGATGTTTTCAGTTACTATTTCTCGTTACTGGTAGTTTAACTCTCTCTGGTCTTGTGATTTTGTCTTATCACCATCGTCTCCTCCGTTAACTCTCTACAGGGTACTTTTCGGGTCATGGCACCTGTGATCTGGCATACAAGTCAAGAGAACAGCCTAGGGAATCTGATTCTTCATTAATAGAGTGTGGATACTGGGCATAGACGTTCTTTCTAGGTCTTCAGTTTCTGGGATCTTGTCTTGCCATTTAATCTCCAATAGCTTCCTAAGGCAGACTGTGTGGAAGTAGTTTAATTTTCTGGCTTGTCGCTGGTAAACAGTCCAGGTATTATAAGCATATATCAGTGTGGATAATACGACTGTTTTGAAGACTTTCAGCCTTGTTTGCAGGCTTCTTCCATTTCAGTCCCGCACATTCTTTTACAGCCTGCCAAGATAGATGAATTTGGGTGAAGATTGACTTGCGCGAAGAATTGAATTAGAGTGAGAAAGAGTTGCGCAATTCGTCGACAACACTCTCTAGCCCGAGTCAGTCTGAATCCAGTGACAAGACAAATCAAGAGGACTGAAAACGAATACAAGTGCAGTGGATGACCAGGGCGCTCTACGAGCTTTGTCGTTCGTATTATGTTCCTCAACGTTTTGCAGGTAAACTCCACCTTGCTACTAGGAGCCCCAGGTGTGAGCTGGATGTCTGGCTTGGACTAGTGGCGAATGGGCCCTGAAAAGGGCATGACAGCTATCCTTACCACAGGTACTAACAATGCCAGACTTCCCAGAAAAAGTACAGACAACGTGTGTCATTTATCGATGCAGTCACCACTGCGTTCAATGCAAGGCTTTTTGTTTTGTTTTAAGCAAGGCCTCCGTAGCATATAAAGTGCTCAGATTTCTCTAGGAAATAATGCTCTTGGTCGCGTGTGTCACACTCTGGGTTCACTACTCACTGTGTCTGTCATAAGTCACGCTGTTTTGAAACGTCCTTCTCCATTCATACATTTGCTGGAATGAAAGGCGTGCATCAACATACTGGACCTTTATTTTTCGATGAATTGTACCCTTTAACTGCTCAAAACAAAGATAATAAAACGCTGCTCCTCTTTTATACAAGTCAAAAGTGGGGCCTCCATCTTTAAACTTTCCTTTTATCGTCACCGTGTTTGTCTGCACAATAATGAACCATATTTAACACACTTGACATCCCTAACAACAATATCGACAGTTTACAAGACAATGGCATGGTTATAATAAATGTAAATCACTCTTTTATGGCTTTAATTTGAAGACCCCTCGTATTTTCAGTAATATTTCTTACAACGACCAATCCAAGGTAAATGAGATTTTACATGTCCTTGATCTTGTTCTCATATGTATTTAGTAACAGTGTTTTATATTTTATATTGCCACCAGTCCAAGACAAGATCACCTGTTTTGAATGCTGTTTGGATTTTGCCTCTTCTCTCTTACACCTTTAAGGTTCTCTTAATCTCTTCTTCTGCCTAGATTATTCTTTGCATCCTGCTAAAACACCTAATAAAAACATTTGTACACTCATTTCATCTCTGTTGTTTCGGAGACAAATTTCAAAGCTGCGTTCGCCTTTATGGTCAGGGCATAAAGGTGGTGTGCCATGGGCAAGGCAGGTCTGCGTTGTGTCATGGGCCCGCCATATATGCGTAGTGCTATGGGCAGGGCATATAGGTGTAGTTAGTATTCGCTTACGCAGTTCAGTATTGCTGTTACATGGTGTTGGGAACGAGATGTTCTTGTATAATGTTTTATTAGATTTTATTTTGAATAATGCAATCATTAAACTTACTTCAGTTTTACAACGAGCACCCTCAGTGTGGCCCAAATTGGCAAACTTCTGCACTTGTTCAGTTGTCTTTCGCTCGATGGTAATATATTTTTTCTGGGCTTTTATTGTAAATAACATTGCTTTGACTATCGTGAATTTAAGGAGGAGAAAAAAATGCAACCTTTTTTTACACACTCTGACCCCTGTTTGGTATATGGTTCGAGGTTCATATTTGTGTTGAACAATTAACTTTAGATTGCTGGGGCCGCTTGAACGTCCATGGATCATTCCTGGAAGCAATTTCCAATAGGATTGATCCCGTAGTCTAAGGCGAATTTAAAAAAACAAAAAAAACAAAAACAAATTCACCGCGTTGGAGATGCGAAAAAATGATCAACAGGCTTGCAGGCAAGCCGCTGCCCCCTACCACCGCTGTTCCCTACTATCGTTTACCTTCTTACCAAATACTTCAGCTGAGTCATGACTTAGGTGCAATGAAATACGTAACAATCATATTTAAAACCATACTACAGGAAAGGGGAAAAGTCCAAAGAAGGCGAGCCGATATATAAAACGATATAACTGAGAGGATACCACCACGAGATGGACAACCAGCAGTCTTTCAGAGCGTACTACCTGTAATGGAACGCTTCGGATATCATACCGGAATGTATTATCTCATTCTACAATCAAAATGGACAAAGTAAGGAGGCAAGAACAATTAGAATGAAAAACGTGACTGCTGGCCGGGTTCCCAAGATCAGTTCCGCGTCTGGCGTTCGTTGTCACGGATGGCTGTGTGAAGTGCACCCAATCAGGAACTTCCCAGCCGTCGAAAATTAATGAGGCAGACGTTTCGAGAATGCGACCGCAGCGCGAAGCAGGAGTCGCGGTTTGAGAGGGCAAAAGGGCAATTTTTGAACGATGGGTCGACGAAGGTCTCGATAAGCACCCACTCTCTATCTATGAGTAATTGGCCTGCAATCAGTAAGCTGGCATTGTTTTTAGGTCAGTCCTGCTTGGCGTAGCTTGAAGATCGTCGGTAGGCGTTCAGTGGTTTTGCATGTATCACCGCGTATCGAGGAGTGCAAGTGGGCGGATATAATCTGTATTCTGGTGCGGGGAAATGCAATTTAGAGACAATGTCATGGCAGGAAAGACCAGGCCGTGAGCGCTGATCGACAACTGGTCTAGGATGGAAGCTCCTAAAGGTGGACAGTTAGAGCATTGCTTTGCTGATCCGGCATCTTCTGCAGCCCTTGTTCAAGACGTATTAGTTTTACCTTTGCTCTGGAGTAAACTTGGCACACCGAGAGAGGGATCATGTTGCATAGGCTCAGTCCAGGCTCTGTGCCATGGAGAGGTATAACTCAATTTCACAAACTATCGTATATGAAGACAGGTAGTCTTGGGGATAGCTAGAACGACAAGTAGATAATTAAATATATAAGTGTGTAGTTAGCTAGGCTAGCAGGTAGATAACTAGGGGGTTAAGCTATAGATAGGCAGGTACAATGTCTGTTGGTACATATGTATTTAGGTACATAGCTAGGTAGTTAGATAGCTTCGCAACGAGACAACTGGCTAGATAGGGAGGTAGAAAGGCATTCAGGCTGGTAACTAGAGTATATTTATACATATGCGTGTTTACCGTTACTGAAATTATCAGGCTGTCCCGGGCTCCAGGAGGTAAATGGCCCAATAGCTTCCCCGTTTGAGATTCATCGCCAACTTCCTTCACGAAATTGGTCAGTACCGCCTAGCCAGGCTGCGTTAACTAAAGATGAAAGGTTAAATCAAATTACGCTGTCTTATTAAACACGAAACTTATCAGAGTACAAAGTCAAAGGATAATGCAGGGCCATTTACACGACTAAAGGGTCATTGAGCATGTGACGCAAGACACTTATTTTTATACATGATTCTGAGAGACAGGTCAGAAGCAGCGGTTAGCATATTAATTACACTCCGGTGTGGATCTCAGTCAAAGTACAGACAACACAGGACTCAGGACAATCACATAACGTGCTCCGTTCTCATAGTCAACAACCAGCAAAGAGTCACAATATTAATGATACCAGTTGCAATCTTATTATGTGTCTGCCTGGCCTTTTCTCAGAGAGCTGAGTGTAGGTCGTATTCTGTCGTCATTGATTGCCGCAACATTGTCTCCAGGCAACGATGGTGTATCTGTTCTTCCATATTCTACACATGATCCCAAAAGACCTGGACCGCATCTACCTTTTCTTGCATCAATACCCCACACATCAGTGAATACTGAGCTAATTTGTCCGTCTGGTCATTTCCCAACTCCCCAGTATGCCATGGGGAATAGATGAAACGGATGCTCCTTATTTGTAACTTTTCTTTTTAAATACAACATGCCACACTCTACGAAGCGTATCTGTGTTATCGCTTCTCAGCGTGCTCTGTTAGTCCGTTACAATTACTACACGTGTGTGCTGTATGTCTTCTAGAAAGCCGCAATGACTGTCTCCTCCACCATTCTCAGACTAGATTCAATCGATCAATCAGGTGTCGTCTCGCAAATGAAGGTTGACTGCAATGGATCTCAAACACTGTCTGTCTCTCGCCTTGACTGTACATTCTGTCAGGCTGATGTTCGTCCATCTCTTGATGTTATCCTCCCACTTGTATCGTTGTCTACCCCCTGCTCGCTTGCCCTCAACCTTGTCTTCCAGTATGGTTTGTATAAGAGTATCATGTCTTTTAACGTGGCCAAAATATTTCACTCGTCTCCTCTTTATTTCTTTCATCAACTCTCTCTTCATTCCTAGTTTTTCTAGGACCTCTGCATTTGATTGTTTTTGTTTCCATGAAATACGACCTATTCGTCTGTATATCCACATCTCCAGGGCTTCTATTCGACTTTCTAGTTGTTTGTTCAATGTCCAGGATTCCGCGCCATACAGTAGCGTCGAATATACGTAGCATTTGATATTTCTCATTTTTAATTCGTTATTAATCTCTCTAGATGTTAATGCCATTGAAAGCATTTTTGGCCATTCCTATTCCCCTTTTGATTTCCATTTGACTTCTGCCATAATCTGTTATTATATGTCCAATATAAGAAAAACTTGTTACTTATTCTAGTATCTGCCCGTTTACTGTGATATTCGTTGATGTTCATTGATGACCTTTCCATTTCACTACTAATTATCGTAGTTTTTTTGTTTTTTGCATGTTAATATCTAAGCCACATTCTGCACTGTGCCTGTTTACTTCTTCCACTAGGTCTAGCAACTCTTGCTCACTTTCTGCTATTCACTCGGTATCGTCAGCATATCTAAGATTGTTTATTATTCTTCCATTGATGTTGAGTCCAGGCATTTCAACTTGTTTAAAAATTCGTTCTGTGTATAGGTTGAAGAGGCTTGGGGACAGTACACATCCCTGCAGTACTTCTCTGTCTATCTCTATAGGCGACGAATAGTTATTACCGCATCTAGCAGACACCACTTATTCCCAGTACAAGTTACTAATAAGTCTGATGTCTTTTCCTCTACTCCTTTATCTTGAATGCACGTAATCAGTCGTTCATGTTGCACTCTATTAAAAGCTTTCTTGTAGTCTATAAAACAAACATATATACTTTTTTGAACTTCTAAATATTTTTCAATTAACATCCTCAAACAGATAATTGCTTCTCTAGTGCCGATGTTTTTGCAGAACCCAAATTGTTCTTCAACTACTTCCTCATCTACGTTATGTTGAATTCTTTCTTGTATGACCTTAAGTAGTATCTTAGTTATGTGGCTCATTAAGCTAATAGTTCTGTAATTTTCATACTCAACAGCTCTTGGCTTCTTCGGTAGTGTGATGAAAATGGATATTTTCAAATCCTTGGGAATGTACCCAGTATTATACATACCATTACATAGTTGTGTGATAGTTTCAATGTCAAAGCTGGATAAGAATTGTATAATCTCTGTTGTTATCTGGTCAGGACCTGCAGCATTTCCTTCTTGCATCTTTTTAATAGCCTTTTCTACTTCAGCCGTTAACATGTTTGGTCCATCTTTAGTATTATACAATGTTGATCTCTTGACCCTGTTGTTCCAGAATAAATCTTCTGTGCACTCTGGAGACTAGATTGTGTGGTACCAAATGCCAGTCTTGCACTAAACACAGTCCATTGACCTGAGATATGGGCCCCATGCACGTCTTTTGCTTCAAAGCACAAAGTCATCCGTTACATGATTACATCACCTCACGGCACCCTGGAATAACATACCTCTACATTCCACACACACACACACACACACACACACACACACACACACACACACACACACACACACACACACACACACACACACACACACACACACAACAATCACTACCAAAATTCACAATCAACAACGGGGCAATTGGAAATGTCAAAGAACAGTTTTTTTTCCGATTCGATTACCCCTACCCCGTTCAACATAAGAGAGAAGTTAAATTAGGGTTCATCACCGGCTTACGTTAATAATCCCGTGAATAGGATATTAATTTGAATGTGATTGTTGTCCAAAGAACGTCGCACATTGTGCCTGTATAATCAACAGCAATGGGGAGGGGATAAAAGAAGCCAGACGCATGCTGGACAAAACAATGTAGAGATTATACGGTACAATCAGCCATGGCACAACACAAGTATAGCAAATTAATGTCACATGTTTGAGAACATGCATATTTCATTTGCAATATACCTCCTCTTCTTCTTCGTTCACCTTCAGACGTCAGTATGAGTAAATGCAAAGACAACAGCAGTCACTTAACCTTATTGGTATCCCCATAGAGTTTTTCTTCAAATGGAGTGGATGCAGCCAAAACACCTTTCTCTGTTGTGCATATATTGGACACTCCTACAACAAATGTTTACTTGTCATTTTACCTGTTCCACAATTACATTCATCAGTATCCCATAACTTTATTATACATGTGTGTTATTTTATCGTGTTGTGGCCTGTCCCTAATCTGACGATTGTAACTTGTTCTTTTGGGAAGAGTTGGTAATATGTGACCTCGATTCTTCGATTTCCACTTTGTTCTATAATTGCTTTTTATTATTATCCACGCCTCATCATAGGTTATGTCTTTCACTTTCCTAAGCTAATCGGTCTACTTCTTAATTTCCAGGTCTGATGCCATGGGAAGGAATCGATTGCGTATTACAGCCTTAAGAAAAAACAAAAACAACAACAACATACTGGCATAGTTCTCGTGTATCACTACAAAGATCTTTCACATAATAGGATATATTCAAGATCTAATCTTTTTCCACGATGATTCTGCCATGTTTGGGTGTCAGGCAACCCGTTGATGTCTCTAATGTTATTTTATATTATTGATGTCATTAATTCGTGCGTGCATTAATTTGGTGTTCCAGGTGTTATGTATCGTACAATTTTAACCACACACCGTTTCTTTCTCCTTCTGCATAATTTCATATACTTCCTGACTATGTTTGTTTTGTCAGCTTATTTAAATTAGGTTTCAGATGAAAATGAAGAAATCAGGACTAAAGTTGGCGTGATAGCAGTGATATAATTTATTTATTAGAAGGAAGCAAGTAAAATGGTTTGACGATGCGAGTAGGTTACCAACTAATAGTATACCACAACAAGCAATGATGTACAGACGAAATAAAAGCAAATGAAGCTGCCGACCATGTAAACGATTAACGGAGGAAATAGCAGAGTCCATGGGAATATCGATACATGAAGCCCATAAGCGGGCCCTCTCCCGCTGTTTATACTTCACCTCGACACCTTAAGGTACACGAGGAACATGATGAGATGAGAGATGCGATTTAAGATCCCTTCAGTCATCCTTTCTTATACTCTTTCACTTCCAACTGTAGGATAGTTGTTTCTGCAGGTTGTCTGATAGAGTTCTATAATATATCATGTTGGTCGCTGACATCTTCAAATATAATATCTAGATCAGACAATTCATAATAACTGTTCTTTACTTCTACGTTAAATGTATCTGATAATTCCTCCTCCTTCCATGCACAAATATCAAATTGTGACATTTGTGTGTGTATTAGACTTTCTTTAAATATATATATATATGTATATTTCCTATTACTAATCTATATTCGTTGTAGCAGTCTGCATTTGGTATAGTTGTTGCGACTTTTAAGGCATTTCGCAATTTTATTTTGGTCAGAATATAGTAAATGTGATTTCTGATTTTTTATTCCAGGACTCTTATAGTTCACACATTGTTTTTGGATGTTGTTGATACCAGGTATGTTCAATAATTACATCATGCTCTTGTGCTATCTGTTCAAGTTTGCAATCTCCTTAGCCCATACATGCCTGCTGTGTACCCATCTTCTTGATTTCCAATGTTAGCATTACAGTCACTTATTATTATATTTAATTCTGAGTTTTTGAATTTCCTGAAAGCTTGATATAAATCACTATAAAATGCATTGATACTGCCATATCTGCTTGCTGATGGTGGTGCACATGCTGGATGATGTTGAGATCAGTTAACTTTACCAGTAATATTCCACTGACACAGTTCAATATCCGTTGATATATTTTGATCTCCCCAGATCCATAATTAATACTACACCAGCATTGAGTATGTTATATTCCTCCCATGTTATCATGCACGTCCCTTTCTTTGAGGACTCACAGTAATCTAAAATGTTAACATTAATTCTTCTCATTTCTTGCTAAATGTTCTCCAATGTGCTATCTATACTCACGATCACACTCTATGTTATGTTTATCTGTTGCATCATGTCGCTTTCTGACGGCCTACCAGAATACTTCTTCTTCTTCTTCTTCTTCTTCTTCTTCTTCTTCTTCTTCTTCTTCTTCTTCTTCTTCTTCGTTAGTCTTGTTCTTGTTCTTGTTCTTGTTCTTCTTGTTCTTCTTCTTCTTATTCTTCTTCTTCTTCTTCGTTAGTCTTGTTCTTGTTCTTGTTCTTGTTCTTCTTGTTCTTCTTCTTCTTCTTCTTTTTCTTCTTCTTCGTTAGTCTTGTTCTTGTTCTTGTTCTTGTTCTTGTTCTTCTTCTTCTTCTTCTTATTCTTCTTCTTCTGCTGCTGGTTTAATCCGGAGTATGTTTTCAGACATAATTGCGTTGTGCCAATTTTATTTGCACACTTAAGACGGCACATCCGACATCTGCGGGCGTTTTAATTACCCGGGTATCTCTTAATGTTGTGGTGCCGTCCACATCCCAGCTGGTCAAGTTATAACGGTAGAAGACTTCACTGTCAGCCCTCAAGGGACGGCAGGTGCAGTCCATAGGCATTATCCGCAATCTAAAGCGGTTTCCATAATTGCAAAGCCGACACAATACGCTCTGGTACTGGTATCACACAATGAATTTCCACGTCCTCTACATGGCTTCCCCACTTCCATGTATCGGGCATTTCGTTCGCCACAGGCCGCTCCCTCGCAAACCAGGAACGGTGAGTCTGCAAACGACATCCACTCAGCGATCTTTAGGTTCGGACATGCACTGCACGCTGTGCCCGGAAAACAAAATAGTCAGAGCTATTCCTGGCATCATTTACACTTGTGTCTATTTCTCTGTGAATTCATGAAACATGAATGTCTAGGAACCTTTAAAGAAGGCAGTGTACCATTGCTTTCTTCTAAGCTGTGACAATACTTGGCGATAACTGCAACCATCATCTCAGCAAATAGATCATCTGTCTGACGTGGAACTTGAGACCATAAGCAACAACTATATGTCGGCTGCTCTTCAGCTCCATGGTTTTACATAAACCTGAAGGGAGGGTGGGGGGGGGGGATAAACAAATACTCCACCTTGCCAAGAGTGTCCCGTAGGCTAGCTTAGGGAAGGACGCATCTTACTTCTCCTATTTCAAACTATCTAAAGAAGCTGAGGAAGAGATAATAGGGTGGGGAGCAGTGAGTACTAGAATAATACAAGCAACATTTAGAACCCTAGGAAACGACCTAGGAAATAAGTTTAACCGGCCGGATACTGAACTTATCACCTGCTGAGTTCCTGCTGGCCTATAATCTAGAACTACCATACGCCAGTGCACCAATGGGGCTGGGAAAATTCCATTACTTACTTCAATATTCCCCGTAATTGACCAAGCAATAAAGACACAATGCAAATACCATCATAAATAGCAAAAGGTGTATACCATTATTTAATCCACAACAAAGACTAGCACGGTGAACAGAATACTTTCAAGAACTACATAACCCCAGACATAACACAGAAAACCTCAATATTGTACCTAAAAAACTGTAGACAACAAGAACCAAACTTAATTCCTGCAGAGGTAACATAAATTATACAGACATGTCCTAACAACATATCACAAAGCCCAAATAAGCTATTCGGACTTGTGGGAAAACGGGAGTTAAATGGATGATAAGACATTTTAATATAGCATGGAAAGACAAAAAAGTCCCGGATTGTTAGTAAGATGCAATAATAATACCAATATGAAAGAGTGCAAAACATACAGTGGTATATAACTTGTGAGACATATATGGAAAATGTATGCAAAACTATTGGAACAAAGAGATAGACCAATAGTTGAACAACAGTTAAGCAAAGTACAATTTGGTTTCAGGAAAGATAATCGTTGCACTTGTGAACTAATCACACTAAGACAAATATGTGGAACTGCTACGATAACAATACCGCACCTCATATAGGGCATTTTACTGATTAACAAAACAGCTTACATCCACGTGTCCCCATCTGCTGTACCACCCACTCTTGTTCTGAGCTATATTCAATTTGCAGTAAGTGCCCGCCAGCAGCGGTGCATATCGCCTACAGATAAAACAAGCATACTAATCTGAACATGCCTTCTGTTAGTGAATTTAAACACAGAAGCCAGAAACAATATATTGCACGATTTCTTGCCTGGCATATTTCAATGCATCCTGTCAGGTGCATTCTGCAGGGTTGTGTATAATATTATGCGAATACGCGAATACTATTTAATCTGAAAAATGTCTTTACTTTGGTTGAAATATGTAAATATATAGACACTGTTATTGTTCGAATGTGGAGTATGTTGTTTCTATGGTTATCTAAGATTTAACATTAAGTCCTTGTATTTGCGTAGCAATGGCCGGAATCGCTTAATCGATAATGCTTCGATATATTTAAACAATGAATTATTATTTCTTAAATACAGTATACGAAACGCCATCTCTTTATTAATTGATTGCTATGATGATATGGTGACTAATAAGCACATGTTGATGGCCAACTACGATGTTTACAGCCTATCGACTGCACAGGAATTCCTGATTATTGATTAACTTTATTTTCCATCCACTCGTGTATGTTCGTTTACTCGATGCACTAATTAACTTCCCGTTCTACCTATGCACTTTACTTGACTCTCACATAGGAATTGGTAAATGCAGTTTTACTTATTGTACGAAAAACATTGTTCTTCTACAGATAGAGTAGGTATCGAAGTGGTTTAATATCTGATCATTGTTCAGCGTGGGTGGGTGGGATGTGTGTGTGTGGAGATGTTTGTAAGGGTGGGGGATGTGTGTGTGTGGAGATGTGTGTAAGGGTGGGGGATGTGTGTGTGTCGGTGGGGGATGTGTATGGGTGGTGAATGTGTGGGTTGGTGGGGGATGTGTGTGTGTGTGTGTGGGTTGAAGATATGTGGTTGAGGGATGAGTGGATGGGGGATGGGTGATTGGAGTGTGTACGTGGATGGGTGGAGGATGTGTAGAGGATGTGTGAGTGGGTGAGTGTGTGTGGGATGAGGGATGGGTGGGGCGTGTGTGGGTGGGAAGCTTGTGTTGGTGGGAGATGTGTGTGGGTTGGGGATGTGTGTAGGGGTGGTTGCGGGTTGTGTGGGTGGGTGGATGACATTGTGTGGTGCGGGAAGTGTGGGTGGGTGTGTGTGTGGGTGGGTGCATAATTTGTGGGTTGGCTGGGGATATTTGTGTGAGTGGGGGAAAGTGTGGTTGGGGATGTGTGTTTGGCTGAGTGTTTGGGGGTGTGTGGATGGAGGGTGTGTGGATGGGAGAGTGTTGTGGGGTGGGGATGTGTGTGTGTGGTAAAGAAGATGTGTATATGTGTATGTGGGGGATGTGTGGGTGGGGATGGTTGGGTGGGTGGGTGAAGGATGTGTGTATGCCTGTGTAGTGTGCCTGTTTGGGAGTATGTGGGTGGGGGATGTGTGTGTGAGGTGGATGTGTGGTGGGTGGGGGATGTGTATGTGGGTGTGGGATATGTCTCATAACATGGTAATATGCAATGGTTTTGTTTACAACATTCATTTGACAATGTTTTTTCCTATATTAATGGATCATCCACTATTGATGAACGAATGATGAGTGACTGGAAGGGCCGAATGTAAGATGGACCTGCGTGCCCAACTTGTAACCCTTCTAAAATAAAGATCAATCAATCAATCAATCAATCAGTAGCAATTAATATTTGGTTTACATTTATTTTAAGTCGAACACTTATTCTGTACATCGTCTCATTGAAATGTTAGGTGAAGAAATACTTGCATTTTGGGAACCGTTGATTCTGTGAGGGTAGGTGTGGATGGGTGGCAGTGACTGTTGATATAGCCATTTGGATATCCATTACACTTCAGAGTCTGGTGAGTGTCTAGTTTTTCCTTCAGTGTGTCGTCGGAGCAAATAGTTCTAGCTTGATTGCACAGGGTCCCTACCAGGTCATGCATATATTTGATGGGTGCAAAGCTACTGAAATGCAGGTATTGGTCCTTCATTATTCATTATAGATAGACTGCTCTTTGGATATTGCCATCCACGCGACGACGAATTATGATGTTAAGAAGGGTTAGGTGTCGTTCTGTTCATAGCCAATAGTCAAAGAAATGTTCTTGTGACTTTGGTTCATAATGGAGTGGAATGATTCTACTTGTTTGTTTGATCACTGTGATGGTTAATATGTCATACACATACTAAAGCTATAGAACCCGGCCCTTAATATCTAATGATCTTTGTTCTTCTAAGTGCGCCATATAGATTCCAGCTAGAATGGTACCTAGCGGACACCCTATGGCCACTACGTCTATTTGACAGCCGGAGTTCTAAACATAATGAGTGGGTCAGTAGCTGCACAGTCGCCTTGCTGATACATGTATTATATAAATATAAATTCTATCTTTTCTCACTTTTGCATCAAAGTGCCATAGCAAGTTGGATGGATCCGACAAAATGTCTCCCATTTTTAATTTGTTGTCCGACTTACCCATCACCACTCCGCCAGTTCCGTTAGCTGGTTTTAGTATTACAAGTTGTTCGTTGGCTTGTAGTGGTTTCAGGGTGGTGATGTGCTCTTTAACGGACATTTCTGTTTAGATGGCGTTTTGAGATATTGATGTTCTATATCCACCAATTTGGCGTTTTGCCATCTGACAGCAGCATTAGTCAGCAGAAGATGGTCTCGCTTCGAGATCAGTTCAAATAACACTTCAAATTGAGCCTCCGACTCAACCGCATCAACACTTTTAGGTGGTGTACGGAACTTCAATCCACAAACAAGAGATTCACTTTGTATACATGCTGACGAGGACAGATAATGCAAGTGTACATTGGGGGTGTCTAGCACACATGATGTAGGTTTTTCCAAGCATATTGATGTGTTCACTTTTGTTTTCACATTTATAATTGCTTCCCTTGCACAATGTTGTGAATTTCAGATGATAATAAAGATTAAGTTTCCTGTTAATATAATACGCTGATCTGTTTATACGCTGTGGGTTAATTAGTTTGATTTGGTTAGTCGTCGTAGTTTCTTAGGTTGTAGGGAAGATTATATCAGCCCTCTGGTATCTGAAATAACTGCTAGGAAATATTGCCGTTATGACGCATTCTTTAAAAGAAACTGTAATCTACAAACCTGTACATCAATTGTACATTCCAGCTTATGTAGTCTATTTAGTCGCTTCACAGTTGATTGTGGGTGGTGACATTTCACCAGACCAATGGATCTCTTCCGCTCGAAACCGTTGGTACAGTGTGCAGTGTCGGGTTTGGAAAGTGTCGCCCAAGAGAAAACAAGTAATACTATCCAGTGTCATACGGTAGCTCAGTCACATGACTAAGAACTCGCTAGATAACCCGTATCACGAAAATACTGACATGCCCATACAGCCGAAGCCGCGTTGGCGAAATAGTTATATACTTTCCTGTCGGTCCATGTAGAACCAATAAGTCTATAGAAATCTGGATCTAGCATTACATGATGAGAACGTATTAAGACATATAGCAAATCCTTTTATTTACCCAGTTACACATGTATAGATAGTAACATCGACGTCAGATGTCAGGAAGCAAATGTGCTTATATATCAACTATCACTCATACTAAACCATCCAAATATATTCTGACATCAACACGGGGATATAAATGTCAATCTTGGATATTATCCACATCACAGTTATGTGAAATCTACTCCTAAGAGATGAGAGGTTTAAGGAGAGTTGCCAACTTAACTATCCGAGACCGAACAAAAAATGATGTTATCAGAAAGACAGTGGGATCAACACCTACTGCCACATATATTAAAAGACAGAAGATCAAATGATTTGGCCGTCCCGTTAGAATGCAACACGATCAACTACCAGCACTGTCAGGACGTGAAAGACGTTCTGCTACTAGAGCAAGGGGCAGCCCAGGAAGGAAATCACCTGGAATGACATTAGCCAGTGCTACCCATCGGGCTATTTAGCGCCAACTATTCCTCCGAACGACGCTTGACGGCAAAAGTGGAAGATGATGATGATGACACATGTAGCTATGTTATGTCAGCATACAGAGCAAGGAATGACGCATTGTGGGACAAACACACTAGGTATCACTTCTTACCAAAGCCTCATAAAAGGATAGCTGTTCATTCACAAAGCGGTAGCAGGACCCCATGTTGTAGACACCATCAACTGTGCACGAGGCTGCCAGGGCTGGGGAAATATAACAATTAACAACATGAGATTAACTTATCATGTTACAGCAACATCGTTATAATCTGCTTTGGTTGGTTTAGTTAATCTGGTTGATGATCCTTAAATGCATTTGTGTTCAGTTCATCTGGGACATGTAAAAGGTTTTGTATCTCTGGGTGTCTTCCGACATCTGACGATGGATGTTGGTGTTCACAAAGTCATGAAGATGTTGACAATGATAATGTTGATGATGAAGATGATTATGTTGATGAAGATGATGATGATATTACCACTACAGGCGTCTGCAGCTATTGTTGCTCTGATAACATATGGCAGCTTGTTGGTGCAGTGAAGAAGATGACACTGCTGATGATGATGATGATTATGATGATGATGATGATGATAAAGATGATGATGATGATGATGATGATGAAGAAGAGGAAGATGATGATGATGATGATGATGATGATGATGATGATGATGATGATGATGATGATGATGATGATGATGATGATGATAAAGATGATGATGATGATGATGATGACGATGATGATGATGATGATGATGATGATGATGATGATGATGATGATGATGATGATGATGATGATGATGATGATGATGATGATGACCATTGTCATCGGCTGGAGTTATAGTTTCTCTGATGACATCTGACTGACTGTTGGTGTTCACAAAGTCCAGCTCACACTGATACGATGGGTACACATAATCAACGTCACTGAGAAGCCTCAAGTCCAGGCTGGCTTGGCTCTTGGAGATGCTTCCTGTGGCGTTGATGACATCGATTTTGGTTGGTTCCACAATTACACTTGGGGTAAACGTTGAAATTGAGGCTAGCTTCTGAGGAATGTTGGTGTTTGCTATGCCATAGACGGTCATACCAACCACCAGAACAACACTGTGTGGGAGATTGGTCTCGTCGGCAAGGCATTGGAGTCTTCCACAGTAGGGGCCATCCTGGGTCTTTTCTAATGACAGTTTCACACCTGGAGGTGAATAAATCCGGCAAATGAATATTGAAAATAAAACGCCATGTGTAACATTCTTTTAGCATATATGCACATGTAATAGATTAACCAGCACCGTGCCGTCTTGATAGACGATAGTATGTAAAATTATGTTGTGCCTCTCCATAGCACAAGCTTGGGCTGAATTTACAGACGAAGTGTTGCCCATGCAGCATTATCCCTCTCATGGCCTGCCTAGTTTACTCCAGAGGAAAGGTAACACCAATCCATCTGGAACAAGAACGAACGAACGAACGAACGAACAAACTTTATTTTCAAAGGGTTAAGAATTGGGCACGCAGGCCCGTCTAACATTCTGCCCTTCTATCACTCTCTTCCATACATTATTTCATTCACACGTCACTCAAGGCTAACAGAGAACAGCAACAATATAAAACTTATGCATAATAAAAGCATTGGCAAAATGCGAACATCAAAACTACACGATACAGTAACATTAGATAATGGTCAGACACTTATTAGCCATGTGGAATATACTGGCCTACCAAAAGGGGACTGGCTGTTATACTAGGGTTTTGTTATTATTATTATTATCACTATTATTATGGGGGAAGGTAATCCGTACTGAGATAGTGTTCGAGTAATTTGCGATTATATGAATAAGGATTGGTGATGTCTTTTATTTCTTGTGGAAGATTGTTCCACAGCTGAGCTGCAGAGTACGTTAAGCTTGTTTTGTATAAGTCAATCCTAGGCTTCGGAATGTGTAATATATTTAAACCTTTACTGTGTCTAGCATTATATTTAAACAATGGCCAAAGGTAATTTGGGGCATTCCGATGCAAGATTTTGTGAATTAGTTTAGCTTTATTGAAAAGCAGGCGTTTGCGGAGTGGTAGCAACTGAAGGCGTTTATACAGGCTGGGATTGTCAGATAAATGTTTGCTATAAATTAGACTCATGGCCCGTTTCTGGAGTGAGTAAAGTCGCTTGGTGTTTGAATTAGAACAACCGTCCCAGATTGTAGAGCAGTAGTCAAAGTGTGTCTGAATATGAGAAGTATAGAATAGTTTCCTTGTGTCCTCATCAAGGAAGTTTTTAATTTTGGCGAGTTGGTAGACTTTTTTCGCTGTTTGTTTAATGAGCGCTTGAACATGGGAATTAAAGGTTAGGTTTCTATCAATGATTAGGCCTAATGTTTTGTGCTCAATTACACTTTCTACTGGCATGTTATCGATGTGAAGTTGAAGTGATGTGTGTGAGCTTAGAGTTTGAAGTCTTTGTCTGGTTGTTAATAACATTGATTTTGTTTTAGTGATATTAATTTGCATACGGTTTGAATAGCTCCACCTAACTACATTATTTAATTCTTGTTGTAAAGACGACTCCAGTAAAATACAGTTTTCAGCGTTTGTGTACACTGTACAGTCGTCTGCAAATAGATCGCAGGACGATGAAAGATGCAAAGGTAGATCATTAATATATATGGCAAATAATAGAGGGCCAAGAATAGAGCCTTGTGGTACTCCAATATTGAATGTAGTGGTTTGAGACAGCGATTTATTATGTGATACTACTTGCTTTCTGTCCGATAGAAAAGATGATATTAGAGTGACTACATTAGGACCAATTTTCATTGTCTCAAGTTTCTTAATTAAAATAACATGGTCTATCATATCAAATGCTTTCTTGAAATCAATAAACACAGTTCCACATAGACTGTTGTTGTTTATACTCTCGTGCCAATTTTCTATCATGTTTGTTAATGCCGTATGGCAAGAATACTTTGGTCGAAATCCTGATTGGCTGTCAACAATAAGCTTGTTGCGAACTAAATACTGTAATGTTACTTTATGGATGTGTTTTTCTAGTGGCTTAGATAGTGATGATAGTAAAGAAATGGGTCTGTAATTGTTCGGGAGACCATTGTCCAATGAACCAGATTTAAGAAGAGGGTACACTTTAGCGATTTTGAGAGCTGATGGAAAGTGGCCTTTGGTGAGACACTGATTATATACATAGGTTAGTGATATACTGATCACTGGCGCAGCACAACGGAGAATCCGGTTGCTGATTCCATCTAAGCCAGATGAGGTTGTGTTTTTTAGGTTACTGAGGTAAGTGAATACTTCAGTGATTGTCATTAGCGGTATGTCGGAAAGAATATCGCGGGAGCATCTACTCTCGCAAAACGATGACAGCAAAGATAAGTTGCAAGGAGAATTAGGTATTGAAGCCTTCAACTGGTCTATGTCAGTTTGAAAAAACTTACTGAATTGGTCGCATGTAATATGATTTGATGGTAAGGAATGTCGGGAGTTATACTTGTTTGTCAAAGTGTTAATTGCCTTCCATATATCCTTACTATTTGTTTTATCTATTACTAAGTTCTTAAAGTAATTTTTCTTTTCCCGTCGTATGGTATATTGAACTTTGTTTCTAAGAGTACGGTATACGTTGAGATCCCGCTTTTTATGTGCTTTATCTCTGTCTCTCATAATTTCAAGTATTTCCTGTGTGATCCAAGGTGACTTGACGTGGTGTTTTACTCGAACTTTCTTGATTGGCACATGTCTATCAAAAACATCAATAAAGGTTTTCATCCAGAATTCCAAAGCATCACCCGTGTCAGGAAGCTGATATACATTGTCTAGAGGTGAACTGAGCAAGTCCTGTAAAAATGCGTTTTGGTTGAAATTTTTGTAACTTCTATATTTTACACTTATGTGTTTATGTTTAGGAGTTTTAATTCCTTTTTTAGACCACGTGCAGCATATTGGGTAGTGATCGCTCATTGCACAATTAGGTACGGTGCATTCTATGATGTTGTCTGGGCAAGTTACATAAATGTGATCTATGATTGTTGAAGATGACTTTGTTACTCTAGTAGCTTGTTGTACTATTTGTTGGAAATTGTATGATGCAATTATATTTCCCCATATTATGTTGGATTTGTTGGTGTCAATGTTAAAGTCTCCGAGTAGTATAATTTCTTTACCGGAAGCGAAAACCACATCCATCATGGTAGTGAAGTTTTCGTACCAGACTTGTCCAGCACTGGGATTTCGATAGAGGTAGCCAATTATTAGGGGTGTGCGGTTTTGAAGTTTTAGCTCTAACCAAATACATTCTATTTCGCAAGTTTCAAAGTCTAGCCTACGGTTAGCATTTAGTAAATTAGAAACATATGTTATTATGCCTGTCTCTTGTTTCCTACAGGGATCCCTTCTGAAAACTGTGTACCCTTTAATAGAGATGTCCTCATCTGAAATGTTATCGTTAAGCCTACTTTCACTAAGGCCGAATAAATGAAAATTTTGATTGAGAATAGAAGATAACTCTGATAGCTTGTTAAATAAGCTGCAAATGTTTAAGTGTCCAAGGCGTATTCCTGACTTATTGAGCCAGTGTTGCCACTTCTCAGACATTTCATCCATGAAGAAAGTGTAAATTAGTCAAAGTCAAGCAAAAATACAAGATCATAAACAAAACACAATTACATTAACTTACAAAATATCAGTAATCCAAATCGATATGTAAATGACAATATTATAACGATATAACTAATTAGACCAACGAATATAATGCAAACACGGAACAAAACGAATTAAAGAACATACAACAAATAATTAACCTGAAAAATCTACTTCACAAGCTAAGTAACCAACTGTTATCCAACAGAATTAATAAATGACTACACAAGTCAATGTCTCTGTTTAAAGCGGAGTATCCCACACGGGAAATAAAACGTTAAACAGTAAGCAATTAAAGTTCAAGGAGGAAGCTCTGTTGCTGGTATCAATGCATATAGGGTTCCGTTTTTAATACATATCCTATCTCACAGGTCTGTATTGTAGAGACATCATAAGGGCTTGATTCAATGCGGCAGGACTAAATTGCATCAAGTGTAGAAGTTCTGGACTCCAATGATGCGGAGCCTGTTGTCCGCTTGGTCGATCATTACTGGCGTGAACTTGGTGATGCGGAACCTGTTGTTGCCCGCTTGTTCGCTCATAGCTAGCGTGAATTTGGTGATGCGGAACCTCTTGTTGTCTGCTATGGAGCCCATAGCTGTCTTGAGCTTGGTGTGTCAAGGTGGTATTACTACCGTGCGTGTGTACCGCTGCTTGCAACGAGGGTTCGTTGGAAGTGAGGTTAGGGAAATCTTCCTGGTAGTTATTTCCTTCACGTGTGAGGGTGGGGGTAGGAAGGAGAGGTTGATTTGTTCTTGGTAGCATGTGTGCACCTTGAATGGCAGGCTTTCGGGGGTCAGACGTCAGCAGACGTTTATCTGGGGTGATAGGGGTATTTCGACTGGCTTCAATAGTCAATGTTCTTCGTGTTTGTGTGCTGGTCATGTTTTGTGCTCTCTCCGGATACTTGATATTTTTAGCAAGGAAGCTATTACCTAATGTGGATGTGTGGATCTGGTCACTGTACAGTCGTTTCTTTGGCGCGCCTCTTTGAGATGTAAAAAATGGTGTGTTGTTGATAAATTGTACATTATACTGATTACAGAATTTCTCTAGGGTGTTGTTGTTTATGTCGGCTAGTCGCCGTTCGGAGCCATAACTTGGTGGTATGATGGAAGAGAAAAACACTTTAGAATTGGGAAAATTATGGCATAATAAGTCTAGTAGTTTTCGTAACTGAGAAATTGTGATATTTTGGTTTCTCATAGTGTCATTAATTCCTATATGTATTGTAATCCTCTTCACACTTTCGTTGATTTCAATTCTACGTATACTGTTTGTTAGACTGTCTAACCCTGCACCAGGAAGTGGAATTGTTGTAGCTTTATCGGCGTGTGATGACGACATACGATCACTGTATATGCCTTTCAACAAGGAGTCGCCAATTATCAAATGGGTGCAGTCAGCTGGTAGTCTATGTATGTATTGGCTTCTGGTACGGCTTGCACGTTGTTTTTGCCATTGATAATTATCCGGCTGTGGACTGCCTTCTTGAAGGTTACCAGCCGATTCTTGAATAGGCGGATTGTCTGTCAGCAATGTCTCGTCGTACTGATTGTCATTTACCAATTGCTCTTTTGGTAGTTCAAATCGATTGCTGACTTTTACTTCTATCGGAAATGTCGAGTCCTGTTGACTGGCTTTGTCTGTTTGTTGATGTGTGTTCGTTGGCTGTATAGTTGGTGCTCCCAGAGATGGTTGTGTTGTTTCGAAGCTGTAAGTCTGTGCTAACTGATCACTAGTGGGCGCAGGTTGTAAAGTCTCAATAGTGTGTTTCAGTATACCATTTTCCTCTCTCAGGAGAGCGACCTCTGACTTGAGTTTGATATAGTCATTAGTTATCCTGGCAATCTTGTCTGTGTTTTCAGAGGCGGCGTCTAGAAGTATCTTCAAACTTGCCTCTAACCTTTCAATGTGCTGTTGACAACCGCATGAGTGTTGATCTGTAGCTGGGCTTTCATCTAGTACAGATGGTGCAATCTCAATTTGGTTTGAATTGTTTTCATTTGGTTGTATACTGTCCCCTAGGGGCCTCATCGGGTATTCAATGGCTAGCAACACTGGTTGGTTAGAAGAAGCTGCGTTCGAGCTGCTGGTGTGTTGAGTCGTGGCATGTTGGAGTATGTTGTTACTACCGCCTGATGCTGTAACGACTGCCGCTGCAGGCTGTGTTGATTTTATGGTTCTGTCTGACAATAGCGTGACCGCTGTAGGCTGTGTTGGTTTTATGGCAGACACTAGCGTGTTGAAATCGGCTGGTGTGATTAGCGAGTCACTTGTTAGTTTCAGAGCTGCCTGCTCAATTTCAACAAACTGTGTCGCGAGCCACTCAGACATGACGGCGTTTGCCCCTTGTATTAAAATTTTATTCTGGGTGTTGTACAAATGCAACGTGTGTAGGGGAGATGATATTTTGACTTTCACCTCCGCTCCTTGTCGGTCTTTTCTATAGTCAACTTTGGCTTCATGGTAATAATTGACCAGGCATTTTCGAAATGCCTCGTAATGTATTGTATTGTTGAATGTGATAGAGATGCATTTACCGTCATCCATACATTTAACAGACAGCGATGGCGAGCTAAAACAGTTCTTAAGTTTGCTTTTCACTGCCCGCTCTTTGTTGAGTGTGTAGTTTCTTGTTACTGTAGATCGTAATCCACTTCGCCCCCTTACTCCCGCTAACTCCAGCACAGAAATTCCCTCCTCGACAGACATCATTACATTACAAAATATTAGGTTTCAACAAACACGGAAACATTGTAGCGCCGCCCACGG
Organism: Cepaea hortensis; assembly: GCA_963921405.1. NCBI lineage: Eukaryota > Metazoa > Mollusca > Gastropoda > Stylommatophora > Helicidae > Cepaea > Cepaea hortensis. The sequence goes on along the minus strand of OY992879.1, from coordinate 23,581,490 downwards.
TTTAAATCCAAGTGATGTGATTGGCTAGTTCAAGCTATCACTACTGACGGACCGCTGCTCCATGAATGATTTATCCATAGTGTTATTTAATACAATATTATTAGCATTTATATCTAACACTGCACATATAGCAACTTTAAAAGAAGTTCAACAGTTGAACGGCATCGTTGTGATCACAAACATATAAAATTCATTGCGTACGAATGTAGATAAACAGGAAAATTAATCCAAAAAGGAGGAGACCACACAAACGCGTCCTTCCTCGGCGTATCTAGGTCATAGGCAGCTGAAGAAGCTGCATTATCAGCAAAACATTGCTCTAACTGTCTGTTGGAGCTTCCATTCTAGATCTGTTGTCGACCAAAGATTAAGACCTTGTCTGCCCTGCCATGACATTTAATCTTTAGGCTGCATGTCCTAGAACTAGATAAGGCTTGAACCATCCCAAATGCTCTCCCCCTCCAGAAGCCGTTGGCACAACGTGGGATTTGCCAAATAGCGATTTTACTGCCATATAGCGATTCAGAATAAATGACGGAATTGATAAGTTACAAAGATTCTGGGAAGTAATCTCGAACCAACAGATAGAAAAAGTCGCCAAGTGACGTGAAAAGGTAGAAAACGTCACAGCGTGATAGTTAGCAACAGGAGTTGAGCTTGGGCTCGCAGCAAGGAAGGCGGCATGCAACTATCCAAGAAGAAGATATTGTTGACAATCTTTCAAGAGATGGCACTGGTAGCTGAGAATCACTTGGTAGAAGAGCTGGATCATTAAAGCATTACTCCTTTCAGTCAGGACAAACAGCTGGCCATGCATGCGAACCAGGACTCGGCGAGAATGGCCAAGGTGACAGAGCGGTAAACCGACAGGAGGCATTAGAACCGACGCTAGGGATTTGAAGAGATAGGTCAGCGGTGTGATTTTGCTTATTTCTACAATACCGGCCCTCCCGGCTGTACGGGAACGGTATTATGATTATTATTATTATTATGATTCATATGATCACCAGCTGTGCGACGGAAATAAATGTTGACGTCACAGACATGTCAACCGGCTTCTAGTCGTCGATGCTTTTTGAATGTGCTTCTGGATTCTGTTCATTTGGTTTTACCTTGACAGCGAGCTGCAGATGATTATTGTATGTAATTCACCATATGGCAGGAGTGTCAGATTTGGTGAGCGGAGCCCAACATTCGGCGTCAATAGAAACCAAGAATGCAGGTAGTATCGTCTGTTGTCATATGTTAGATCAGTCATATATGACAAAGAACTGATTATGCTATAAATAATAAATAAATGTTTTGCATATCCTTTACAGGACATCGCTGTCAACATCAGCATCTTTCAGCTGTATGTTGATTTCTTGGCAAGATTACGCTCAGTAGTTTGCCATTGCTTTCTGAGCGGCCGGCTCAGTTATCCCGCAAGTCACCAGCGGGGTTCGAACCGCTCCCAGCTCTCGCCCTGCTACGAGACTCTGCGTGATAAACGGGATTACGGAGAAAGTGTTGTAACCCCTCGGCCAGAGAGACCGGCGATTATGATATACGTAATTATAAACATTAGTTCAATATATGCACATAATGTTGGCGTCCCTGGCTTAGGATAGTGAATATAGTTTCTGATATATAATTTCAGATTTAGAGTTTTAGATACAGAGTTTCTGATGTAGAGTTTCAGATATAGAGTTTCTGATATCATACCCGGTTCAACGTTAGCCGTAGTTGATTTTGGAGCAGATCGCTTTGCACTTATTTACCAATGGTATTTAAAAAAAAAGCCGCTTAAAAGTCGACAGGGTCGACTTAATTGCACCGGGTTTTACCCCATATGGCTCGGTCTCTTTCCGCAGCATGGAAAGCGTCGCACAAAGCACGAACTCCGTAGCTTTTAGCGACGACCCACCGGAGTCTCTGAAACATTTAACTCGTAAACCGAAGGACCGGCCCGGAATCGAACCCACAACCTTCGGAGCACGAGTCAAACAGCTTGACCATTTCGCCACAGAGACTCCAATGGTATTATAGGTGGCTGTCCAGAAAGCAATGACAAACTACTGAACGTAAAATAATCTCAATCAATCAATCAGGTGCCGTCTCTGCAATGACAGTTGGCTGCAATGGATCTCCAACACTGTCTTTCTCTCGCCCTGACTGTAAATTCTGTCAGGCTGATGCTCGTCCATCTCTTGATGTTATCCTCCCACTTGTATCGTTGTCTACCTCTTGCTCGCTTGCCCTCAGCCATGCCTTCCAGTATTGTTTTTATAAGAGTATCATGTCTTTTAAGGTGGCCAAAATATTTCACTTGTCTCCTCTTTATTTATTTCATTAACTCTCTCTTAATTCCCAATTTTTCTAGGACCTCTGCAATTGATTGCTTTTGTTTCCATGAAATACGACCTATTCGTCTGTATATCCACATCTCCAGGGCTTCTATGCGACTTTCTAGTTGCTTGTTCAATGTCCGGGCTTCCGCGCCATACAGTAGCGTCGAATATACGTAGCATTTGACAATTCTCATTGATTGATTGATTGATTGATTGATTTAAGAACCGACATCACAGCATTCGGGGCATTCTCTTAAGCGCTCCGTCCCCACCCTCAGAAGCCAGCGAAGAGTTCCAACCCCAATAGTGCCAGTAGCAATCTGATTATATGTGCTTCTCGCCTTTCCTCTAAGCGTCGAGCATCGGCCAGATCCCCTCGTCACTCCACGCTGTCGCATTCTTGCCAGACCATGGTGATCCATTTGCTCCTCCAAGGTGTACACGTCCTCCCACAATTGTACACCTCGGAGGAGCAAATGGATCACACATTTTTAATGCGTTATTAATCTCTCTAGATGTTAATACTGATGTCATGCCGTTGAAAGCATTTTTGGCCATTCCTATTCTTTTTTTGATTTCCATTTCACTTCTGCCATCATATGTTATTATATGTCCAAGATAAGAGAAACTTGTTAGTTGTTCTAGTATCTGCCCATTTACTGTGATGTTCATTGATGGCCTTTCCTTTTCACTGCTAATTATCATAGTTTTTGTTTTTGGATGTTAATATCTAAGCCACATTCTGCACTGTGCCTGTTTACTTCTTTCACTAGGTCTTGCAACTCTTGCTCACTTTCTGCTAGTGACACGGTATCGTCAGCATATCTAAGATTGTTTATGATTCTTCCATTTATGTTAAATCCAGGCATTTCAGCTAATAACAACAAATCATCTATAACATCACAAACAGCTAATAAATGCTGAGGTTGATTGCAACGTCCTGTAAATGACATGCGATTAGCTTTTATGCGTGGTGGGGATTCTAATGCACGTGCTCAATAATGGAATAGATTTTGAGAAAACAGGCAGGGAAAAGATCTTGAGAACACTTTGGTGGCTTCAGATTATGTCTGTATTAATAATGGAGAGGGAGCAACGATTGGCAATGAGGTCGGGGAATGCAGATGCCGCCGCTGATGGACTACTCGCCACTGAACGGTAGAATCAGACTCGCAATGGGTATTATTAGCATGTGAGCATGGCTGTGACGATCTGTCATCTTCTTTCCTGGTGTCTAGTGTCTAAATTAAGGATGGTAAAAGGCAAAGGGACACGTACATCTTCCAAGTATGGCATAACATAGTCTCGCCTTAGACAGAAGGCATGGACGGTAGTCTCCAGAGCTTTTGTATATTGACCGCAGAGGTGGAACACACATGGAGAAATCAGGGCGGTGGTGACAATTTGAAGGCAAGTATAGACGTTGTGTATGAGATACTCGAATAAGTCTTCAAGGTATACGCCGCAGACGCCAAGGCTGGGAATTGACAGCAGTTCGTAGATAAGAGTGAAGTAGAAGGGCAAGATGCCAGATACCGACGTTGCCCTGGCAACCTGAACGAACGAACGAACGAAAAAAAGTTTATTTTAAAGGGCGAAGACTTGGACAAGCAAGCCAGTCTTATATTCGGCCCTTTCAATCACTTATCTGTCGAACACCAATTATCTGTTATAGAAAATAACAGCTACAAACACGCATTGTAAAATGACTGCTGTAAACATATACAAATGTCAAACAGTTCAAATTTCAATATTATGCCACAGAGAAGCAAATATATACACATACATCCATACCTGTATACATGCACGCATACACACATAAATTCATACATCCATACATCCATACATACACACACACACGCATTCACTCACACCAACCCACCCACCCACATACATACCTACCTACCTACCTACTTACCTACATACATAGACACACACACACACACACACACATCACTAACACTAACATGTGCACACTCACACACTCTCAACCACATGTATTATGATAATATTAGCTAGAATACATCATATTACATCAACATATTAGCAATAATATCACGGTAATATCTTCCCGGTGTATATATGTTGTGGTTTGTGTATTTGTTTGCTGATGAAGACTAGTCGACTTAAAGCGCTATGTTTTCCTTGTATGTGTTCTGTAAAGCTGCATTAGTTGTAGTTGGTTGCATATCTTTTACAAGACGTCGCAGTTAACACCTTTTCCTCATCTTTTCCTGTTGTGAACTCTTGGCAAGTTTTCTTTCAGTATATTGCCTTTGCTTTCTGAACGACAGATACCCA
>OY992879.1:23531859-23571859 GCA_963921405.1 Cepaea hortensis | reverse complement strand
CCCAATTTTTGTTTGGCAGGCAATCGGTTAAGCCAGTTTATTTCATTATATATGGTTATAACTTTACTGGTCTATTTAGTCATAACAAAATAAGCGAATCCAAGTTATGTTTGAATGCTGTTTTCACACGAAGTATAAATATATTCTCCATAGCCAAGAACTGAATTGTATGAATGGTCATGCGAAACATGAAACTAATTCACTGCGATGTAAAAAAAAAAAAAAAACATGTATAGAAGAGTGACAAGAAATTAGAATACAATCATTAATTTAAGTTTTCTGAAAGTTTAATTTTTTCTTCTACCTTTTAGGTGAAATGCCTCACTGAGTATTGATGGCGATAATATCGTACCATACATGTCTATATCCGGAGTTATTCGTCGCTTCGTTCTGCGAGTTTGACGAGGTCATCCTTCATAATATAATATTATTTATCTTTTATAATATGCTGGTGCTGTTCATTATTACTCTAAGTCCTGAGTATATTGCTTTATAAAACATGAATTTTGCTTTAGGGCACAAATATATTGCTTTATGAAACATACATTTTACTTTAGGGATAAATATATTGCTTTGCAAAACATATATTTTACTTTGTAGCGCAAACATACTAAAACGTTTGTGCAACATACATTTTGCTTTGTGCCCCAGAGACATCTATGTATGCTCCAGAGTGTAATTTCCTGTAGATGTTAATTCTGTGAGTTAAATTTGAGAAGAGTTAATGTCATGTCATTGAGATCACTGCCACTGCTGAGGCCACCATCACATTCTTATGTAGTAGCCTCAGAGACATTATATCAAAATCCGACATTAAAGCACAGGACATGCCAATCTATATGTTCTCAGTCTCCCCAGATAACGTTAATGAGTATGGATACCTGCAGTTACAGTGGCCAGTTGATAATGCAAGCTCTGCTTCCTCGTTTGTAGCAAATATTTCTACAATTGTCGGCAAGAATCCCTCAGTTGTAGCCTCGAGTAGGCATGCATGTGTAATCTAGTGCAACAGGCGATCATCATAAGAAAGTGTTAAGTTTTCGTTGGATCAGCCCCATGTTCTTGTCACGACCATGTTACGTGGCTAAGCCATTCACATATTTAATTCTTTGCCTTTCCTGTGTTCTTTTGCCCTGCTAGTTTTCAACACGTTCTTTAGTTTATTTCTTTATTGCTAAAAAATATTTGGAATTATGTAGCCCGTTTGATGGGATTCTACTTTGTACCTGGCATATAAGTTCTTCTTCTTCTTCTTCCTCTTCAGCGTTCCGAGCCATTGAGGTTCTTTGCTGCAGACACAATCCGCCTCCATTCGTCTCTCTGGTGGACCTTCTCTTGCCAGATGTTGATTCCAAGTGCTTGTAGGTCTGTATATGTATTATCTCTCCACCGCCTTCTTGGTCTACCTCGGGGTCTACGGTCATTTATTTCCTGAGTGTAAGCGAGTTTTGTTTGCCTATTATCTTCCATTCTTTCTATATGCCCCAGCCATTGTAGTCTATTAGCCTTCATGATACCAGTGATTAGCGGGGACTTAAACAGATCATAAATGTCTTTGTTACTTCTTCTTTTCCACTCTCCACTTTGTGTATCCCTAATGGGTCCAAAGATGCGTCTTAAAATTTTGTTCTCAAAGGTTTGTAACAAGGCTTCGTCTCCTTTCGTTGTACTCCAGGTTTCAGAGCCATACAGCACAACTGGTCTGATAAGTGTTTTGTATATTGTGATTTTGGTGTTACGAGATAGCGCATTTGATTTTAGTAGATGTTGTAGTGCATAGTATAACTTATTTCCAGAGTTGATTCTAGTTTGTATTTCTTCCCTTATGATGTTGGAGCAGTTGAAGATTGTACCCAGGTATTTGTGTGTTTCCGTTCTTTTAATGGTCATATTATCTATTTGTATGTGGCAAGAGATTTTAGCCATTCCGTCTCTTGAAATTACCATATATTCTGTCTTAACTTGGTTGATAACCAGCCCCATCTGTTGGGCTCTTTCCTTTAAGTGAGTCAATATTTCCAATGTCATTTGTTCACTTTGCCCTATCATATCTATAACATCTATATAATATAAATTACATTACTAATATATACGATGGGGCTTCAAATAATAATCTCACAAGTATGATAGAAATTACAATATTCATGACATTTTCCAGAAACCTGTCAATATTCTTGTTAAGGATGGAAAGAGCGTTAAGGCACGTGGAATCAAGTGGCAGACTATCACGGTGATGTCATAAGGACATCTTAAAGATGGCTGTGCACATTTTGACATGCACCAGCCATTTTATTTTTTTATATAAATCATTGAAACGTCTAATGACTCTAATAAGTGCACGATCTTCATTTGTTTCTTGAAGGACTTGTTCATTGGTTTTTCTGTCTGTCCATGGTATTCGTTGATTTTCCACATAAACCACATTTCCACAGCCATCAGCTGTATTTCAGCTTGACTGATCATTGTCCACGCTTCACATCCATGCAAAAGTACAGGATCTATGTAGCACTTTAATACTCTTTTTCTCGTTTCAATTGATATAATTTTATTTGTCAGTATGTTTTTCATCTTGCAAAAGGCTACCTTCGCTATGGCAATTCTTGTTATAATCTCTTCAAGGCATCTCCCATCAGATGTTATAACTGTTTCGAGATAACAGTATCGATACACTAGCTTAAGAACATGCCCATTTACTCGTATATCACATTGTGGTATTTCCTTCTTCCCAGTGACGACCATAATCTGTGTCTTCTTAATAATCCGTACTAACCATAGTTGTTCACTGTGTGCAACAACCGCATCTACTAAATTTTGCAGATCCTGTTCATTGTCTGCAATCAAGCCTGTACCATCTGCATATCTAATGTTATTGATGTATCGTCCCCCAGTGTTGATTCCTTCCATATCTTCTATATTTCTGAAAATTTGTTAACTATAGAAAGAAACAAGATCAGGAGACATTACACATCCCTGTCTCACACCTCTTTTTATAGGTTGATATTGACCTACATCGTTATCAATTCTGATGACAGGTTGTTGTTTCCAATATATGTTTTTTTTACAAGCCTAAGGTCTTTTACATCAATGTGTAGATCTTCAAGCATCCTTATCATGTCGACATGTCTCACTTTATCGAAAGCCTTTGTGTAGTCAATAAAGCAAAGATATAGATCGTTGTTTACTTCTATAGAACGTTCAATTACAGTTCTCAGTATATACACAGTATTTACTGTGCCCTTGCCTTCTACAAATCCACATTGTTCTTTTCCTATTTCGGGATGCATTTTCTTCCTAATTATTTGCATGATAATTCTAAGCAGAATCTTCGTGATGTGGCTCATTACACTAATTGTTCGATGTTGATAAAATTCCAAGGCTCTTGATTTCTTCGGGATTGCAATAAATATAGAATTACATAATTCAGGAGGTATACCTCCAGTATCATATATTGCGCTCAACAGTCTGGTGATTTGGTCTATTCCAAATTATTCTAAGGCATTGATCATTTCTGTTATGATATTATCTGTACCCGGAGTCTTGTCAGTTTTTTATACGGTTAAGAGTATTCTGAACTTCCATCTTCACATTTGATGGTCCTATATTATCATTCCAATGATCATATAGCTCTTCTCTTGTATCATCATAAAGGTCTTTCACATAATCGGGCCACGTATAATCAGATCTTTTCTATTACTGTAAATCTCTTCATATATTTCTTTGTTATTTGTGTTATTTCTCCTTACTTCTATAAGTTTTAAGATGTCTTCCGTCATCCATTTCTTGCGTCCTTTTATCTTTATTTTTGAGATGGTTGTTTCTGCAGCTTGGTTGACTGATTTATTTTATATTTGCCATTGGTCACTGATGTCTTGAAATAATATTTTCATATCGGACAATGCATTGAATCTGTTCTTTACCTCTACGTTGAATTTATCTTTTATTTCCTCACTCTTCAGTGCCTGTTGATCAAATTTTGTGTTTCTTGGTGAATATTTGACTTTCTTTAATTTTATATGTAAATTGCTTAAGATTAATCTGTAGCCGTCTGCGCTTTGTATAGTTTTTGCGATTTTTAAGGCATTTCGAAATCTTCCACGTGTATTATATTATGTTCCAGTATAATAGATATTAAAATAAAATAATAGTAAAATGAAAAAAAAAATTATGTGTACACTCATTGAGGCCCATTGGGTGCACTGTGGATTATTCATATTGTATAGAATTGGTACTCAGTGGGTGTTGTGGTAAATATCACACCGACCTTGTTAGTTCCCGTGATATTTCCTGATATCCATTATAGGCAGAATCCACGTGGTAGTCCAGGTTAACCTTTACAAAACTTCAACCTCCAGAGGATGTTATATGTGCCACAGTTTCGACAGATAAGAGCGCTAGTCACTGCGCCATACCGACTCTCAGCTACGCTGTGAGTTCTTTTTCTCTATATTATTCACACACAACCTCATAATTATCGTAATTCTGATTAGACTACTTTCTAAGTGGGGATATCTGGGTGGGTGTGGCAAGTGTGTGTAGGTAGGTGCAGGATGTGTGGTTTGGCGTGAAGATGTGTATGTGGGTGGGGGGTGTGTGCTTGGGGGATGTGTGCTTGCCTAGGTGTTTGGGGGTGTGGGTGGATGGTTGAGGATATGTGGGTGGGTGAGTGTGTGTGGGTTATGGGATGGGTGGGGAGATGTGTGTAGCTCGGAGGATGTGTGTGGGTGGGGGTGTGTGGGTGGTGTATGGGTGGGGGTGTGTGGGTGGTGTATGGGTGGTTTGGTGCATGTATGTGTGCCTGGGATGTGTGTGTGTGAGTGGATGTGTGAGGAATGGGTGGATGGGTGAGGGTATGTATGTGTGCATAGGGGTGTGTGTGGGTGGGTAGTGGATGAGTGTGTGCGTGGGTGGGTAGGGGATGTGTGTGTGTTTGTGTGTGTGGGGGGGGGGGGTCTCATAGCATGGTCATATGCATGTGTATGTTTACAACATTAATTTGAGAATGGTATTTCCTATGTGAATGTATGATGCACTATGGATGAACGAAATATAAGTGATTGAAAGGGCGGAATGTAAGACGGGCTTACGTGACCGATTTGTTACCCTTTGAAAATAAAGTCCGTTCGTGCGTTCGTTCGTTCATTCTTTTGTTCTTTCTTTCGTTCGTTCGTTCGTTGTTGTTGTTGTTGTTGTTGTTGTTGTTGTTGTTGTTGTTGTTCTTCTTCTTCTTCTTCTTCTTCTTCTTCTTCTTCTTCTTCTTCTTCTTCTTCTTCTTCTTCTTCTTCTTCTTCTTCTTCTTCTTCTTCTTCTTCTTCTTCTTCTTCTTCTTCTTCTTCTTTTGCAATCATCGTCTGCTATCCGTGAAGTATAGCAACCATTGTATTGCTTAGATGTCCGCTTTCTAGTGCCGTACCACTTGGGCGAACATACTTGTATTGGTACTTCGACGGCTGTTTTATTTTTATTCCTTCTTCCTTAGGCAGATTGTCTTCCAGAGCCATTCGGCTCTGCCTGCCCACATTTTCTGTCGGGATTTGCTGCCCTAGCCGTTGTGCTTGCAAGATCTTTCATAGGGTAATTGTGGTTTTAACTTCGGTGTGCTATTCACGTAGATGGATTTATAGATAAAAGAGAAAATAATTTTGAATATATGAACATGTGGTTACTCAAGAATTCAACATGTTCAGCAATTATGCTTCGATATCAGCCTAAGCAGTTACACTATACATTTAGTATGGACGATTTTTACACCTAGCCTTCTATACCTGAGCTGCGATAGCGTAGTTGCACGACACTCACCTGCCGGTCATAAGGCATGGGTTCTATCTGTATCTAGACAGATTCGAATGTCCATAATGAGCTGGGTCCGTGATAAATCCACCCTAAATTGAATAGACTCAACCTGCTGCAGGCTATGTCATATCTCCAAGTGCCCACAATCAAGAACATTCCGACATGAAGCCCTCGACACAGACATAGGCTATAGATTGATAAGAAGACAATCATGAGTTGCTCAGGCAAAAGACAGAATACGATAAGCGTGCATGTTTTAGATGTCTACTCTTGTAGGTAGACTGGGAGCAGTCAAATGCTAGGGAAAGCACCCCCCCCCCCCCCCCATACACACACACACTTCCCCCTACCACCGCCAACAAACCAAAATAAAACTTATGCCTTGTAGACAGACACGGGGCAGTCCAAGGCTTGGAAAATCAACCCAAAAAGCACCTACCGAAGATTAAAGGTGTTGATGACTCCATTGATCCATCTTTTTCGCGGTCTGCCCCTGCCTCTTGGTGTTTTAATTGTCATGTTAACTATATCAAATAACACAAAGTGATGCAGCTTTACATAACAGAATTACGACACGCATGACGTTTCGGCGATTTGCATTCATCAGCAGACAAATACATGCACGAAACACAACATATGGAGTTTATATGTTGTGTTTCGCGTATGCATTTGTTTGCTGATGAAGGCTAATCGCCGAAACGTGCTGTATGTGTCGTAATTATGTTATGTAAAGATACGTTAATTTGTGTTATTTTATATTGTTTACATTTCCACAGCTTTACCGCAGTTCCACCAAATTGTATTCATAAATTTCATGGTGTGTGTTCTTGCTGCTGACGACATTGGGTTCATTCTCACTAGGTGGCCGATCTAGTTCACTCTGTGTCTATCAATGATTTTAATAACGGTGCTGCTCCAATTGTTTTACAGATCTCATCGTTTCTAATATAGTCCTTTTTTAATTTGTTCGCTGCATTTCTCAGTCATCCCATTTCATAAGTAATGAGTTTTATTTCTTGTTCCTTGATTAGTGCTCATGTTTGGCTTTGATAGCGACACTTTGGTATAAAAATTGCATTTATAATGTTGTTCTTAATTTTCATGGGTATAGCTGGGTGTTTCAAGATGGTGTAATTTGATATGTAACATTATTGGCTTGTTTAGTTCTTGTCTCCAAATGGGCTGAAGGAATATTATGCTAGGGCAAATTACATGTTATCACAAGACAAATGAGAATGACATCAAAGCAGAACAGACCTGCAATAATAACACAGAGCTAACAACAGCACATATGATGTCAAATTTAAATACGGAAGAAATGGAACAGGCAATGAGATCCGTCAATAAGAAGAAATCTCGTGGATAGAAAAAACAAATGAACGCGTTAACAAGTTTCGTTTTATTGTGCACTCTGAGAACAGATGATGAACATGTGTGGTTTATGATTGCTGCTCTAAATAAAAACCTTATAAAAATGCATATTAAATGCTTCACTAGACTTATGACGTGCTGTAAATGATACACTAGATATCAGGCGTGTTGCAACTGATACCCTAGTTTTAGGACGTGTTTTAAAATGTAGACTGGGCTTAGGACGTATTATAAATGATGCACTAAACTCAAGGCGAGTTGTAATTAATATGTTAGCCTTAGGAACTATCGTATAGGATACACTAGATTTAGGCCGTATTGTAACTGATAAACTAGACTTATAACTTGGAGTAAATAATACTAACATTAGGACGTGTTGTAAACGATACACTAAACTTAGGACGTGTTGTGAAAGATACAATAGATTTAGGACGGTTGGAAATGAACAGTGTTATTGTTAGTTATATTAGTAGATAATACATGCATAGTATGTGAGTAGACTCTTCAATCGGACTCGAATATTGAACTCTTTGCGGAAATGCCCTGTCGCATTATTTTATCATCACGCACTAGTCACTGTGGAACATGTGTTATCGGATGAGCCTGTTAGACAATAAAATAATAATTATTTGATAATTACTGGAGGTTTAGAACATAAAGAGAAACCGCTTTGGCATAGTAGTGAGCGTGCTTTCTTGTCAAGGCAGTGGCCATAATTCAACCCCAGTCATTAGTAGAATGATGTCTTCCGATCAGTTAGACTATAATGTCTATTAAGACTCGAAAATGAGCGTTCAACATTTTCAGAAATGTCCGGGAAATTCTCTGACAAATGGTTTTTGAATTGTCTGTAATGAGAAGGCGACGGTCAACGGAACTGGTCAGTTCTCCTCAATGTTCACCTTGTATATGTGCTGGCCTGACAGTTCACACTCGGACTACAGTTGTGTTATGCCCAGTGATATAACAGCATTGTCATTATTGCAGGTTATATACTCCGTGAAGAACTTGCGGTAGCGCAGTGGTTAGTACATTTGCCTGCCGTCCCAGTGATTATTTGTTCGTATTATTTTCGAGTTAGGGATGTTTTGTTGTAATTGGCCTGGGATCCAAGCAAGAACCAATTGAGTAAAATTGAGTATAATGTATGGCAGTGAATCTTGTAGTGTAAATTATAACATTAGGAAGAGTTTGGAAGCAAACGAGATGTGGTTCCTGAGATGAATGTTGCGAATTTCTTGGGCTGCCAGAGTCACTGCCTGAAAGAGGCTAATAAAACTAGAACACTTAAGTTAACGTTAAGAAAAAGACAAACAGCTATCATTGGTCATGTGTTGAGAAGATAAATCTGTAGAGAGACATGAACGCTACGCCAACTGACAAGGCACTTCATGACGATGATAATGAAATGATGTGAAAAATAATGACGACCGGCGGAACACTCATCACATCATATATTGACTGCTGATTGACTGGGACCTTGCCCAGACGCTCGTGTGTAAAATGGATGCATACCTCTCCATAGCATAAAACGTAGCCTTAACGTAGAGATCCTGTGGTGTCCATGCAGCAAGATCCCTCTCTCGGCCTGCCTAGTTTACTCCAGAGGAAAGGTAACTGCTTTACATCTGAAACAAGACAAGCTGCAGAAGCTGCCAAATCAGCAAAGCAATGCTCTAACTGTCCACCTGTCGGAGCTTCCATCCTAGGACAGTTGGCGACAAAGGCTTAGGGCCTGGTCTGTCCTGTCATGACATTTAGGCTGCATTTCCTCTCACTAAGATAACACTTGCGCCCTTCCATTGTGCTTCTCTGTCCGACAAGTCTATAAATAAAAGGGGTTATTGTCACATAACCAGTTCGCGTCAAGATGTAATTGCTATACACAATGTGAATTTAGAAATAACAAGAGGGTGATAGGGTGCTATTGTTTATATTGACTCTAATATATCTTGTGATCTCATATCATGCAGAAAATAATGCTCGTAACATCCACTACGACTTTAAACCTTCGTTCGTTATTTCTCTATTATTGCTACACAATAATGGCCCTGCAGATTGACGTAGAAGCTCGAATATCCCTACCTATCTCTGTCCTGTGAGTTGTTGGATTCAGCTTCACAGATTGCCATGCTATTAATCAAAGCCATCATCTTAGACCATCAAGGATTATTTATCTCTTGGACTGCGTCTGCATTTTCTGCATCAGTACTCAGGAGGCCACACAGCGTCCTAATACCTATTTTCTCATCACATGTCCAAGGAGCATTAATTGTTTCTTCCTTACAGTTGTGTATCATGTTTTACTTACATTAGTTTCGTCCAGGCAATCAGTGCTAGTTGCTCTAGCTGTTCAATGGCTTCTTATTGAAATCCTCACATATCGAATGTTTCTTGGCCAATAAACACATAGTGCCAGCACAATGTGTGGATAACACGTCAATACGTTGAAAAGCAACATTTACTGTAACATATGAGTTTAAAACAATATACCCCAAAACGCATCAATGCTGTGACATGTTGGAGAAGACAGAGGATCCAGTTAGTAGTGGTCTCTGTAAATATATCTTGTATAATAGATAGACAAGATAAAGGGTATGATTTGGCAAGGTTTTGTCTAGAGGCATGTTAAGTGATATAGAAAAATCAATCCCGCATAGCCCTTTTGAGGAACCAATTTTCCTGGCTCAGAACCCCGACTGTGAGATTCCTAGATCTAAGATCAAGTATCTACACAGAAAATTTATAAAAGAAGGAAAGGGTTCCCTCAAAGGCCGTAAGGAGATCTGGACTATTCGCCCCTGTACAACCGAGAAATCAGTTCTCTCACCACAATGATGTCAGTGTGCTTTCAGCCCGCCACATTAGATCTTCCCTTATTTTGTTTGTGTCAAAATAACATATGTCAGTTGTGCCTTTAAACATTAGGACTTTAGGATTCAACAGTAGTAGACATTAACTCAACAATAACTGTACTTAATACCTGTTGAACAAGACATCTAGATGACAGGTTCTTGACAAAAGTTGGACATACATTTACATAGAAATGTTTACATCAACAATTGAACAAGACAAACATCATGAGAGATACTGGACAACAATTCTACACAACCTTCTCATTTCACTGACATCATCAACAGTTGAACAAGACATGCACCAGGAATTGTACTTGACAACAGCTGGACAGGACATTACACAATAATGTACTTCACACCAGCAGACCAAGACATCACAGGGACAAGTACTTCAACACTGTTCTCAACACAATCAGGTTGTTATTAATGAACTGTGGGGGTCGAGGGAGGACCCAGGCTCCATCTGGTTTACATTTTTGCACTTCAATTAAAAAGTATCATGCATTGTAAATCAAATGATGAGAAGGGACTAGATGTCACATCTTCAAACCCCACCAACAGACCACTAATCTAAAACAAAACAACTCTCCTCCATTACCTCTCTAATATCTGAAATCTTCCAGCACCACAACTTAAATACATCATGAATTATCTTTTCAACTGTCACTGAGAGTAACACACTTGGGGACTTTCCAGTATGGGGCAGACATAGTGACACGCTGCTATTCTGGTCCGTAAACATCTTGTTATCACCTGAAGTGGTGTTGGGAAGGTCCCACGTTGCAGCTTTCCCATGAAGGTTCCCATATATGTCCAACTCCTCCTGTGAAGTTTATGAATAGATAATCATGGCTTCTCAACGGTGAGTACACTGTCTGAGAAGCTGGAGACTGGGGTTACACATTCCACAACCACCTGCGTACCATACAGTCAGTAAAAATATAACTCCACGATACAGCAATACTCCACAAGTCTCTCCCAAACCATTTTTCTGAATGAGGATAAAATACAGGATTCTGGTTCCTGCTTGTAAGTTTGAATTTAATCCAGGTTTCATGGAATGAAAAATTATAATGGGATCACATTCTACTTGTTATACAACAACTACTAATGAGTTGAGGTAATTATTTCCTGGATAGTACTGCTGCTACAGTTCCAGGGAAATAATGGTAAGTCTCAGGTTCACAGCTGTCATCCCGATCATGCCTGTCTGAGACAACTGAGTCCAGGAGGTTAATCTGTTTGAAAAAGGATATTCACTTTTATCTTGAAGGTAATTCCTGCAACATTGATAATAGAGTCCATCTGGTGTTTGGGTTTAAATTGAGACCCTTTCAGTGTCTTTCAGCTTTGACAAATATTGATACACATTTATGCTGGTATTTTCCTGAAGACATTGTGGTTACAGTTATATGATAGTTTCCACATTTTCAAATAAGTTGTAATCCTGAAGTAGGGACTTTCATTTGTATGCCACCCCGAAGAAGAAGAGAGCCTCTCCACCTCCCCTGTTCTCTGTTGATATATCAAACGTACAACATTTGCTTTACATTTGTTCAAAGACAATGTTATATCAAACATCACCATACACAGATGGAAATGGGGAGTTGAAGGGAGGGTGTTGACCAAACACACCTCTCCTTGTTGGTGATGGAGTGTAATCCACTCTGATAGACTGTGGGTGATATGTTTTCATTATTGACCCCTATTTGTGGTAGTCACAAGCCCATATGCTGAGACAGGGGAAGCTTAACACATTTGCAAGCATTTTATATGTCTAGGCTCTCACATATTTTAACCACAGAAGACCTGGGCACAATGAAGAACAGACACAGTAAAGCAGGCACTATGAAGCAAGCATTGTAAGACAAGCATCATGAGCAAGTCGTGTGAAATAGCAACATGAGCAAGCATTGTGAAATAGCAACATGAGATAGGCATGGTGAGGCAGATGGAAGATAGGCATAATTTACAACTGCAATATGCAATATGTGATACAATGTAACTAATGGCAATTACACAGTGACGAGACCAATGGGCGGTACTCTGTTACATGGATGTCCTATTCCATGCACACACACACAGCAATGCCAGACCTCACCCTTTTCAGACTAGACTCGGCTCACAAGTACATCATATCATCACCATCATCATGTGCTCTTCCCCCACTGAGTAATGTCAATATCTACATTTTTTTTTTGGCATTTCCTTTACCGTATACCCGGGTTCGAAACACGGCGGTGCTGGTTTTTTTCGAAAAAGGTATAGAGGCCGGTCGTTCAGAAAGCAATGGCAAACTACTGAACGTATCACTTGCCTAGTACATCAACAGCAGCTGAAAATGCTGGTGTTGACTGCAACGTCCCGTAAGGGATACGCAACACAATTTTAATTTTTACAGGATATCGCTGTCAACACCAGCATCTTTCAGCTGTATGTTGATTTCTTGGCAAGTTTACGCTCAGTAGTTTGCCATTGCTTTTTGAGCGGCCGGCTCACATACCCCGTAAGTTACCGATGCGATTCGAACCACTGCTGATTCTCACCGTCATCACGTTACTACGAGAGCATACGAGATTACGGAGAAAATTCGCTAATCTCTAAGCCAGTAAGCCGGCCCATATCTACTACAGTAGGTAAAAGAAGCAAAATTGCATAAGCAATTGTTCACATATATAACAAAGCACGTATGGAAAAAACATGATTTTTCTCTGTAAATTTGCATTAGCCATACAATATATTCAGCCAACTAAGACACGGGTTCGAACACACATTGTCCTTTTAGGAACTGGTTAATATGAACCCACCAAACTGCAAAGGTACCAGTGTAATACTTCAGAGAGAAATTGTATTAATTCTCCTGAGCGTAATCTAGCCACCAGGCATCACAGAAACTTTGTAATTCTGGCGTGCAATACACGTCCTGCCTACATATGGACATTGAAGCGTCTATCCTTCTACTAATGTGAGAGGTTACTTATAAAATCACCAACTCACTCACTCAAACTTTCTCAGCATTAAAAAAGGAAATTGTACATGTTACACCACACATTCTGATCACATGCGTAGATTCACAAGAGCATTACTACCGTTTGATCAAGAGTGGGCGATGATAGGCATTCCTATGAGAATCCAGAATGCACTAAGGTTTGCGAATATGCATTGAGTGCAATTTACAGTCATCAAGCACACGCAACAGGTCACAACAGGGGAATTATTGGCAACTGGAGTATACAGCGTGAAAGACCTGACAGGTTGAAGAAGCAGTATTCAGAATACTTTCACAATGAAGTTCTGATTTCACTTTCACATTTTCTCATAAAAATACTCTTATTTTCTTCTCTTTCGCTCACTGGGCATAACCAAACATTTAAATATGTTTTAAAATGGTACCTGTTATCCAGAGAACAATATAAAATAGAATATTTAGGGCGTTATGATCGCCACATCGAAATGCATACTTCCGTGATGGAATCCGATCTCAAACTCCCTGATTTTGAATTTGGCCTTGTGGATAGCTTTGCCCCCCAAGTATTAGCCAATCAAAAGACGGGCATGCGCCTTTTCCCTTCCCTTCCAGGTTCTAGAAGGTTCGAAGTTATTTATATCTCCGCTATCAGGATGTTCTCCGTTCAAGTTTAAAAGCATTATTAAGGATGTTGTGGACTGGGAATGTGATGACTGATCCATCATATCACAAATGCGCAGAAACACCATGTTTACTGTAAAATATGAGTCTATCACAGGTCCCCAATAAGCCGTAATACGTGCAAAAGAGTAATTTAATGTTTTGATAGATCCCGTATTCTTGGCTTGATATTCAAAGAAGTTTCCACAAAAGTAAACATCTTACAATATTTTTTTAAAAATCATTATTTTCTTCTTACAGATTATTCTGACTTCCTTAATGTATGTGATATATATTTATGTGCGGTTCTTTGAGCTTAAAGGAAAGAGTAGGATACGCATGCACACGTCCTCTTCTTTAGTTATTTTTTTACACCCCCTCCTCCCACTTTACCCCCCTTCCCCATGGATTATGTACCGTCAACTAACTCACACTGAGAGGGTTAGATTTTGCAGCTGTTTCCAATATGATAGGGAAACCAGACCCCGCCAAACCCCCTCAGCTGACGTTTACGACATGTATGGTAGATTGAAACACACACTATAAATCAATTCAAAACCACAGATACATGAGGTATGGTAGATGAAACTGTGATTACTTTCTGCTTCTCTTATAGGCTCCGATAAGAAACCGACATAACATAGGTATATGGCAGTGTTCTTTGTGTGACCGTAATGACCTGATTAGTATATCATAGGGAAAGGAAGAGCAACATTGTTCATACACAGTAGTAGGTACTTACCTCGTTTCACACACGACGTTGAGTGACTGAGTTAAACACATTATGTCGTTCCATTTGTATCCAGTCCACATTTCTATTTCCAAACAATTCTCGCCTTGTAAAATAAAACCAGATTATTAGCAATATATAAATGAACACAAAACACGGAATTTAATGTGTCCGTATTAACTCAAATCAGGGAAACCAGCATATGGGGATTTATAATCCCAAGCCTTCATCTGCTAAATTGCGGTCATGCAGTTAACATAAATCAAATGTTTCGTATACTATATTTGACGAACAACAGACGATCACTAAAATGCACCAAGTTTATGTCAATTGGGACTTATTGCTGTCTGTAAATCATGTTAGTCGTTAGTCGCGGTTTCAACGTCACGGCAAAGGATTACTCCATACTGCTCCGTTCTTGTGCCAGTAAATATCACACACATTGTTAATCTCTGTCTCATGTTAAAAGTGGAACAGACAATAGTGCCATCAAACCAACATCATGCATAATGCCGCTGCCAGAATGCCAACATAACAGTCCGCCACTAAAATTACATTTCAACGTCAATAGAAGAGGTAGTCACTTGTAAAACAAGTATGGGGGTCGTCATTGTGCTCTCTGCATTTCTGAAAGCTGGTTCTTATTTTGGAGACACGGTCCCTGGGTCCTCCACCCTGTCTGAAACATGCCTATATTTCTAGTACTTAATATTCTAATCCACTTGGAATATTTTTAATTATAATTCGCAAACATAATTCTGCTAGCACGTCTTATTAGTGCCGTGGCTGGATAATTTGTGCTGTTTAAAATACTCTTTCTCCTGTAGGAAGAAGTAGATTATTGTCTTTCTTGCTTTGGGCCCAACAACGCTATTCCTGGTCTTCACACACAATGCTTGGTAGATACGAATGCTGGCTTCTTATCATGCTTAAGTTAGTTCCGCTTGAACGAAGGTGATTCAAATGAAAACCTTAAATAGTTTTTGGAGTGTAATTATATTGTGAAAAAAAGTTTAGAACTGTCAGAGTCTAATGTATTGCCAGCAGAGATGCAGGGACATCGTTACGCCCGCCAGGCGAATAGTTCCTAGCGGGGATGCCGTAACATCGTTACGCCCGCCAGGCGAGTATTAGTTACCTGCCTGCGAGGTTGCCGGCTGACAAGACAGCCAGCGGTCAGCCAAGGACAAAGCAGGACGCACGCAGGCCTCGTGAAGCCACTTCAGGTGGGCAGGCGCGTTGCGAGAAATAGCGAGACAGCTCTGGGACTCGGACTCGACTGGACGTATGATGGGAGAAAGGCTTGTGTAGTTCTGTGGCCCGAAAGTCGAGTGCTTGTACATCTTGTGAGACTGATTGTAAGCTGTGGGTTGCCTGTAAGTGTATTGTTATAACTTATGTATTGTGATGATCATCTCTAGATCGTGATCTGTAAATAAATCCATCGAAACTTCGTGTCGTTGAGTCTCAAGTCAAATCATACATATTGTTTGATCTTGTAAACGTGTAAAACATTTGTGATTGTGAAACTTGTCACCGTTTTGACCTTGTCGACATTGTGAAGTTGTCGCCATTGTGACCTTGTCGCCATCTTGTAAACTTGATGTCTATGTCCTTATTGAATGTCATCTTAATGTAAGTGATGTGTCATCAATGTTGTAGAGTGTTGAGATATAGTTAGATTGTCTTGGTAAAGTGAGTTGTGGAAAGCAGAAAGTTTCTGAAAGAAAGTGACTTGTGATTTTTGAAGAAAAAAAATTGTTGACAGACAACATTACGACCTACAATTACACTCAACGCAATACAAACCTAATCAAAACTTAGTGACTAGCATACACACCACATCAAACAGACGTTAATTTATTTCCTCCAAAAACAAAGCAGGTTTTCTGTGCCATCTGAAACCCTTGCCCGTAGAGGTCATTTGTGTTTTGAAGTAACGACCCAACAGTTCCTAGCCCGAATTTCAACCGTTCTTCACCGTATCCAGGACACTTGAGTATATTTTTTCTTTCTATATACTTTCGGATGCAAATTTAGGCACATATTGTGAATAGAACACAATTGTAAATTGTTTACTTTACTAACAAATTATAACAAATTGTGTGTCTGATATTTCATTGAAATTTTCCATCATGTCTTCATTGAATGATTTCATCGATATGGGGTTGAAGTTAAAGTTAACAGGTGATGAGCTAACGAAGTGGAGTGAGACTAAATACGCTGAACACCTTTGTGAGAAAGCTAATGAACGCGATGAAAGAGCGGCTGAAAGAGCTGCCAAGCAAGTAGAGGCAGAAACAGCCTTAAAGCAAGTAGAGGCAGAAACAGCCTTAAAGCAAGTAGAGGCAGAAACAGCCTTAAAGCAAGCAGAGGCAGCAACTGCAGCAAAACAGACAGAACTAGAACTGGCTGCAAAGACAAAACAAGCAGAGTTAGATGTCGAACTGAAAAAAGCAGAGATAGCAGCTCAAAGTAAGCGGGAAGAGCTGGAATTGCAACTAAAAATCAAACAACTTGATACTGAGACTGCCATAAACAAAGAGTCCAAGAAATCTGAGAGACTGGAGAAAGAAAACCAGTACAAGAAATATCAAGGTATCGTAAGAAATTATACCTCGGGTGACTGCATTGCAGCCTTCACCCAAAATTTTGAGACTTTAATGGACCATTACCAGGTCCCATTGTCTAAATGGAATATAATTTATATGAGAAGTTTATCAGGGGAGCCTCTGAAAGTCATAGAGACTATCCCCAAAGACCTCAGAAAAGATTACCATTGTCTAAAATCAAAGATTATGGCACATTTTATGTTAGATGAGGCAGGTTACAGAGAACAATTCAGCAAGTTGAGCCCCAAACCGACTCAAACGTTCTCTGATTACCTCTGCTTAGTCCGAGATATATTTACCAAATGGACTTCAGCAGCTAAAATTGATAAGAACTATCAAAAGTTAGAAGATCTTATCATCAGAGATAAAGTCATTTCATCTATTCCATCAGCATTTTCAAAATTTTTGCAAGAGAATGAATGCACAAGTGTGGATGAGATTGAGAGACGCGGTTCGGCTTATTACACAGCCAACAAGCATTGTTTTGCCAGTGAAGCTATTGAAACCAATTTTGTAGCATCGGCTAACTATGACAAACCCTATAGTAGGCAAAAACCTTATAAGCCTACATCTGAGAAGTACAACCATTGTAACTATTGTAAAATTTCACATCATCAAGGTGAGATTTGCGACAAGAACCCCGCATATCTTACATATTTACAGAACATTGTAAACAGACAAGATAAGGAGCGTAAATCCTTTAGAAATTTGCGTAAATGTTTTATCTGTAAGGCGTATGGACATTATCGCCATGATTGTAAAGGTAGGCAAATGACCAAGAAAGCAAATGCCGCCTTATTTGATAGTTCATCATCAGATGAAGAAGAATCAGAGAAACACCCTGTGAACTCAGCACAGGCTTTTGATATGTTTAACGCAAATAAATGTACTGTTTGTAATACTTTCTATGAAGATGGTATTTTAACATGCGGCCACTCCATCCCTATTGCCAATGAAGAAGCTAATTTGGTAGTAGATTCCAAAGGCAGAATAAACATCCATCAAGGATATGTGAATGGCAAGCCCGCTACAGTCCTTCGGGACACGGGAAGTTCACTGATTGGACTGAAGAGAACGTTCATAATGCCTACAGACTATACAGGCAGGCACGTAACATGCAGAACATTCTCCGGCAATATTGAAAAGTACCCTCTAGCATGGGCATATATTCAAACACCTTTCCTCACTGGGAAAGTAAAATGCGCAGCATTAACAAACCCGGTGTGTGATATTATAACTGGAAATTTACCAGAGGTGAATGATATGCCTCATGACATAACATCTCTTTGCATTAATGAGATCACAACATCACCATCAAATATCATCATTGATAATGTTGTACCACCTAATGAATGTATGGTAGCTAACGTAGCACTAGGATCTCATGACATCATTGATAACACTGTTTCATCACCATCTGATATCATTGAATGTGTGAACGCAGTAACTAGATCTACTGCTAGAATGCAAGATGAAATTAATCAAACTGAGGCTATAGAAATGCTTAGCCCAGTATTACTACCTCCTAAAACCATGAAAGAGACTTTTGTAACAGCCCAAAAGGCTGATCCTTCATTGTCAAAATATTTTAATCTGATCGTCCAAAAGCCAAAGTTAACCAAAAATGCAAGATGGCATTTTGCTTTGAAAAATTGTATCCTCACCAGGTATTATACCAGAGGTGACACCACAACGGAGCAAACTGTTTTGCCAACTGAGTATCGTAAGCAAGCCTTACATCTTGCCCATGATATACCTCTTGAAGGGCATATGGCATACGCTAAGACCAGATCAAGATTATTATCACAGTTTTATTGGCCCAAATTTTGCAATGACATTAAGCAATATTGCAGGAGTTGTGACATCTGCCAAAAACTTGTAAAGAAAGGTAAAAACCCACAGGCAAAGTTACAAATTACTGACTTAGCCAGTCGACCTTTTGAGAAAATATCTGTCGACATAGTGGGCCCTCTTAATCAGATAACAACAAGAGGGAATAAATATATGTTAACTATTATTGATCAATGTAGCCGCTGGCCGGAAGCGATTCCGCTAAAGAACACAACTGCCAATGACATAATGGAAGTTTTCTTCCATATATTTTCACGGATAGGATTTCCAGACACTATCCAATCAGATAGGGGAACTCAGTTTATCGCCGCATCTACTCAAGCTTTCACCAAAATGCTAGGAGTGAAGCAATGTTTCAATTCCCCGTACCATCCTCACTCGAGTGGAATTATAGAAAAATTTAACGGTGATTTAAAGCACATGCTTGCTAAAGTCACGCAAGAGCACCCCAATAACTGGGACGTATATTTACCTGCTATTCTCTTTGCTTATCGCGAGGTGCCACATGCTAGTACAGGTTTCTCTCCTTTTAAACTTATCTATGGTGCCAAACCACGAGGCCCATTAAGCATCTATCACCAAATGTTAACTGAATCCACTCCTTTACTCAAACCCATATCATCATACGTATACGTTACATCATTGCGTGAAAGAATCATCAAATCTTGTATAATTGCAAAGGATGCACTAAAATTATCTGGTGCTACATATAGACAATATGCTGACAAAGGTAACAGGACAATAACGTTGACACCTGGACAGGACGTTCTTCTCCTCCTACCTAGTGACAGACACTTATTGACTGATTCTTGGCAAGGACCATTTAAAGTGACGAGACAGATTTCACCTGTAGACTATGAGATCCAAATAAAAGACAAACACAAAATATTCCACGTCAATATGCTAAGACCATATTACAACAGAGACAACGAACAAGACGATACAACAGCATGTACAGTGATAATAGACCATGAAGATGACGAGGCTAGTGACGAAATTCCAACACCTGCACTAGACACGACGAACTGCTTGAAGGAAATTAAAATCAACCCAAAGTTAACTCAAGCAGAAACAGACAGTTGCAAACAGCTCATACAACAGTACAACACCATTTTCTCCAACAACCCAGGACAAACAGAATTAGTACAACATCACATCACACTCACGTCAAATACACCCATAAAATGCAGACCATACACCATTCCATTGCATTACAAAGAAAATTTACATCAGGAGATCATCAGCTTAGAAAAAAACAACATCATTAGACGATCCCAATCAAATTTCTCATCACCAATGGTCATAGTACGCAAAAAGGACAACAAAATAAGACTCTGTGTCGACTATAGGAAATTGAATAAGATAACTCTTTTAGATTTAGAGCTAATGGCAAACGCTGAAGATCTATTGACAGAACTGACAGACGCTAGGTTCTTTACGAAGGTAGACATGACGAAAGGTTACTGGCAAATAGTAGTAGACGAACAGAGCAGACATTTGACAGCTTTTGCCACACCTTGGGGACTGTACGAATGGTGAAAACTTCCATTTGGGCTAGTCAATGCCCCAGCAACATTCGTACGTATGACACGACTTCTACTAGTAGACATTCCGAATATTATCTGTTACATAGACGACATTTGTGTTCACACAAAGACGATGACGGACCACATAAAGACATTAGAACAGACATTTGAACGCATTAGACAGCATGGACTAACGGTAAAGCCTGCAAAAGTAGACATAGCCTATCAGGAAATATCCTTCTTGGGGTACAAAATATCTAATGGCTTTGTCACGACAGACGATAACATTGTGTCCAGGATACTAAAACTCTCACTTCCGACTACGAAAAAGCAAGTCAGAAGTTTGTTGGGACTTATAAATTATTATAGGCAGTTCATACCAGATTTTGCTGAACTGACCAAAGTATTTACTAACTTACTAACAAAAGATAAACCGGAGAAAATTGTAAGCAATGAATGCCTAAAATTTGCATTCCAGAAAGTATTATCTTATTTTTCTGATAATAGCTTAAACAATTCCATTCTAAAATTGCCCAATTTACATATCAATTTCAGATTATGCACAGACGCGAGCTCCGTGGCGATTGGAGCAGTCTTGTTTGCAAGAGCACAATAACATCCTACATCCTGTGTACTTCGTCTCCCGAAAATTAAAATCGAGAGAACGTGCTTGGTCAACACCTCAGTTGGAAGCCCTAGCTCTAGTGGTGGGTATAACTAAATTGTCCAGACTCCTCCTGGGACGTCATTTTATTGTGGAGTCTGACAGTAGTCCATTGAGATTTATCAATTCAGGTGTACCTTCCAACCAAATGATAGCTCGCTGGTCTCTTAAGCTTCAAGATTACAGCTTTGAAGTTCGACACATAGCGGGCAGAACCAACACGATTGCCGATCTTTTGTCCCGTTGTCCGACCTACCCAGTAAGCACCAATGTCTGAGTGCAGTGTGTAAAATACACTCGGACCAACACAGCCGTGCATCAGTGAAGTTTTTTTTTTTCACGAAAGCTGTGTATGTCTATATGATGTGATAGGGTGTATTCCCAATATATATAGTTTTCTTATTTTATTATTAATGTAGTGATTGTTGTGAATAATTGTGTAGTGTGTGGTAGAAAGAGAACTTTATTAATTGTATATATTACGAAACAAGAACAGTACCACTTTCGCTCTCAACTTACTGTAAGCGAACTGTCAAATTAATCCGTGGTATCTGCATTTGGAACAGATCCAGTGATATTTTAACTCCGTGTGTGAAAGTGTGACCTGAACATTGACATCTACACCACTTCAGTCAATCGAAATCCAGAAGTTTTTCCAGTGAAACAACCGACACATGAACGATCAGAACATTGCACATTCCGTTTTACTACATCAGACCGGAACAAGTGTGTTCTACAGATTTTCAACATCAGCTGGTCGTGTGTACTTCCGGATGATTTAGAAATTTAGTTTAAAATTAGCAGACGACAAACAAAAGCTGAAAAAGTTATAACACTTCTAAACTATTTACGATTCAATAATTTCGAATACACGAATTGTGTATTAATGTTTTTCATTAAATGTAATCTTAGAATCATATCTTGATTAATTTATTCATACTACCGACATTTTTTCGCTAGTATGGAAAAACATCAAGCTATGACGCTGAGAAATAGGAAAATTATTGTAAGATATTATATTTCTTAATTTTTGAAGTTATGTCCCTTTCATTTAATTGTTATTACATTATTACACCAAGGGCGTTAATTGAAATGTATACGATGATGTATTGTGTATAAATAGCCATGTTGTTGCCAGATTGTTAACACGCCAAGAAGCCATCTACTGAGCATGGTAGAGTGTTACCGACATTGCAGACCGACACAAGAACTCCTGGCCAAATAAGTTCAGAGTTTGAGCGTTGAATGCGACTTATATAAAGCCGTATTACGGTCTTGCCAGATGTTTTTTGTCTCAAAAAGCATATTATTACTTTTCTTTGAAAGGCTGCGAGGTAGTTGCTTGGGAAGCTGTTACTACCGATCTGACTGGGTCAATAATGCAATTAAGGTAATCAGCCATCGAGAGGATGAAGCTTGACGAGTGTTAAAGATTGAACACCACATGTCTTTAGATACAATGTCCATTTCTTATGTGTTTCTATGCCAAGATATGTGTGTTTATGTATTTCTACACCAAAGTAAATGTATATAACAGAAAGGTTGACTCTGACAGGTTAAAAATATTAACCCAGGATTGTATATAGAGTGTACATGAAAGATGACATCTTTCATGAAGAAGCCCCGGGGGAGCATGTCAGAGTCTAATGTATTGCCAGCAGAGATGCAGGGACATCGTTACGCCAGCCAGGCGAATAGTTCCTAGCGGGGATGCCGTAACATCGTTACACCCGCCAGGCGAGTAGTAGTTACCTGCCTGCGAGGTTGCCGGTTGACGAGACAGCCAGCGGTCAGGCAAGGACAAAGCAGGACGCACGCAGGCCTCGTGAAGCCACTTCAGGTGGGCAGGCGCGTTGCGAGAAATAGCGAGACAGCTCTGGGACTCGGACTCGACTGGACGTATGATGGGAGAAAGGCTTGTGTAGTTCTGTGGCCCGAAAGTCGAGTGCTTGTACATCTTGTGAGACTGATTGTAAGCTGTGGGTTGCCTGTAAGTGTATTGTTATAACTTATGTATTGTGATGATCATCTCTAGATCGTGATCTGTAAATAAATCCATCGAAACTTCGTGTCGTTGAGTCTCAAGTCAAATCACGTTGTATTTGTACTGTCTCACATGTGTTAGGTTAACGAGCCAGGTTTAAGACCCTGACAAGAGCAAATATATAATTTTTCAATGTAGTCACCGCTGCGTTAAATGCAAGTCCTCCAGCGCCGATAAAGTGCTTGGAATCCTATAGAACAAAATGCTCTTGGTCGTATGTGTAACGACTCTGGGTTCATAACTCCGTGTGTCTGACAGAAGTTACGTCGGTTTGCAACTTTCTACTGCACACATACACTTGCTGGGATGAAAGGCATGCATCGTCATACTGGACCTTCATTATCCGTTGAATTTATATGGGTTTCATCATTTGACTGATAAAAATATACGAATAACAGAACGCTGCTCCTCTAAAAGTACTGGAGAGTTTTGGTCAGAGACCATAACTTTATGAAGGGAAAATCCCAACTGCACCTTCCCGCGGTAGAGGATGGAAACACACTACGGTGTGGCTAACACAGCTCTGGGGACCGAGTATCCACCGGAATAAGTGGACAACTCTGCAACTGAGCAGAGCAGGGCACTCATTTGTCCTTACAGTCGGAAATGGCTGTCAAAGGCAGAGGTAAAAAGACCACCATGTGAATGTGGAAGGCAAGGGGAAACCACCACATTATCTTCCCAAGACTTCATGGCAAAACATATATCAAAGTTAGTGAAGGACGTTAATGGCTGTCTTAGGGCATCCTCGTCCGGTAGGGACAGTCATGAGCCACAGGTGACACCAGACCGTCATCCAGCTACTGATAGCAAAATCTTAACTAAAATAAATAAACTTAGAGTAGGAACATGGAATGTTAGGACATTAAATGAGCTAGGAAAGTTGACCAATGTTCTAAGAGAGATGGATAGCATGAAAATGAATATACTAGGCGTTAGTGAAATGAGATGGAAGGGATCGGGCAAAATTATAGATGACAATCACAAAATAATTTATTCTGGAGGGGATACACATGAAAAAGGTGTAGGCATAATATTAGACGAAAAAACAGCCAAGTCAATTAATGGATACTGGTGTATTTCAGATAGAGTTATTATGGTAAAAATCAAAGGCAAACCAATAGACATAAATATTATACAAGTATTTGCACCAACAGCAAGCAATAGTGATGAAGAAATACAACACTTTTACGACGAAATAGAAATGGCGATGGCTCAAATTGGATCACAAGAAATAAAGATAATACTTGGTGATTTTAATGCAAAAGTAGGAAAGGGAAAAATGGAGGATGTAGTGGGGAATTATGGTTTAGGTACAAGAAATGAAAGAGGGGAAAAGCTAATAGAATGGGCAAATATCAATGATATGATAATCGGAAACACATGGTTTAAACACCATAAAAGACGACTGTACACATGAATAAGCCCTGATAAGAAAATACGCAACCAAATTGACTACATACTAATTAATAAAAGATTTAGAAATGCTTTAATTAATGTAAAGACAATGCCTGGTGCATACTGTAATAGTGATCATGTACCACTATGTGGACAAATAAAAGTAAGATTAAAGAGAGGGAAAAAAATGGTTAAGAACATGAGACTTAATAAAGAGGGTTTGAAAATAGATAAAGAAATGCACGAACAATACAGAGTGACTGAAAAATAGGTACAATGCAATAACTAAAATACAGAGTATAGATGAACAATGGGAAATGTTAAGGGACTCCATTCATCAAACTAGCAAAGAAGTATTACCGGAGAGAGGCAAAATAGCTAAGAAAAAATGGATGAATGAAGATATCTTAAACTTGATGGACAAAAGAAAACAGAGTAAAAATTACAAACAAGAATACGCTAAGATAAATAAAGAAATAAAAGATAAATGTGGGAAGGCTAAAGAAAGTTGGTTAAACGAGCAATGCAAAAAAATTGAATTAAATTCCATTAAAGACACAAAAAATATGCACAGACAAATCAGTGGGTTTACAGGAAGAAAATAAGAATAAATACAGGGTGTTTGAAATCAAAAACAGGAAAGATAATATTAGAAGAAGATGCTATAATTAAGAGGTGGAATGAGTATATAAGATAATTATATGAAGGAGAAAGGGACGAATTAACAGAAGATAGTAACTTAGAAGGTCCACCTATTCTGAAAGAAGAAGTGGGACGCAGAGGTGTTTCCAAGGCACCAGGGCCGGGTTATATACTGGCCAAGACCTATTGACGCGTCCTCGTCGAGCGTCCTGGGCAACTTGTCCCTTCGGGGTCCTGGCTAAAGTCAGTAGGATCGCCGATTCCTCCGAAGTCGGAGAGTGTCTGCCTGAACGGCGAGGAACCACCAGTCTGCACACCAATAAGCCAGACATGGGACAACGGATACTCACGCAAAACTCAGGTCCTGAATTACATCACACTGATGTTGGACAACAGGATGCCTTCATCCGACATACAGGACTTCGCGTTGGAGCTCAAGCCAACGACCACAAGCAAGCAACCAGCAAGCAAAGAAGAATCGTTGACGCTATGAAACGTATGAAGAAAGGAAAAACAGCTGGGCCAGATGAAATCACAATAGACGAATTATAAGCATTGGGAGAATTTGGAGTAGATATATTAACCAAAATGTTGAATGATATTTACAGCAGTGGATATTTACCCAGTGATATGCTGAAATCTGTATTTATAGCTATACCAAAAAGACCAGGAGCAATTGATTGTGAAGATTTTCGTACAATTAACCTTATAAACCATATCACTAAGCTTCTACTCAGAATCATAATGAGAAGAACCAAAAATAAAATAAAAATGGAAATTAGTGAAGAACAGGATGGATTTGTGGAAGGAAAGGGCACAAACAATGCAATTTATACATTACGGACACTAATAGAAAGGTCAATAGAGAAACAGAGAGACATATATTTGTGCTTCATAGATTATACTAAGGCATTTGATAAAGTAAAACATGATGAACTGATTAAAATGTTGGAAGATATCAACACTGATGGAAAAGATTTAAGAATAATAAAGAATATTTACTGGAACCAAGTAGCAGCAATTAAAATGGGAAATAAAGAGGGTAGTTACGAACAGATAAAGCTAGGAGTACGACAGGGGTGTGTCTTGTCACCAGATCTTTTCTCCCTGTATAGCGAAGTAATAATGAGAGAGATCAAAGAGATGCCAGGAATACTAGTTGGAGGTTATAATATAAATAATATACGCTATGCAGATGACACAGTATTGGTGGTGGATAATTCAACAGACCTACAACAATTATTAGACGTTGTAGTAACAGAGAGTGCAAGGAAAGGACTCTCCTTGAATATCAAGAAAACAGTAACAATGGTAATATCAAAGAAAATGGTGACACCAAAATGTGACATAGAAATAGAAGGGAAAATCCTTAACCAAGTTATAATTTTAGATACCTAGGGGCATTTATAACATCAGATGGAAGATGTACAACAGAGATTAGGAGCAGAATAGGGCAGGCAAAAGCCGCATTTCAGAAAATGAAGAGTATCTTATGCAATTAAGTCACTATCACTGAATGTAAGAAAGAGAGTGATGAAATGCTATGTAGAACCAGTTTTGCTGTATGGCAGTGAATCTTGGAATGTAAATGAACAAATTAAGAAGAAATTAGAAGCAACAGAGATGTGGTTCCTGAGACGAATGTTGCGAATTCCTTGGACTGCCAGAGTAACTAACGACGACTGCCTGAAACAGGCTAACGAAACTAGAATATTATATACAACAATAAGACAGAGACAAACAGCTTTCCTCGGTCATGTGATGAAAAGAGAGGCATTGGAGAACATCGTAACAACAGGAAAGATCGAGGGGAAGAGAGGCAGAGGTAGACCAAGAGAAGTGATGCTGGATGGATTGAGACGGTGGCGTGGAGGAATATCAGCAGCAGAGTTGATTCAGAAAACCAAAGACCGAGATCTATGGAGAGCCATGAACGCCTACGCCAGCCGGCATGGCACTTGATGATGATGATGCTCCTCTTTTATACAAGTGGAAATTTGGGCGGCGATATGTACACTTTCCTTATGACGTCACTGTGTTCATCTGCCATGTGATAAAACGTATCTAAACTCTTGAAATCATTAACAACAATATTTACAGGTTGCCTGACAATTCATTGATTCATTCATTTAGTAGCATGTCCTTTGCAGAACCTCGCTCCCATAACAACCTTCCGGAAAACTTTTCGATCACAAGCAAGATGTTCCGCGTCCGATACACCCATCTGGAGATCATCAGCCACATCCTGCAACCATCTTCTCTATGGCATGGTTATTGTAATTTGTATCACACTTTTAAGGTTTTCATTTGAAAACCCCTCGTATATTTAGTAAATTTGTTTCATGTTTCTTACTATGACCAATCCAAGTTAAATGTGTTTTTTTAAATGTCTTTGATCTTGCTCTCAGATGTATTCAGTAACAGTATTTTATTATCTATATTGCCACCGATACAAGAATAAATCATCTGTGTTGTATACTGTTTAGTGCTTGCCTCTTCTCTCAAACACCTTTAATGTTCTCTCGATCTCTTACTGCCTAGAGTGTTTTTAGCATTCTGCTAAAAGACCAAATAAAAAACACTTCTCCACTCGCGTCATCTCTTCTGTTTCAGAAACATATTTCACAGCTGCTTAGCTCTGTGGACAGGGCATATATGCGTAGTGCCATGCACAGGGCATATCTGCGTAGTGTCATGGGCAGGGCATATATGCATAGTGACATGGATGGTCATGTTTGCGTAGTGCCCTGGCAGGGCATAAATGTGTTGTTAGTATTCGCTTACGCGTCCAGTATTCCTATTACCTGGTGTTGGCAATGATATGTTCTTTTATAATGTTTTATTAGTTTTTGTTTTTGTTTTTTTTGTTTGTTTTGTTTTTGTTTTTGACTAACGCAATCATTAAAATTACTTCAGTTTTACAACGAGTATCCTCTAAATTCATCTCTCCTAAATTGGCAAACTTTTGCACTTGTTCAATTGTTTGTCGCTGGCCTATAATATATGTGTTCTGAATTTGAATTGTACATAGAATTGCTTTTGTCTTTCTTGCTTTTAAGGAGAAAAAAGTAAAGTCCCATTTTGCATGCCCTGACGCCTATTTGGCAAATGGTGCGAGCTCCATATTTGCATTGAGCAATCGGCCCTTGATTGCTGTAGTAGTCACTATCACTCCAGCCACTTCAAAGCCACGTATATTTCCTTGAAGCAATGTTCAGTTGGGTTGATCGGAGAGTCTAAGCCAATTAAAAAGTAAATCCGCCACAGGAAGGCGGGTAACTAGAGTATATATATATTCGTTTATACCGTTTCCGAGATTATTAGGCTCTCCCGGTTTCCAGTAGGTAAAGGGGCCAATAGCTTCCCCGTTTGAGATCCATCGCCAGCTTCCTTCACGAAATTGGTCAGTACCTCCCAGCCAGGTGAAGTTAACTAAAGATGAGAAGTTAAACCACATTACGTTGTCTGGGTAAACAAGAGAAATATCATAGTACAAAGTAACAAGAAAGTGAAGGACCATTTACACAACTAAAAGATCATTGAACATGTGACGCTAGATACGTATATTTATACATTGTTCTGACAGACATGTCTGAAGAATTGCATAAACATATTACCGACACAACTAAACTCTGGTTAACAACTTTAGGACTAAACTGTGTAGAATAACGTAAGTCTATTAGTATTTTAAGTCATGATACAGTGTGCAGGATGCCCTAATCTATATCTATCAAACAGAGTGTATGTGGCTTTGTGTGTTTGTGGTCAGCTATGTATTGGATGCGTTCGATAACCGTACATCCGATTAAGATGAAATTTTCTACACGTCTTCCGTTCATTCCTGTTCAACCGACTATAATAGTTTCTTAGTGTAAAATCTTCTACTTATTTAATAACATTTACTTTTTCATTTTTCATTATATAATTTCTATATAGCAGGGGGACTTCACTCTAGAAAAGTTATTTCAAGGGGCATAATTTTTAATAACATTTCTATATACTTTATAGTCATATTGTTGGACTTACTTGCACTATTGTTAAACTCTTTGTCTATAGTTATTTTCAGGCATATAAGTTATAATAAATAATGATATAATCTTTAAGGCATTTTCAAAGTTTTCATAAAAATAATGCATAATGCATAACATTGTAACCCATCTTTTTCTGCTTAAAGAACTTATCAACTGTCATGTCGGTGATTAAAAACAGTTTTCATTAAAAATAATGAATGGTGTGTGGAAGGACATTCTTTTAAGTTACTGTGCGCCAGGAGCTGGGCGAAACCGTGCCGGGTCAGATAGATAGACAGACAGACAGATAGTCGGGAACGGAAGCTTATTTGACTACTTATATGAATTAAATGACATGCTCCCCACCAGGGACTGGGTGAAGCCGGGCCGGGTCAGACAGACAGACAGATAGACAGACAGACAGTCGGGAACGGGAGAGCTTATATGACTACGTATATGAATTAAATGAGATGCTCCACACCAGGACTGGGTGAAGCCGGGCCGGGACAGACAGACAGACAGACAGATAGACAGACAGACAGATAGTCGGGAACGGGAGAGCTTATATGACTACTTATATGAATTAAATGAGATGCTCCCCACCAGGGACTGGGTGAAGCCGGGCCGGGTCAGCCAGACAGACAGACAGACAGACAAACAAGCAGACAGACTGATAGATAGATAGATCCCCTCCAGGGCCTGGGCGAAGCCGGGCCGGGTCAGCTAGTACTATATATCTTAAGAATTGGCAACTGGGTATCTCCATTGCGTGGGTCAATTTTTTGGCTGGTAGACACCTCCTGCTTTCTTGAAGCATCCCTGCAACTACTCTTATTTATAAACCATTGTTCGTTCGTTCGTTCGTTCGTTTTTTTCGTTCGTTCGTTCGTTCATTTGTTCATTCGTTCGTTGGTCCATGCATTTATAGCATGTCCTTTGCAGAATCTCGCTCCCGTAACAACCTTCTGGAAAACTCTTCGGTCATAAGCAAGATGTCCCGCCTCCAATACACTCTCAACAAATAAAATTATTTCCGGGTTCGGTCAAGGATATGCACTACTGATGAGCTCAAACCAGAGCGAAACTCGAGTCTAGTGCTTCCACGTTGATGTGGATGGGCTTTAGGTTCATACCATAATACGATCAGTAGTAGGTTGTGCTCAATATTTAAATCTCAAATCTCGAAACAAACAAATAAATCAATTTGATTATTGCTCGCTGGACTTTAGGCAGCCTGGTGTGCCTTGCCAGTGAGAAGACCTGATCATTCGGGGCTATATCGATTGACGGATGTCAGTCGTGGCGATCGGGCAATTCTTGAGCTATAGCCTACTATGGGTGACGTTGAAATATTCTGTGTGATAATTTGGTCGCGTCCAGCGTGTGCCGCGTGGTCTAGTGGTTATACACCCACTCCACATGCCAGTGATTAGGGTTTATTTCCGGGTCCGATCATGCTTATGCACTACTGATGAGCTCAAACGAAAGCGAAACCAGTCTAGTGCTTCCACACTGACGTGGATGGGCCTTAGGTTCATACCAGAATACAATCAGCGTTGCCGGTAGTATGTTGTGCTCAATATCTAAATAAAATTAAAGTACTTCAGATTATGATCCAATTTCCTTCAATGTTTAGAGCTTGCAGAATGCCAGCTCTTTGTTCTTCTCATTGGTTCACACTTTTCTAAGATCTGTTCTGTAACATTTAAGATCAAAGCCCCGTTGTTCCCTTTAGAGATTGAGAAATGGTTCACGACTCACATCCTTGTGTTGCCACTGGGAAGATATGTGTTCTCAACAATGTTACTTCAACTTATTTTTCTGTTTGGTCCTATAGTCTGTTAATAATGCTTTATCTCTGCATTGCCGTGGTCACTATGCGTCTGATTTTTCTTGACCACTAATCATTTCTAAGTATTTGTAATACTGGTATTGATGTCATTAAACTGTCAATCTGGAAACGCTAACAGTAAATTGCATTGAAACGATGTATAACAATCTGAGACCTTAACATCAAAACAGCTAACATTACTGAATAGCTAACTGTCAAATAACAAAAACACTGTCATCTACAGACCCATCCAACCTGGCATTTGTGTATATCCATTTCGTGGGTCAATGTTCTTGCTGGACGACACCTCCTTCTTTCTTGAAGCATTCCTCCAACTACACTTATTTATAAACCAACGTTCGTTCGTTCGTTTTTTCGTTTGTTCGTTCGTTCGGCTAGCCGAACAGTTAACAATGTTGTAACATTCTAAACTGGCAGGCGAAGAGACGGCAGACGTAAAAAGAGTGTAGGCAATAAAGAAGTGAGGCAATTATGCAGACGTAAAGAAACCATTAAGAGAGCAGGAGTCTATTAGAATATACAATCAAAACTAGAGACAAAACATGTTAACTATTCTTCCCAACCAACTTTCAATGCGGATGTTTTGTTTTCGAAAATATCCTTTACATGACATTGCAGTCAGCACCATCATTTTTCAGCTGCTGTTGATGTCTTTGCAAGTTTTATGATCAGTAATTTGCCATTTATTTCTGAACGACCGGCTCACATACCTCAGTAAGTAACCAACGCGCCGCGATCCGCTGTCGAATCTTGCGCAGCTGTATTTCGTACGAGAGTATACGGGATGACGAACAACGTCGTTAACGCCTACACCAGGGAGACCGGCTTCATTGTGGATACAGCACTTTATAGTTATTGTCTCGAAGCAGAAACCGGCTCTTGATCTGTGATGTAATGAACTTCATATATTATAGACATTCACTGATGACGAAGCGACCAATCATTCCCTTATTCAGCAGGCGATGCGCCCAGGCGTTGACCAGTCCTGACACTGTCAACGTAATCTGCTACGATAACACAAATTTGCCCGCTGTAGAGGCACGTCACTAATTGAACAGTTTCAGTGCCAAACAAAACATTACGTTTGAATCAAACAAAGTTGAATGGTGAATAACGGTAAGTAAGGATGTGTCACAGTAATAATGTTGGTAATATGGTAGAAGACATGTTGTATTATAACGCAATGACAACATTTCGGCTATATATAAGCCCATGGCAGATACGGAGTGTCACTATAAACGATTAATCATCCTCTGACACTTAATAAGTTCACAAACCAGCTTACATCCGCGTGTCTCCAGCTGTTGTGCCATCCACTCTTGCTCTGAGCTACTTTCAATTTGCAGTAGGTGCCCGCCAGCAGCGGTGCATATCGCCTACAGATAAAACAAGCATAGTATTGTGAACGTGTCTTCTCTTAGTGAATTTAAACACAGAAGCCGCAAAATAATTTAATTGCACGATTTCTTGCTTGGCATATTACAGTGCATCTCTTCAAGTGCCTGCTTCAGAGTTGTGTATCCTATGATGTGAATAAGAGACTAATTTGGCTGAAATACTAAATGCATAGTCACTACTATTGTTCGAAAGTGGAGTATATTATTTGTGACGAGGCGCCTTCGGTCAGCATCAGAATTACACGAGTTGGAAAGGAATTAAAGAGCCCACAAGAATGTTTCTATCATTCTCTAAAAGAATAAACGTCCACGAGAAAATTATTAAAAACGCAATAGAAAAATACATAGTCACAAAGGGTCAGCGCTATAATTGTATAACGATGTAGATCGTAGATCAAAGCAATGTCTGGTCTCTACATCTGAGAAATTTTCCCTTTGATGTACTGATCAACCAGACATCGTGGAGCCAATCAGCGGAGACTAACGTGTTAGTTTACAATCCTGCGGTTGGAAAAGAGACATATTCCTAACACTTTGCCGCAATATAGGGAGATAGGATTCTCCGCCTTCCAGATAGGAGAGAAACACGGTAATAAAGTATGAACACATTCATGCCAAATGGAGATAAGAATGTTGGAAACACGGGAAAGCGAGGGTGTAACAGCAGATTGGAATGTAGTTATGACGCAACGTTCATTGCATCACTGCCAAAGAATGTTTCATTGTTTCAGATATGTGGCGGAGTATGGGTAAATTTGATTGACAGATAAAACTACATTCTATGAGGAAGGAGAGGAGGGGGGGGGGGGGTTAAAATAATTCTGGACTTAATGCGTCCCAGTAACCCGCCAAATGTGGAAAATATGTGGAGTTAAGGAAACTGGACATAAGTAATTATCCAACGTGAACAGAGGAGAAAGATGTGAAGAACGTCAGGAACGAACAGAATATGTAACAACCGAAATGGCCAGCAAGACTTCAGATGCATTTACTATTGCGTACTAGGGAAGCCGGAATTTTAATTTCTGGTGAGAGATTATCCTCTCATTTTGTTACTTCCATACGAAGTCGTGTGACAGAATTTCCTAGCTAAACTCAGATCTCTTAGGAGCAATGGACAGTCAACAACTCATATCAGGGATTGACATAGACCAGTGAAGGGACCAATTTGGACTCCTTCAATCTGGCAGTGAACGGCTTCTCAATGGGGGAAGCATGGCCTATGTGCCCTCTTAAGTTATGTATGCCATAATATCATCATCATCATCATATTATCATCAAGAATAGCAATAATAAACACATTTGTTGTATTTTAAACTCAGTCGTTCGTATAAATTCTAAATGTCGATAAATGTTCGTGTAGTTTAATTATGTACACACATTGATAGAACATTTAGTGGGGTTTCTCACACATAGTCCAGGAGGAGATACCTTGCCTATGCAGCATTTAAGTAAAAGCCTATTCTGCATATCATAATTCCTCTTTTCTCATTTCTGGTGATACCAAGTACACCTAATTCTATTTTATTTTCAACGAGCCACTTCTTGGCCGTTTTCTTGAGTATCAGGGACGGTGTCTTAAATCAGCATAACAGATATTTGTTCCACGTTTTCTCTCTGGGGTGTAAGGTAGTAATTAGTCCCTTTTGATAGAGTTAAGGGATCTCAAACTACACTCAGAACTAAACACCAGTAGGAGAAAATGATTTTGGCTGTGTGGTTGCCCACCCGGGAGTTACTTCAGCCAAGTTGATGACGAAAGTGGAGTATGTTATTCACATGGTAATCTAAGATTTAAAATGAGGTCTTTGTGTCTGCGAACAACGGCCGGAATCGTCTAATCAGCGTGTCGATACATTTGAGCAGTTGATTATATTCCTTAAGTACATTATATGAATGCCTTCACTTTTTAAATTGATTGATATTATGCAATTATTACTAATAGGCAAATGTTCTCTGATGGCCGAGCACGACGATTTATGACCTATCGACTGCACAGCTCTTCCCGATGATTGATTCCTTCTCTTTTCCACGCACTCACGGATATTTTCGGTTACTCGATTTGCTAAATTTCTGTCCTTTGATTTACAGCTATTTTAAGTTGATCACGTATTCGTTACACCGTCTCCTCGAAAAGATAGTTGAAGAAACATTTGAAGTTTTGGAACCATAGATTCTGCGGGGGTAGGTTTGGTGCCTGGCAGCGACACTTGATGCAGCCAGCTGGATAGCCATTACATTTCAGAGTATGGTGAAAGGTATGTAGTTCTTCCTTTCGTTGTCGTCGGAGCCAATCTGTCTGGCTCGTTTACACAGGGTCCCTACCAGGCCGCGTTTCTATTGGATGGGTTCAAAGCTACTGAATTGTTGGTATTGGTCTGTTCTTGTTCCTTTTCGATAGACTGCTCTTTGGATGAAGCCATTCCCTCAACGAAGACTAATTAGGATGTTTAGGAAGGGTTATGTGTCGTTATGTTCATGGTTATGCTGGGGGGAGGATCTGAGCACCTATGGACATGTCCGGAGTGCAACGAAGATACCCCAACTGATAACTAACTAACTAACTAACTATGTTCATGGTCAATAATCAAAGACATATTCTTATTGGTCTCGTTCATAATAGAGTGGAATGATACCGCTTGTTGTGTGGTCTCCGTGAATGTTAATATATCATACACATACTGATGATATAGAACCAAGTCGTTAATATCTGATGTTCTTTATTCTTCTAAGTGCGCTATACAGATGTCCGCTATGATATCTAGGGGCTTCCCATGGCCATTCTGTCTATTTGGCAGTATGATTTTTAAAATTGGAATTTATTAT
Source organism: Cepaea hortensis (assembly GCA_963921405.1). Taxonomy (NCBI): domain Eukaryota; kingdom Metazoa; phylum Mollusca; class Gastropoda; order Stylommatophora; family Helicidae; genus Cepaea; species Cepaea hortensis. Next base: position 23,536,663 of record OY992879.1, on the reverse strand, counting down.
CAAATTTGCGCTGCTGTAGTAGATTCTCGAGTTTGGATTTAGGTAGGCCTAATTTTACTTTCTTAAATTTTATGAGATCATATTTATTAATTAAAAGTTTCGGCAAGCCATTTAGTCATCCTGAGTTGGGCAGAGTTGACAATCAATAAAAGAGGTCTAAGAATGACCCCGAATTGTGAAATTTATGGATACCAAAAAGCTGGGGGAGGATGTATTGATGTTCTATTATCCACCAATATGGCTATGAGCAATCCGACTAAGTCTGCAGAAGATTGTGTTCGCTTCAAGATTTGTTCCAACCGTACTTCAAATTGAGCCTGCGACTCAACAACGTTAATACGGTTAGGTGAAATACGAAACTTCAATCCACAAAGAAGAGATTCAGTTTGTATTGTAGCTATATACTGACGAGGAAAGATTCTTCACATATTTAGTCTTTTCCAAGCTTAATGATTTGTTCAATCGAGCCTTCTCTTTTGTTTTCAATTTCATATTGTTTTCATGCAGAACTTTGTGAATTTCAAATGACAACAAATATTGAGTATGTTGAAAATTGCATTCGATGAACTGTTAATACGTTTTAGGTTAGTTAGTTTCAGTTGAATATATGTGTGCCTTTAGAGTTAGTCATAGTTGTTGTTTGGCTGTAAGGCATATTCTATCAGCTCTCGGGCATCTCTTCTACTTCTTCTTCGGCGTTCTGAGCCATTGGGGTTCTTTGCTGCAGATACAATCCGTCTCCATTCGTCTCTCTGGTTGACCTTCTCTTGCCAGTCGTTGATTCCAAGTGCTTGTAGGTCTGTATATATATATATTATCTCTCCATCGGTTTCTTGGTCTACCTCGGGGTCTACGGTCATTTATTTCCTGAGTGTAAGCGAGTTGTGTTTCCATATTATCTCCCATTCTTTCTATATGCCCCAGCCATTTTAGTCTATTAGCCTTCATGATACCAGTGATTAGCAGTATGGAATGGGTCCAAAGATGCGTCTTAAAACGTTGTTCTCAAAGGTTTGTAACAAGGCTTCGTCTCCTTTCGTTCTCGGGCATCTGCTAAGAAATGTTGCCGTTGTGAGGCATCCTTTACGAAACTATAATCTACAAACATGTACCGCAATTTTACATTTCAGCTTAAGTAATCAATCAAATCGCTTCACAGTTGATTGTGGGTGTGATATTTCATAAATATATGTAAATGCACACTTTCAGAAAGATTCATAAACTGTTTGTTTTAACATGTGTAAGCTGTTCGGATAAGTGTATAAAAACTATTGTGTTAAACATGTGTAAACTGGTGAGACTACAGCCTGAAGCACAATCATGCATTATATGAGCATAATTGGCTTTAAATATGTTGAATCAACATATACTTTACATTGAATGATGTAACTTCCTATGTCTGTTCTTCTTTATTCTTACTCAAACAGCAACATATAAATATGTGTTACATTTGGCTGCCATATTCAAATGTCTGTCCTTACCATAAGACAGGTAATCACTGGCACCTTGCCGTCTTGATAGACGATGGTTAGAAAAATGGAGTTGTACCTCTCCATAACACGAAGCCTGGGCTCAATTTACTGACCATGTGTTGCCCATGCAACATGATAACTCTCTCGCCTAGTCAACCACAGGGTAACACCAAGGTAACACCAATTCGTTTCAAGCAAGACAAGCTGAGGCAGCTGCCGTATCAGTAAAGCGATGCTCTCGATGTCCACCTGTCGGAGCTTCCACCCAAGACCAATTGCCGAACACGGCTTAGGAACTGGTATGCCCTGCCATGATATTTAGTCTGTAGGTTGCATTTCCTTGCAATAGGGGGCTTGTACCCTCCCAGTTGAGCTAATCCGCCTGAAGCCGTAAGCACAATTCAGAGTGTCGGGTTATCTGTACACTTTGTCTGTAGGTCTCAAAATGGGATCTTCCCAGCCAACAGAAGTTAGCGAGGCAGGCGTTTCGAGAATGTAACCGTATCGTGCAGCCAGGGTCGTGGTTTGAGCTGGTAAAAGAGCAAATTTGTACGGAAGTTCGACAAAGTCTCGATAAGCGCCCACTCTCTCTTGATGAGTAGTGGGCCTGCAGTCAGTAAGCTGGTATAGCTTTTCGGCCGCGTCTAGCGTTCATTGTCTCGAATGGCTGTGTGAGGCGCACCAAAATGGGATCTCCCGAGCCAACGCAAGTTAGCGAGGCAGGCGTTTCGAGAATGTAACCTCATCGTGCAGTCAGGGTCGTGGTTTGAGCGGGCAAAAGAGTAAATGTGTACGACCGTGCGACAAAGTCTCGATAAGCGAACATTCTCTCTTGATGAGTATTGGGCCTGCAGTCAGTAAGCTGGTATAGCTTTTTTTTTCGGTCAGTCCTGCCGGCGTAGATTAAAAGCTCGCCGGTAGGCGTCCAGTGGTTTTGCATGTATCACCTTATACCGGGAGGGCGCGCTTTAGCGATGCTACTCTTGGCCTGCGTGTGCGTGAAAGTCTGTCCTGTCAGTGGCCATATGCATTTGTGAGCTGATGAGGCTCAACCGTAAATCGGGAGATTTGTTCGTAACTTAGACGAACAAAATCTTCTGTGGGCAGTTTCTCGCCACATGTATGTGTGGTCTGTTCTGGCGGTCAGTCCGTCTTAGGCGATGGATATCGGGTTGATCCTATCAGTAATCATACGCTCATTCGTTTGTCGCTACGCTTATCTTAAAACTGAAAATCAAAGGAATGACGGAAGGGCCGTTAGCACGAGACTCTAGGCTAGTGAGTCGCTATATACAGGGATAACTGGCTGTGTCAGCCTAACGTCTACTGCATCTGTGTCCGTCTTCCAGTCATCTTGCCATGCTCGCCACTGGAACCAGATGGACGCAGACGAGAGAGTGAGGTCGATGCAGTTGCGCGACCACTACCTCACTATAATCCAAACTAAAGCGTAAGTCATTCGTTCTTCATCAAATCAAAATATGTAATGAATGAATGGTCCTCATCATTCGTGATGGACGAACATCCATAGTAATCTTGATCTAGCATAATGTGCTGAGGCTTTCTTGAGACATGTAAATCAAAACTCCGTTATTTACTCAGTCACTAACAACAACAATTCACCTAAACGAACATCCCTTGAAACAAGTAAAGACTTTCAAGTACCTAGGAAGTATAATATCATCAAATGGCAGATCAGAAGACTAGATCGAAAATAGGTGCAATAAGGCAAATCAACTCATTGGACAAATGGCACCAATACTAAAGAACAAACATGTATCAATAACTACTAAGAAAGCTCTTTACAACACAATCTTCCTGCCAACTCTATGCTACCAATGCCAAACCTGGACAATGACAGAAAAAGAGAAAAGAAAAATCACAACAACAGAAATGAGGTTCCAGAGAAGAATACTCAACGTATCAAGAAGAGATAAGATCAGAAATGAAGAAATCAGGACTAAAGTGGGGGTTAAAACAGCACTAGATTGTATCAGAAAGCAGCAAGTCAAATGGTTTGGTCATGCAAGTAAGTTACCAGTCAACAGCATACCACAACGAGCAATGATGTACAGACCAGATGGAAACAGAGGAAGAGGCCGACCACGTAAACGTTGGACGGAGGGAATAGTCCATGGGAATATCGATATATGAAGCCCATAATCGGGCACTCTCACGAAGTTTATACTTCACCTCGACACCGCAAGATATAAGAGGAACATGATGAGATGAGATGAGACACACGTATACACAGAGGCATCGAAACCAGATGTTATAAAGCGAATTCGCTTTTATATCAACTATCACCCATGCTGGAACAACCAAATATATGTTCACGACACTTGCACATTATCCAAATCGCACTTATGCTAAATCAGCAACTTTGAGATTAGATGATTGAGGAGAGTTGCTAATTTATCTATCCGAGGCCGAATAAGAAATGATGGTATCGGAAAGACAGTGGGATTAACACCCAGTGCCACATATATCGAAAGACAGAAGATTAAATGATTCGGCCATCTCGTTAGAATGCAACACAATCAATTACCAGAACTAACTCTATATCAAAAAAGATGTCTGCTACTAGGGCAAGTATACGCCCGTGAAGAACATCACACGGAATGACATTATCCAGTGCCACCTATCGGACTATGGAATGCCAACTTTTTTTTTCTCCCAATGACGGCAAAAGAGGAAGATGATGATGATAACAAATGTAGATATGTTAACATAAAGGAATAGAGATGACGCATTGAAGGACAAATACATTAGGTATCACTTCTTACCAAAGCCTCATAAAAGGACAGTTGCTCATTCACAAAGCGGTAGCAGGACCCCATGTTGTAGACACCATCAAATGTGCATGAGGCTGCCAGGGCTAGAAAATATTACAAATAACGACACGAGATTAACTCACCCTGTACCAGCAAATTACTTGCTCCGTGGCGAAGGGGTTACGGACGCAGTTCGTATTCCCAAATACCCGCGTTCGAAACACAGCTGTATGCGAATTGGCAGCAGACAGCCTTGTGTTTGTCTTTTAATGAAATGGTAAGGTGCCGGTAGTTCAGAAAGCAATGGCAAACTACTGAATGTCAACTTGCTAAGGAATCACAAACAGTCAAAACATTCTGGGGTTGACTGCTACATCTTGTAAATAATATGCAACTTACTTCTTTTTTTTTTCAATTTTTAAATCAGCAAATCGTTATAAGCTGATTGGGTTGGTTTGGTTTATGAATCCTCTGGTTGATGCTCATTAACTCTTAATTGCATTTGTGTTCAGTTCGTCTGGGTCATGTAAAACGGTTTGTAACTGAGGGTGTCTGATG
>OY992879.1:23429359-23529359 GCA_963921405.1 Cepaea hortensis | reverse complement strand
CGGCCCTTCCAATCACTCGTCTTTCGTTCATCAAGAGCATTATACATTTACATAGGAAGATAAAATAAACATTGTGAAATGAATGTTGTAAACATAAACAAGGCTAATTACCATGTTATGAAGCCCATCTCCCACCTATCCATACATCACCCCACCCACACAACACCCCCACCTACCCACACACAAGCGCACCAAGGGACACATACACACCCCCACCTACCGACACACACGCACACCAAGGGACACATACATACCCCACCAACCGATACATCCCCCTCCCGCACATCCCCCACCCACACACACTGCCCTCACCTGATCCCCCAACCAAAACTGACTCGCCACCCACAAACATTCCCCCACCAACCCACACATCCTACGCCCATCCACATACACATACTACCCCACACATCCTCTCCCCACCCACACCTCAAACCACCCATCCCCCAGCCACATCTCCATCGACAACATATTCCCCACCCATGCACACAATCCCCCACCAACCCACACATCGCACATCCACTCACACATTCCCAAACCATACACACACATCCCCACCAACTGACATGTCCCTACCCCCACCCCACACACACACACACACACACACACACATCTCTCTAACCACCCATACATCCCCATCCACTAACACACACCCCACCACCCACACATACAACTTCCACCCACCCACACATGCCTTAACCTAATCCCCCACCACACAATCCCCCACCCGCACATCACATACACCTCCTACCATGCACTATTCCCAACCCACGCACCACACACACACATATCCCTCACCAACACATCCCCACTTACACACCACACACATATCCCCACCCAGATACCACACAATATTCCCACCCACACCCACACATATACCCTTACCCATCCACCCCACATACCCCCACTCACACACCACAAAAATCCCCCACCCACACACACATACCTCACCCACACAATATCCCCAACCAACACACCACACACCTCTCCCCACCCACACACGCATTCCCTACCCGTCCACCAACACACACTCACTCACGCATACATCCTCCACTACGCACCCACACTCCCACCCCCAACAACCCATCTCTCGATCACAATACTCCTACCCCACACACATCCTCCACCCACTCACACATCCCACTCCGACACATACATTTCCCTCACCCACTTACACATCCCTAAGCCACTCACACACCCCCACCCACACATCCCCCATCCAAACACACACATCTCCCACCAACACTCCCCCACATACTTCCCCCAACCACCACAATCCCCTACTCACCCATACATATACCCCACCCATACTATCCTCCACCCATACCACCACAAACATACCCTCCACCCACACATCATTCACACATCCCCCACCAACACACCGCACACATATCTCAAACCCACACACCATACACTTCTCCCCACCCGCCCTTGCATCCCAAATCCACCCAACACAATCCCCTACCCACACAACCCCGCCTCCTACACATACTTCCTCAAACCGTCCACACATCTCCACCCACATAAACACACATCCCCTGCATCCGTCCCATACACATATCCTCCACCCATACACACATCCCCCACACCCATTCCAACACCCCTACTTTCACCCCCACACATCCATCCACACATCCCACCAACACCCACAAATACCACTACCCACCAAAACCCACACACCCCAACCCATCCAAACGCATACCCCCACCCACACACCCACTACCCACACATATCCCCACACTCACACACATCCTCCACATACACTCACACTTCCTCACATCTAGACACATACAAAATGTCTCACGTTAGTATTGAAACTAGTATGAAGAAACTCCCACACTTTACTCACACATATACACTGACACTTGTCATGAGCAGTCTCATAAAAATGTTAAACATGGAGAAAAATGTGTACATAAAATGTATGTGACGTAAAAATAGTGATGCTCTCTCTCTCTCTCTCTCTCTCTCTCTCTCTCTCTCTCTCTCTCTCTCTCTCTCTCACACACACACACACACACACACACACACACTCACTCACTCTCACGCTCACACATTCACTCTTCCGCTCATTCATTCACTCTCACGCATTCACTCTCCCGCTCATTCACTCTCCCGCTCATTCATTCACTTTCCCGTTCACTCATTCACTCTCCCGCTCACTCATTCACTCTCCCACTCACTCATTCACTCTCACGCTCACTCGTTCTGTCTCGCATTCACACTCACTGACTCTCTCACTCAAACTACAGTAATGAACATTAGTTTATATTATGCATGATAAAATCAAATGGTATTTAACTGATAATATGACAGATGAGAATACACAAACATATGGATTCGCGTAGTACATAACATGCGTGTTACATGACATGCATCTGCTCAGCTCTCTCTCTCTCTCTCTCTCTCTCTCTCTCTCTCTCTGTATTCTTTCATATACACACACTCACACGCATGCACGCGCTCACACACATACACTAACACATCAACTCTCCCACTGTCTAACTCTCTAACACACAATCCTTACCACACACACACACACACACACACACACACACACACTCACTCTCTCAATCACACTCTCTCACACATACACATACACATGAACGCATGCACATGAACGCACGCAAGCCTACATTCCCTCACTCACTCTCACACATACACGTACGAATGCATGTACTGACACATTCCCCCACCATTTCTCGCTCAATCACTCTCTCCACACACACGTATGCACGTGCGCACACACGCATTCACTCTCTCCCTCTCTCTAACACCCACTTTCTCTCTCTCTCTCTCTCTCTCTCTCTCTCTCTCTCTCTCTCTCTCTCGCTCCCACACGCACACACATATATAGTGAACAATTATAGTTAAACAATTATAATGAACAATTATACTGAACAATTATACCAGTAAATGAATTATGGTGGCATATAGTCGGTATGGATTAAGTATTGAAAGAGTTTTCGGTTAAATGTGTAGGGACTCATTGGAGTTTTCAGATCTGGAGGCAGATCATTCCATAAGTGAGCACCAGAATAGGCGAAACATGTTTTGTATAGGTCCAATCTAGGCTTTGAGACATGTAACAAATTTAGGCGCTTGCTGTTCATTGCATTAGATTGTATCAGCGGCAGAAGATACTCTGAGGTATTTTGAGATATAATTTTATTCACTAATTTGGCTTTGTTGAAAAGGAAGCGCTTTTGTAGTGGTAGAAGTCTTAGATGACTGTACAAATAATTACTTTCAACGTGCTTTATGCCAGAAACCAGACGAATAGCTCGGTTTTGTAGAGAACATAGTCGTTTTAAATTAGATTTAGGGCAACCATCCCAAACTGTGGAACAGTAATCGAGATGTGATTGGATATAGCATGTATAGAATATTTTTCGTGTGCTTTCGTCCAGGAAGTGCTGAATTTTAGCAAGTTGGTAAACTTTTTGTGCTATTTTCTTGGTAAGAGCGTGAACATGAGAGCTCCAGTTCAAATGGCTGTCTATTAAAAGCCCTAGTGTTTTATGTTCAGTCACATTAACTATAGGTAACGTGCCCATGCGGAGTTCGAGCGGTGATCCAGTTATGGCTAGTGTCTGTAGTTTTTGTCTGGTCGTTATTAGCATGGATTTGGTTTTGTCGATGTTAATTTGCATGCGGTTTTCATTGCTCCATCTAGTAAGATTATCAAGTTCCTTTTGTAAAGAATTCTCTAATTCACTACGGTTTTCTTGACTAGTATATATAGTACAGTCGTCTGCAAATAGATCACAAGTTGTATTGATATATAAAGGAAGATCATTAATATAAACTGCAAAAAGCAGAGGACCTAGTATTGAGCCCTGAGGCACACCAATATTAAGCTGTGTGGGTCTTGATAGACAGTTGTTGAAGGACACGACTTGTTGCCTGTCGGATAGAAATGACGTAATTATGTTCACCATGTTGGTGCTTGTCTTCATTTGCTTTAGTTTTCTAATTAAAATATCGTGATCTACCATATCAAAAGCTTTTTTAAAGTCTACAAACACCGCTCCACAAATTCTACCGTTGTTGATGTTTAAGTGCCAGTTATCGGTCATTTTTGTTAGAGCACTATGGCAAGAATATTTAGGTCGAAACCCAGATTGACTGTTAATTATTAGATCATTGTTAATTAAATGGTGTAACGTTATTTTATGAATGTGTTTTTCTAGTGGTTTTGATAGCGACGATAGTAAGGAAATAGGTCTATAATTACCCAAAACACTATTATCGATTGAGCCATTTTTAATTAGCGGAAACACTTTAGCAATTTTAAATGCAGATGGAAAGTAGTTTTTGGCCAGGCACTGGTTATATATGAACGTTAAGGACTCGCTAATGACTGGTGCAGCACAACGAAGAATTCTATTACTGATACCATCTAGGCCGTGTGAGTTTGTTGATTTGAGGTTCAAGAGATATTTATAAACGTCTGCAACAGACATTAAAGGAATCTCAGCGGGAATATTTCTGGTGCACTTCTCCTCACAGAATGATGTCAGTGAACTTAAATTACACGATGAGTCTGGTATTGAAGACTTTAGATTCTCTATTTCCGATTGAAAGAAACAACTGAATTCATCGCATCTTATAGAATTTGGTATTGCTGATTCTGTAGGACGTTTCTTATTGGTTAGCAAGTTAATAGCCTTCCATATATTTGTACTGTTTGAATTATCTACAATCAAATTTTTAAAATGATCTTTTTTTATCCTACGAATTTCATATTTAACTTTATTCCTTAGTCTGCGGTAATTGATGAAGTCTTTATTTTTGTGTGCTGTATCTCGCTCTCTCATGATTTGCAGCACTTCTCTAGTGACCCATGGGGATTTATGTTGATTTTTGACTCGAACTTCTTTGATTGGCACGTGTTTATCGAACACATTGTAGACTGTCTTCGTCCAGAAAGCTAATGCATCGTCCGGGTCAGGAAGTTGGTAAACGTGATCAAGGGCTGCTTTTCTTAAGTCTTGCAAAAATAAATCTTGGTTGAATGCTTTATAATTCCTAAATTTGATACTTACATGTTTATGTTTAAGAGGTTTGAACCCAATTCTTGACCATGTACAACATACCGGGTAGTGGTCACTAACTGTACAAACAGGAACAGAACATTCAATAATATTATCTGGACAAGTAACATATATATGATCAATTGTAGTTGAGGATGTGTCAGTAACCCTTGTGGGACGGTTTATTAGTTGTTTGAAATTGTAAGAAAGAATGATATCGTCCCATGTCTGGTTGGATTTACTAATATCTATGTTGAAGTCACCTAGTATCATAACTTCTCTACCTGCTGTAAACACTCTATCCATCATTGTAGTGAAGCAGTCATACCAACTGTACCCGGCACAAGGATTCCTATATAGGTATCCAATGAGAAACGGTTGTTGGCTGGCTGGCTTCACCTCTAACCAAACACATTCTATCTCTACTGTCTCGAGATCACTTCTACGGGACCAGTTGAGAGAATTGGAAATGTATACAGCAATACCTGTCTCTAATTTTTTATTTGCATCTTTCCGAATTACTTTAAACCCCTTAAGTGAGATTTCGGAGTCGGTTATTTTGTCGTTAAGACGACTTTCTGTGATTCCAAACACATGGAACTGTTTGGACAGTATTACCGAGAGCTCAGGTAATTTGTTGAGCAGATGAAAGATGTTGAGATGGCCTATATATAGACCATTTTTGTTGAGCCACTGATCGTGATTAGCGAACATTACAAACTAAAAGGAAGATGTCGCTTGTGGTATACAAATTGCAGGGATTTTGAAACTTTATTTAGAAATAGTTACGGCTGTTAGAGGGGGCAGGAAAATGTCTTTGCTGGAGTGATATCATGAATGCTTGGTGCAGGGCTGCAGGATTGTATCGCATTAGCTGCTGAAGTTGACGGTTCCACTCATAGGGTTGTAGATTACCGTCCAGCGAGGGATTGCTATGAGTGTCACTGGAAGTGCCTACATTGGAAGCAGGCATCGACGGTACAGCACCATTGTTTAACGGTGTCCCCTTTGACATCATAGAGGGAGACTGTTTTACGGGCAAGGTAGGAAACAAAGTATCATATTTAGCAACATTTGGATTGGAGCTTGGGTTGCTATTCACAACATTGTGTTCCTGGGGTACAGGCAAGGGTGGTGTGGGAAGAGAATGAGTGTTTTCTGAACACTGAGAGATGGCTACAGCCGGAGGTGAAGATCGGTTTACTCCTGTAACTGAAACTGGTTCTAATTGTTGTGTACGTTCAGGATATTGGATATACGAAAGAAAATGTCGCATTCCATATGAATAAAATCAATCAAATACAGAGGTTCCAGTCAAATTGGGAATGAAATGAGAGTTGATGACCGAAATGAAAATGAGAAATATTTCGCAACGGTAAATGACATAACACTCTTATAAAAATCAAAGACAAGCGAGCAAGCGGTAGACAACGATACCAGAAGGAAGATAACATCAAGAGAAGGACGAACATTAGTCAGATAAAATGTACAATCAAGGCTAGAGAGAGAGAGAGAGAGAGAGAGAGAGAGAGAGAGAGAGAGAGAGAGGCGAGAGAGAGAGAGAGAGAGGGAGAGAGAGAGAGAGGCGAGAGAGAGATTGTGTGTGTGTGTGTGTGTGTGTGCGTGTGTGTGTGATCTATGGCAGCCAATCTTTATTGTGGAGACGGCACCTCCTTGGTTGAGATTCGCTAAATGTATATACTTACTGCCAACATCAACGGCACGCGACAACAGTATCGGGAAAAGTAGGCTTGCAAAAGTGCACAACATACCGATTCTGTATGTAACTTAGACATGCACACTTTAAGATAAAATATCTATTGATTTAAGACTCCTTACTTGTAGTTATGTTTCAGTGAAAAAGAGTGTGCACATATTTATAAGAGGTAAATGTCCTTGGAACAAAGCTCGTTAGTGGTCGTGCTTCTGTTATCTGAACTCTGGTCACGACGAGGAAGATGTTAAATGAAATGAGTGGGGTCATCATCCTTGCTGTCTTCGCAGACCAATAAGTACTTTTTATATTAAGCTGGGTTCATGTCAATGCTGTGGGGTTTATTTACTTCTATAGTTGTCCATATGTCTGTCTTTCTGTCTCTCTGTCCGTCTATCTCTATGTATGTCATTATGTCTGTCTGTCTATAAGTCTCTCTGTCTCTCTGAATGTTTGTATGTCTGTCTGTCTTTATGTCTCTAGATATGTTTGTCTCTCTGTATGTATGTCTGTTTCTCTCTCTCTCTCTCTATGGATGCTCCAAATCAATAACAAAATGCCTTTATTCACTCAAGAAAAGGGCAGTGAGTTTAATTAATGGTGAAAAGCTCACTAACATATCGTATCTACATTACTTCAGTTACTGCCACTCCACACACGGATACTTTTTAATAAGGCTAAACTAATTCACAAAATCCTATCTCAAAATGCTCCAAGCTACCTTTGGCCATTGTTCAAATATAACTCAAGACATAGCGAACAACTAAATATACTTCACGTCCCTAAACCTAGGAAAGAATTATATAAAACTAGCTTAGCATAGTCTGCCGCTCAGTTGTGGTACAATCTTCCACAAGAAATCAACGACACCACCAATCATTATACATATAGTCGCAACCTGTTCGAACACTACCTCGGTACAGACTACATGCCCCCTCCCCCCTCACCCCCACCCACACACACATCTAAGAAAAACAAAAACAAAAACAAGAACAATAATAATGGAAAATTATCTAAAACGACAACTAGCCAATAAATATTCCCACATGTATGGTACGTTACACCTTCCTTAGGTATTTATAATGCCCATGTTAAACATGGCCTCAGTTAGTCATGAATTATTATTTTTCATGCGTTTTAATGCTTATTGTTCTTTTGTTGTCTAAGATTAGCTTCATAAGTGGTGTTGAATGAAATAATAAAGGAGAGGAAATTGAGAAGAAGGGCAGAATGTCAGACGAGCCTGCCTGCCCAATTCTTAACTCTGGAAATAAAGTTTGTTCGTTCATCCGTTTCATCGTTGTGTCTCTATAACTGTCTGTATGTATGTTTGTCTCTCTATATGTCTGTCACATTTTCTGTATGTCTGTATGTCTCTCTCATTTTCTGATAGCATCATGTGAGGTAGCAGAGACGTCTACTTACACACTCTATTTGCCGCAGTCTGATATACAATATTTAACACAGTCTTCTACCCTCTATTTAACACCGAGTTTTACATTCTGTTTACCAAAGTCTTCTACACTCTATTTAACACCGACTTATACACTATGTTTACCAAAGTCTTCTACACTCTATTTAGCACAGAGTTGTACACTCTGCTTACCAAAGTCTTCTACATACCACGGGCTTCTACACTCTATTTACCACAGTCTTCTACACTCTATTTACCACAGTCTTCTATACTACATATACCACAGTCCTCTACACTACATTAACACAGTGCTCTATATAACATATACCACAGTCTTCTATACTACATATACAACAGTCTTCTATACTACATATACCACAATCTTCTATACTACATATACCACAGTCTTCTATACTACATATACCACAGTCTTCTATACTACATATGCCACAATCTTCTATACTACATATACCACAGTCTTCTATACTACATATACCACAATCTTCTATACTACATATACCACAATCTTCTATACTACATATACCACAGTCTTCTATACTACATATGCCACAATCTTCTATACTACATATACCACAATCTTCTATACTACATATACCACAATCTTCTATACTACATATACCACAGTCTTCTATACTACATATGCCACAATCTTCTATACTACATATACCACAGTCTTCTATACTACATATACAACAGTCTTCTATACTACATATACCACAATCTTCTATACTACATATACCACAGTCTTCTATACTACATATACCACAATCTTCTATACTACATTTACCACAGTCTTCTATACTACATATACAACAGTCTTCTATACTACATATACCACAGTCTTCTATACTACATATACAGCAGTCCTCTATACTACATATACCACAGTCTTCTATACTACATATACCACAATCTTCTATACTACATATACCACAATCTTCTATACTATATATACCACAATCTTCTATACTACATATACAGCAGTCTTCTATACTACATATACCACAGTCTTCTTTACTACATATACAACAGTCTTCTATACTACATATACCACAGTCTTCTATACTACATATACCACAATCTTCTATACTACATATACCACAATCTTCTATACTACATATACCACAATCTTCTATACTACATATACCACAGTCCTCTACACTACATTTACCACAGTCCTCTATATAACATATACCACAGTCTTCTATACTACATATACCACAGACGTCTATACTACATATACCACAATCTTCTATACTACATATACAACAGTCTTCTATACTACATATACCACAATCTTCTATACTACATATACCACAGTCTTCTATACTACATATACCACAATCTTCTATACTACATATACCACAGTCTTCTATACTACATATACAACAGTCTTCTATACTACATATACCACAATCTTCTATACTACATATACCACAATCTTCTATACTACATATACCACAATCTTCTATACTACATATACCACAATCTTCTATACTACATATACCACAATCTTCTATACTACATATACCACAATCTTCTATACTACATATACCACAGTCTTCTATACTACATATACCACAATCTTCTATACTACATATACCACAGTCTTCTATACTACATATACAACAGTCTTCTATACTACATATACCACAGTCTTCTATACTACATACACCACAGTCTTCTATACTACATATACCACAGTCTTCTATACTATATATACCACAATCTTCTATACTACATATACCACAGTCTTCTACACTACATATACAACAGTCGTCTATACTATATATACCACAGTCTTCTACACTACATATACAACAGTCTTCTATACTACATATACCACAGTCTTCTATACTACATACACCACAGTCTTCTATACTACATATACCACAGTCTTCTATACTACATATACCACAGTCTTCTATACTACATATACCACAGTCTTCTATACTACATATACCACAATCTTCTATACTACATATACCACAGTCTTCTATACTACATATACAACAGTCTTCTATACTTATATACCACAGTCTTCTATACTACATATACCACAGTCTTCTATACTACATACACCACAGTCTTCTATACTACATATACCACAATCTTCTATACTACATATACCACAGTCCTCTATACTACATATACCACACACATTGGCACCTTTCCGTCTTGACAGACGATAGTTTGGTACATTGTGCTTCAAAAAGGCTTAATAACTGTCATATGGCAATAACTACGATCCATGGCGGTGGCGAGTGTGGCTGGTAAGGTCAATTCTTGCTGCAAATGTTTTCCCACAGTAGGTGATGTGAAAACATGGTCATTTCCACCATTTTGCACCATCTTACGTCTCTCACGCTCTGTGTGTGCTTTATCTGCAATCATTTTCTCCTTTGTCTTTATTCCATTTCTGATAGTTGCCCTCCATGCAACACGTTCAGAGGCGACATGCTCCCATTGTGCATTATCAATGCCTGTATCAATCATGTCCCGCTTACACACATCTTTGTATCGTAGTAGAGGCCGACCTTGAGATCTCCTACCCGTCTGTAATTCACCAAAAAAGATGTCCTTTGGTATTCTACCATCATCCATCCTCCTAACGTGTCCTATCCATCTAAGTCTACGAAGACTGAGCATGGAATACACCGTCACACAACCTGATCTTTCCAATACTTCAGTATTTGTGATTTTGTCTTGCCACTTAATACCAAGTATTCTTCGCAGACACCGCATATGAAAGCTGTTTAAACGTTTCTCTTGGCGTGAGTAAGTTGTCCAGGTTTCACTGCCATAAAGAAGAGTACTAAGGACACAGGCTTGGTAGACGAGGACTTTTGTTTTGGCAGTAAGCTTCCTGTTCTCCCAGACTCTTTTTGCTAACATGTTCATTGTTGTTGCTGCCTTGCCAATCCTGATGTTGATTTCCTGATCGAGGGATAATTTGCTATTTACCTCTGATCCTAGATATGTAAAATGGTCTACTATCTCCAGTTCGGCGTCGTCAATAAAGATTGATGGTACACCATGTGCACCTTGTGACATAATCTGTGTCTTCTTTTTGTTAATTGTTAAACCAAATTCAGAACAAGCATTGGAGAATGCAGATAGTAGATGTTGTAATTATTCCTCAGAGTGGGTCGTAATCGCAGCATCATCCGCAAAAAGCAACTCTCTGATTAGTACCCTGCTAATTTTGGTCTTGGCCTTCAATCTCTGAGCATTATAGAGGCCACCATCTGAGCGTGAGTGAATGTATATACCGTCATTCTGATCACGAAAGGCATATTTCAGTAGAAGTGAAAAGTATATCCCAAAGAGGGAGGGGGATAGTACACAACCTTGCTTAACTCCACTCTTGATTTCAAACTCTTCTGAAGTTGAGCCATCAAACTTGATTATACCCTTCATGCTTGTGTGGAACGATTCCACAATGGACAGAAGAGTTGGTGGACAGCCAATCTTCTTTAGTGCTTTGAACAGACCCTCACGACTGACAAAATCGAATGCCTTTGTGAGGTCGATGAAGGCAATAAACAGTGGCTGATTTTGTTCCCTGCATTGTTCTTGCATCTGTCGCAATGAGAATATCATATCAATGGTAGACCGGTTCTGACGGAAGCCGCACTGTCATTCGGGGTAGACTTGATCTCCCAGGACTTGAAGTCTGCGCAGGACAATTCTGGCAAATACTTTCCCAACAATACACAGAAGTGAGATACCCCTATAGTTGTTGCAGTCGCTCCGATCTCCCTTGTTCTTGTACAGCGTTATGATGTTTGAATCTTTGAAATCCTGTGGGACTTGTCCTTCGCCAGCATAGCTCTATTAGCTGGTGGATCTGTAGAGCGAGGGTGTCTTGCCCACTCCTGATCACCTCTATTGGAATCCCATCCTTACCTGGAGCCTTGCCAGATGCAAGCTCATTTATAGCACACTTAATTTCTGTTATAGTGGGAAGTGTGTCCAGGTGGTCAAGAGTTGGCAGGGCCTCTATGGCGTCGAGGGCATCATCCGCCAGCTTGGTCTCACTTGAGTAAAGCTTTAAATAGTGCTTTACCCATCTGTCCATCTGCTGTTTCTTATCAGTGATGATTTCTCCAGTCAAGGTTTTCAGCGGTGCACTTCTTTTGATCGTTGGACCACAGGCTTTCTTTATCCCTTCATACATGCTTCTGATGTTTCCCTTATCACTTGCGATTTGAATGGACTCACATAACTTGATCCAATAGTCATTCGCACACTGCCTGGCAGCCTTTTGTACATCCTTCCTCGCTTGCTTCAGCTCACTCAGAGTGTTACGCGTTGGTCTTTCCTTGTTTCTTAAGAGAGCTATCTTCTTTTTATCAATCAAGGGCTGCAGTATCTGGCTGTTTGCCGCAAACCAGTCCTGCCTCTTATGATGCACAGTGCCGTAAACCTCTACCGCTGTTTTATAAATAGTTTCCTTATGTTTACTCCATTTATCATTTACTATACAATTTTCTGATGTATCACTGAAAGCGTCCTCAAGTTGCTGTTGAAATTCAAAGCACTTTCCATGATCGTGAGTGTTAATAATATTAATCCTGGGGCTAGACTTGTGTTTCGCTGTGTAGATTCTCTTTGGTCTCAGTCTAACCCTTGCAACAACCAAAGAATGATCTGTATGACAGTCAGCACTGTGGTAACTTCGAGTTAATGATGTATGGTTCAGATGTTGTCTCCGTGTGATAATGAAGTCCAGCTGATGCCAATGGCCGGATCTTGGATGTTTCCATGTGACCTTATGCATCTCTTTTGTTTTAAAAAAGGAGTTTGTAATACATAGGTCATTTCTAGTGCAATGCTCCAGCAGCCTTTGCCCGTTATCATTCATGCGACCGATGTTGTATTTTCCAAGGCACACTGGCCATGAACTCGAGTCCTTGCCCACACGGGCATTGAAATCACCGAGCATATAAATGTAGTCGGATTTTGGAACTGCCTTGATCGCAGAGTCTAGCTGCTCATAGAACATATCCTTCACATCATCAGAGGAAGTGAGTGTCGGTGCATATGCAGTGAGAATGGTGGCAAATCCACAAGAGGTTGCCAAGCGCAGTGATAATAATCTTTCATTACCTCCAGCTGGGATATCAATCATTCCCAGTAGCGAATTCTTCACTGCAAAGCCCACACCGTGTTGCCTTTTTTCTGCCTGCCCTCTTCCCTTCCAAAAAAAGGTGTAATTGTTTTCCCTGAGTGACCCTTCCTCAGCGAAGGGTCACTCAGGGAAAACAATTACACCTTTTTTTACTACATACTACATATACCACAATCTTCTATACTACATATACCACAATCTTCTACACTACATATACCACAATCTTCTATACCACATATACCACAGTCTTCTACACTACATATACCACAATCTTTTATACTACATATACCACAGTCTTTTATACTACATATACCACAGTCTTCTATACTACATTTACCACAGTCCTCTATACAACATTTTCCACAGTCCTCTATACAACATTTACCACAGTCTTCTATACTAAATATACCACAATATTCTATACTACATATACCACAATCTTCTATACTACATTTACCACAGTCTTCTATACTACATATACCACAGTCTTCTACACTACATATACCACAGTCTTCTATACTACATATACAACAGTCTTCTATACTACATATACCACAATCTTCTATACTATATATATACCACAGTCTTCTATACTACATATACAACAGTCTTCTATACTACATATACCACAGTCTTCTATACTACATATACAACAGTCTTCTATACTACATATACCACCATCTTCTATGCTACATTTACCACAGTCTTCTACATTCTATTTACCACATTATCTACACTACATTCTATATACAACCATTTAGCTTCCGACCGAGTCAGCAAAAGATTGTTATCGCTTCGAGACTTGTTCAAACAGATATATGAAATGAGCCTGTGACTCAACCTGGTTAATATGTTTAGGTGGAAAAGACGCTTTAGGATAAAGTGGACTATGATGAAGACATATGTAGCTAGTTTGTGTCACCATATAGGGATAGAGGCCACGTATTGAGGGACAAACACTCCAGGTATAACTTCTTATCAAAGCCTGATAAAAGGACAGTTGTTCATTAACAAAGCAGAAACAGGAGGTTTTAGACACCATCAAATGTGCACGAGGCTGACATGACTAGGAAATATAACAATTAACAACATGAGATTGATGGTCCTTAACTCACAAAACAATTTGTGTTTAGTTTGTCTGGGTCATGTACACGCGTTTGTATCTCTGAGTTTCTACCGACATCTGACTGACTGTTCATGTTCACAAAGCCATGTAGATTATGATGATAATTAAGATTATGACGATGGAGATCGTGATGATTACCATTATTGTCAACTGGAATTATAGTTTTTCTGATGACATCTATCTGAATGTTGGTCTACACAACGTCACAAAGTTGGTGTTGATGAAGGTGATGATGATAATGATGATGATGATGATGATGAAGATGATGATGAAGATGACGATGATGATAATTACCATTGTCATAGGCTGGAGTTAAGGTTTATCTGATGACATCTGACTGACTGTTGGTATTTACAAAGTCCAGCTCACACTGATACGATGGGTACACACAATCAGCGTCACTGAGAAGCCTCAAGTTCAGGCTGGCTTGGCTCTTGGAGATGCGCTTCCTGTGGCGTTGATGACGTCGATTTTGTTTGCTTCCACAATCACACCCGAGGTAAACGATGCGATTGAGGCTAGATTCTGGGGAATGTTGGTGTTAGGTATGCCATAGATGGTCATACCAACCATCAAAGGGCTCAGTGTGGCAGCTTGGTCTCGTCGGCAAGGCATTGGAGTCTTCCACAGTAGGGGCCATTCTGGGTCTTGTGTAAAGAATGAAGAAATCAGCAAATGAATATTTCAGAAAATCAAAGCAATGTTTCCCGTTGTGAATTTGAATAAGGAATTCACAAACAATAGATTGCACATTTTATTGCCTGGCATATTTCGCTGCATCTCGTCAGGCACATACAGCAGAATTCACACAATATTAAGTAAAATAACTAGAAAATCCTTCAAGCTGAAATACACACATGCTCTCACAGTAATGTCAGTTGTCTACCACGATAATTTTTTAACTGACTATCATGTATTTCTCTTTGCACAAAACGGGTTTATGTAGATTAATCGCTATGGCTTGTGGAAACTTAAAAAGCGACTATGTTGTGAATTAACCAATTCGCGAAAGACACTGTCTTTATCAATCGCATGGCCTTTTTCCAACACAAATTGGCGAAGCGGGAAGTTTGTGGTGTGTCGGTCTTGCTAGGGTACAATTGCTAGTATGTAGTATCTTGTCAATCCAATTAGCTATGTGTTCAACCACTCTGTTGTTCAACTGCCGCTCTGTTCTGCCAATGGAGGTAGATTGGCACCTACATATAAATTGGTAAATGCAATTGGACATGGCGTACAGATGGACATATTCTGTAACGGCTGGAGTGGGAATAGGTGTGGTACTGTACCTAATAACTGGAGTTGCAGAACAGAATGTACGGCCGACTGCTGTAATGAGCCGGTCCGGTAGACGTTTCATTACGTCATCCCCTCGAAAGGTTAGCTGGATAAATACCTTGAGTTTAAGGAGTGTAGTTTCGTCTGGTTTTGGTTTGGACTATATAAATTATCAACACAGACGAGTTACAAGCTGCATCTTTCCAGGCCTTTATAAACATGACACATAAAAACATCTCTCTGTCTATGGACCATTCTAGGTATCTTCTTCTCTGCTTTCTCCTTGTTCTCTTTCCATTGATCTTGCCAGTTATCACCAAAATGTCAAATTTATTTCTTCTCATATTGTGGCCATAACAATGTGAATGTGCTCGTCTAATTTCACTAATCAGTTTACGGTTTTCATTTATTTTTTGTAGGACGTGTTCATTGGTTTTTCTCTCAGCCCATGGTATATTTTGTATTTTTCTCAGAAACCACATTTACACAGCCATCAGATGTTTTTCGGTTTGGCTGTTCATTGTTCAATCTTCACATTCATACTAATGAACAGGTTCTATATATATATATATATATATATATATATATATATATATATATATATATATATATATATATATGTATATATATATATATATATATATATATATATATATATATATATATATATATATATATGTTGTTGTTGTTGTTTATCCATCAAGAATGATGATGACTATTCATTTCATCTAGTGGGGTTGAAAGTATGGAGCCGTGAGTTCTAAGATGGCTGATAAGGCCTATTTTGTCTCGAAATCTTCTTCGACTATGTGGACAAAGAATGCTTGACGTTTCTGGAGGAGGATTATCTGCAGTGGTTTTTCTGTTCTGTCTTTTCTTCACAGCTCTTGCATTCCTGGTTGGCTCACAAGTGACTGCACCCTTGCGTAATGTTGCACGCCACGAATTTCGGTCTCTGGCTGCAGTCTCCCAGGTGTCATGATGAATTCCAAAAGCATTCAGTGAGATTTTCAGAGTGTCTTTAAAACGTTTCCTCTGGCCGCCTTGGGAGCGTTTACAACAACGCAACTCGCCGTAAAAAATTCGTTTAGGGAGCCTGTGATCTGGCATGCGAGCCAAGTGACCAGCCCAGCGAATCTGATTCGTCATTAGTAGAGTGTGGATACTGGGATGGACGCTCTTTCTAGGACTTCAGTGTCTGGGATCTTGTCTTGCCATTTAATCTTCAGTAACTTCCTAAGACAGACTGTGTGGAAGTGGTTTAATTTCCTAGCGTGCCGCTGATAAACAGTCCAGGTTTCACAAGCATATAGCAGTGTGGATAATACAACTGCTTTGTAGACTTTCAGCTTCGTTTGCAGGCTTATTCCATTTCTGTCCTATACATTCTTGTACAGTCTGCCAAAGGCCGCGCTTGCCTTGGAGATTCTTGCATTCACTTCATCATCAATTGTGGCAGTTTGTGATCAGTGTTGCCATCTCCCTTTGATGAAAAAGCACCAAAATCGACCCAAAAAAGCACTAAAAAGGACTTATTTTTTATAAAAGGAATTATTTTATATTTAAAAAAAAAGCACCAACTGTTTTTAGTACAAATGTAACAAGGTAGCACAGTATAATTTATTATTATCACTTCGTATTACAATGAAGTTTATTCCAGATCCGCCAAATCCCAATCAGAACTACTTTCGAGCCAAAAAAGCACCAAATTGCAATACTATTTTTTGGGACATCACAAAAACAAGCACTGGTGCTATTCATTCAAAATGTTATAAAGGAGCACATTATAATTTATTATTATCACTGAATATTAGAATGAAGTTTATTCAAGATTTGCCAAATCGCAGTCAAACAACTCTTCTTCAGTTTCTGTAGCTATTTCCTGTTGTGTTTGCTCCTGCAATGATGAGGATGAGGAGGATGATTGAAAGAAACATGTATATGCCTCCTGTGATCCAATTTTTCGCAGAATATCCTTAGGTAGTTTATAATCATGACAGCATTTGCCATATCTTTTCATTCCATATCTAATAGTCAAAACAGCCGTCAAACTCTTTATGCTAAGTCTATTCCGCAATTTTGATTTTATAACTTCCATCTGACTGAAAATATGCTCCACGTCCGCATTAGAATGAGGTAAAATGAGCACAATTAAAGCTAAATCTGTAAGATCTTGGAAAGGATTTTCACCGGTGGCATCCCTGTATGAGGCTATTTCTGCCCACAGTCCAAGTGTGTCAGAGGTCTGTGTCCACTGCATATGATGAAGTTTTCTCTAGTCCACTGCATATGATGAAGAAACTTGTAGTCTGCTATTTCTTTCTCAAACTCATAACCTAGATTGGGATTAGGATCTAAATAATCTTGAATAGCATCACTTTCTGTTATTTTTTTCCCAGGAATAGCAATCTTTGAACTGATAGAATCAATGAGCTGGACAAGATTGCTGAGTAGATTTGTTGGATCCTGTATAACTGCTTCGAATTTCTTATTCACACTTTGAACTTCTCCGAGAATATGCTTGAGAAATATGAGATACACATAGTTTTTCATGTCGCTAAACATAGAATGTAGAAGTTCTGCTGTATAACAGCGCTCGTTGACTCTTACGATATCAAAATGAGTTCTGAGCTAGACCCACTGTTGCATAATTCTGACAATGGCAGACTGAATGGAGATCCATCGTGTCTGGCTTAATTGAACAACCTTCAGCGGATATTGTCCATCATTTATTGAAGCAAAAAAGCTCCCTGTACTTTGCTTGATGAAGACTTGAGTGAGAGAACCAGTCATATGTTTCTGTAATCATGAACTCTATGTTCCTGGGCAGACAAGCAGCTGCAGCCTGTGACAATGCCAGCTGAAGGAAATGACATACACACCTAACTAGTACCAGATGAGAAACTTCGGATTTTAATTTTGTATATACTCCATTTTTTACACCTGTCATGACAGATGCACTGTCAGTGCCGAGTGCAACTAGTCTTTGCATCTCAAGTCCATTCTTGTTTTAATAATCTTTTAACGCATTGCATATTGCCTGCGTGTTGCAGTCACTCACTTCAACTAAATCGTATTAAAGGGAGTTAAATTAGTTGAATATTGCGCGGTAACGTACTAAGACTGTTTTACCCCCTCGCTTCAGTTCAAATTCGGCTTTTTAGTGTTCCCAAAATGATTTTTAAAGTAAATTTTACCCACCCCAAAAGAGCACCAAAAAGCACCAAAAAATGTTTGTTAAGCACTAAATTTACGCGGCCGCGCTAAACGGAAAATTTCGCACTACCTGACATGAAAAAGCACTAAATTTAGCGCGAAAAGTACTAAAATGGCAACACTGCTTGGTACACAGTGCTGCCAAGATATGTGAATTTGTCCACAACACTTAGACTATGACCATTTACTTTGATATTCGGCACAGTGTGATTATTCCCTAGAGCTGGCTGGTACATAACTACAGTCTTCTCCAAATTGATATTAAGCCCAAAGTTGGCACAGGCATGTGAGAAAGCTGAAACATTATGTTGCATGTCCGCCTCTGAGTTGGCGTATAGAGCGCAATCATCAGCAAACATGAGCTCTCTGACGGTGTCGCTGTCAATTATATATATATATATTTCGGAGCTGCTCACAATATTTCACAACCAATGAGTGAGGCTATAGCGTGTGCAAAATGAAACCATGCGAATATTTCTGGCCTGTACAAGAAAATCGCCTATTGTGTGCATGAAATATATACTCTTTTGACTTCATGGTGCATCGTTCAGGGTGCTATTGGCCAGACTGGGTACACAAACATTCAAATACAGAGGTCCTAGTTAAATTGGGGATGAGATGCGAGTTAATGAAAGAAATTTAAAAAAAACACATGCAATATAAATATTTCGTCACGTTAAATGACATAGTTAATTGCATATCCTTTATAAGACGTAGCAGTCAACCACAATTTTTTGGCTGTTCGTTATTCCTGGGAAAATATACGATCAGTAGTTTGCCACTGTTTTCTGAACGACCTGCACACATACCATTTCATTAAATAAAATAAAAAACCTAACGCAAGGTGGTCTGCTGCCAAATCGCCCGCAGCTATGTTTCGATCGTGGTATGCGGGATTACTGTCAGAGTCTAATGTATTGCCAGCAGAGATGCAGGGACATCGTTACGCCCGCCAGGCGAATAGTCCCTAGCGGGGATGCTGTAACATCGTTACGCCCGCCAGGCGAGTATTAGTTACCTGCCTGCGAGGTTGCCGGCTGACGAGACAGCCAGAGGTCAGGCAAGGACAAAGCAGGACGCACGCAGGCCTCGTGAAGCCACTTCAGGTGGGCAGGCGCGTTGCGAGAAATAGCCAGGCAGCTCTAGGACTCGGACTCGACTGGACGTATGATGGGAGAAAGGCTTGTGTAGTTCTGTGGCCCGAAAGTCGAGTGCTTGTACATCTTGTGAGACTGATTGTAAGCTGTGGGTTGCTTGTAAGTGTATTGTTATAACTTATGTATTGTGATGATCATCTCTAGATCGTGATCTGTAAATAAATCCATCGAAACTTCGTGTCGTTGAGTCTCAAGTCAAATCACGTTGTATTTGTACTGTCTCACATGTGTAAGGTTAACGAGCCAGGTTTAAGACCCTGACATGTGTGGACGTGGTGGCATTCGTCCGGCTTTAAAATGAACGTGGTTTAAATAATTAACATTTAAAACCTAGATTTGTGAAATTAGAAAATTTTGTCCAACTTTAGAGTACATTTAAATGTGATTGTGAAGGCTCATTTTGATATATATTATTACATTGTTTAAACATGGAGACTAAATGTGAACGTACAGTGCATACATATTGTTTGATCTTGTAAACGTGTAAAACATTTGTGATTGTGAAACTTGTCACCGTTTTGACCTTGTCGACATTGTGAAGTTGTCGCCATTGTGACATTGTCGCCATCTTGTAAACTTGATGTCTATGTCCTTACTGAATGTCATCTTGATGTAAGTGAGGTGTCATCAATGTTGTAGAGTGTTGAGATATAGTCAGCTTGTCTTTGTAAAGTGAATTGTGTAAAGCAGAAAGTTTCTGAAAGAAAGTAACTTGTGGTTTTGAAAAGAAAATTGTTGACGGACAACATTACGACCTACAATTACACTCAACGCCATACAAACCTAATCAAAACTTAGTGACAAGCATACACACCACATTAAATAGGTGCTAATTTATTTCCTCCAAAAACAAAGCAGGTTTTCTGTGCCATCTGAAACCCTTGCCCGTAGAGGTCATTGGTGTTTTGAAGTAGCGACCCTACAGTTCCTACTCCAAATTGCAACCGTTCTTCACCGCATCCAAGACACTTGAGTATATTTTTCTTTCTATATACTTTCGGATGCAAATTTAGGCAAATATTGTAAATAGAACAAAATTGTAAATTGTTCACTTTACTAACAAATTGTAACAAATTGTGTATCTGATATTTCCCATCATGTCTTCATTAAATGATTTCATCGATATGGGGTTGAAGTTAAAGTTAACAGGTGATGAGTTAACGAAGTGGAGTGAAAGAAAATACTCTGAACACCTCCTAGTACAGGAAAAAGCTAATGAACGCTATGAAAGAGCAGCTGAAAGAGATGCCAAACAAGCAGAGTTAGATAGTGAACTGAAAAAAGCAGAGATTGAAAGAGCATTAAAGCAGGCAGAGATGGACGCAGCCTTAAAGCAAGCAGAGATAGCAGCTCAAAGTAAGCGAGAAGAACTGGAAATACAGCTAAAGATTAAACAACTTGATACTGAGACTGCCATAAACAAAGAGTCTAAGAAATCTGAGAGACTGGAGAAAGAAAACCAGTACAAGAAATATCAAGGTATCGTAAGAAATTATACATCGGGTGACTACATTGCAGCCTTCACCCAAAATTTTGAGACTTTAATGGACCATTACCAGGTCCCATTGTCTGAATGGAATATAATGTATATGAGAAGTTTATCAGGGGAGCTTCTGAAAGTCATAGAGACTATCCCCAAAGACCTCAGGAAAGATTACCATTATCTAAAATCAAAGATTATGGCACATTTTATGTTAGATGAGGCAGGTTACAGAGAACAATTCAGCAAGTTGAGCCCCAAACCGACTCAAACGTTCTCTGACTACCTCTGCTTAGTCCGAGATATATTTACCAAATGGACTTCAGCAGCTAAAATTGATAAGAACTATCAAAAGTTAGAAGATCTTATCATCAGAGATAAAGTCATTTCATCCATTCCATCAGCATTTTCAAAGTTTTTGCAAGAGAATGAATGTACGAGTGTAGAGCAGATTGAGAGGCGTGGTTCGGCTTATTACACAGCCAACAAACATTGTTTTGCCAGTGAAGCTACTGAAACTAATTTTGTAGCATCGGCTAACTATGACAAACCCTATAGTAGGCAAAAACCTTATAAGCCTACATCTGAGAAGTACAACCAATGTAACTATTGTAGAATTTCACATTATCAAGGTGAGATGTGCGACAAGAACCCCGCATATCTTACATATTTACAGAACATTGTAAACAGACAAGATAAGGAGCGTAAATCCTTTAGAAATTTGCGTAAATGTTTTCTCTGTAAGGCGTATGGACATTATCGCCATGATTGTAAAGGTAGGCAAATGACAAAGAAAGCCAATGCCGCCTTATTTGATATTTCATCATCAGATGAAGAGAAATCAGAGAAACACCCTGTGAACTCAGCACAGGCTTTTAATATGTTTAACGCAAATAAATGTACTGTTTGTAATACCTTTTATGAAGATGGTATTTTAACATGCGGCCACTCCATCCCTATTGCCAATGAAGAAGCTAATTTGGTAGTAGATTCAAAAGGCAGAATAAACATCCATCAAGGATATGTGAATGGCAAGCCTGCTACAGTCCTTCGGGACACGGGAAGTTCACTGATTGGACTGAAGAGAACGTTCATAATGCCTACAGACTATACAGGCAGGCACGTAACATGCAGAACATTCTCTGGCAATATTGAAAAGTACCCACTAGCATGGGAATATATTCAAACACCTTTCCTCACTGGGAAAGTAAAATGCGCAGTATTAACAAACCCGGTGTGTGATATTATAATTGGAAATTTACCAGAGGTAAATGATATGCCTCATGACATAACATCTCTTTGCATTAATGAGATCACAACATCACCATCAAATGTCATCATTGATAATGTTGTACCACCTAACGAATGTATGGTAGCTAATGTAGCACTAGGATCTCATGACATCATTGATAATACTGTTTTATCACCATCTGATATCATTGAATGTGTGAACGCAGTAACCAGATCTACTGCTAGAATGCAAGATGAAATTAATCAAACTGAGGCTATAGAAATGCTTAGCCCAGTATTACTACCTCCTAAAACCATGAAGGAGACTTTTGTAACAGCCCGAAAGGCTGATCCTTCATTGTCAAAATATTTTAATCTGATCGTCCAAAAGCCAAAGTTAACCAAAAATGCAAGATGGCATTTTGCTTTCAAAAACTGTATCCTCACCAGGTATTATACCAGAGGTGACACTACAACAGAGCAAACTGTTTTGCCAATTGAGTGTCGTAAGCAAGCCTTACATCTTGCCCATGATATACCTCTTGCAGGGCATATGACATACGCTAAGACCAGATCAAGATTATTATTACAGTTTTATTGGCCCAAATTCTGCAATGACATCAAGCAATATTGCAGGAGTTGTGACATCTGCCAAAAACTTGTAATGAAAAGTAAAAACCCACAGGCAAAGTTACAAATTACTGACTTAGCCAGTCGACCTTTTGAGAAAATATCTGTCGACATAGTGGGCCCTCTTAATCAGATAACAACAAGAGGGAATAAATATATGTTAACTATTATTGATCAATGTAGCCGCTGGCCGGAAGCGTTTCCGCTAAAGAACATAACTGCCAATGACATAATGGAAGTTTTCTTCCATATATTTTCACGGATAGGATTTCCAGACACTATCCAATCAGAGAGGGGAACTCAGTTTATCGCCGCATCTACTCAAGCTTTCACCAAAATGCTAGGAGTGAAGCAATGTTTCAATTCCCCGTACCATCCTCACTCGAGTGGAATTATAGAAAATTTTAACGGTGATTTAAAGCACATGCTTGCTAAAGTCACGCAAGAGCACCCCAATAACTGGGACGTATATTTACCTGCTATTCTCTTTGCCTATAGCGAGGTGCCACATGCTAGTACAGGTTTCTCTCCTTTTAAACTTATCTATGGTGCCAAACCACGTGGCCCATTAAGCATCTATCACCAAATGTTAACTGAATCCACTCCTTTACTCAAACCCATATCATCATACGTATACGTTACATCATTGCGTGAAAGTATCATCAAATCTTGTATAATTGCAAAGGATGCACTAAAATTATCTGGTGCTACATATAGACAATATGCTGACAAAGGTAACAGGACAATAACGTTGACACCTGGACAGGACGTTCTTCTCCTCCTAACTAGTGACAGACACTTATTGACTGATTCTTGGCAAGGACCATTTAAAGTGACGAGACAGATTTCACCTGTAGACTATGAGATCCAAATAAAAGACAAACACAAAATATTCCACGTCAATATGCTAAGACCATATTACAACAGAGACAACGAACAAGACGATACAACAGCATGTACAGTGATAATAGGCCATGAAGATGACGAGGCTAGTGACGAAATTCCAACACCTGCACTAGACACGACGAACTGCTTGAAGGAAATTAAAATCAACCCAAAGTTAACTCAAGCAGAAACAGACAGTTGCAAACAGCTCATACAACAGTACAACACCATTTTCTCCAACAACCCAGGACAAACAGAATTAGTACAACATCACATCACACTCACGTCAAATACACCCATAAAATGCAGACCATACACCATTCCATTGCATTACAAAGAAAATTTACATCAGGAGATCATCAGCTTAGAAAAAAACAACATCATTAGACGATCCCAATCAAATTTCTCATCTCCAATGGTCATAGTACGCAAAAAGGACAACACAATAAGACTCTGTGTCGACTATAGGAAATTGAATAAGATAACTCTTTTAGATTTAGAGCCAATGGCAAACGCTGAAGATCTATTGACAGAACTGACAGACGCTAGGTTCTTGACGAAGGTAGACATGACGAAAGGTTACTGGCAAATAGCAGTAGACGAACAGAGCAGACATTTGACAGCCTTTGCCACACCTTGGGGACTGTCCGAATGGTGCAAACTTCCATTTGGGCTAGTCAATGCCCCAGCAACATTCGTACGTATGACACGATACGTATGGCCCCTGCAGATGGTATGACCCAGGAAGTCAATTTGTTCCATGCTCACCTCTACTTTGGACGGCTTCGCTGTGAGCCCAAACATTCTCAACCTGTCGAAGACTTGTCGACGTTTCAGTAGGTGTTTTGTCCCGTCTTCCGTATGACTGCATATGTTATCTCTATAAGTCGAAATACTGGTCGCAATCGCGTTTATTGTAGGAACTGGTAGTTCCATCTTGTCCAATACTGTTGTGCTGCTAGCTGTGTGTGTTGTTACATGGCTAAGTGTGTTTGCGTTGTCGCTGTCTGTCACCCTACCTAGTGAAGTTGAGTTGTGTATGTCTGTCGTCTCATCGCTTGGTGTTGGTGCAATTTGTTCGTCTGTCTGTTGTTCTTGTTGTGAAAAGTATGGTTTCAGGATGTTGATATGAAATATCTCTAAGTGTCCTTTTATCGATATTTCATGATCCGCATCTGATATGTTGCGTTCAATGTTGAGAGGCCCTTGGCAAGATGTTAGTACCATATTATGTTTATCAGGTAGTCGAATCACAACCTTCTGGTTTGGTTTAAGGTGAATCGTTTTAGTACCTTTGTTTGGATAGTTGTGGTTTCCATTACTCGACACCTGCATTAAGGGTCCAGCAATATCGACCGCTATACTCTCAAGTGGTCTAGATGCTATTACTGACCGTTTCACTTCGGTCTTTACATGCTTTTTCTTTCGCACACGATGTTGACAAACAGTACAAGAACGACAGAACATTTTTATTTCCGAACAGAATTTCGGCCAGTAAAATTGTGATAGAATTCTGGCTCGCGTTTTATGGTAGGCCAAATGTCCAGCAAACGGTGATTCATGTGCGCTTTTCAGCACATTTTGTCGGTATGTTACAGGTAACACCGTCTGCTGAATTTCATGGTTATTATATGTGTAATAACGCATGAGAATTCCGTTAACCTTTTTAAAGTACCAAGAAGCATTTTTAGAAACGTTCTTTCGCTCACACAACAAGTTAAAATACGGTGTGATTGTTTGGTCGGTGCTTTGTAGCTCGATCAACTTTTGTCGAGTAGTGTTGGTATCTGCACCAGTTGGTGTTAATAGCTGTAGCATTTCATTTTGTAAGTCAGTATAGTTTGTTTCTGTATCTGACTTAGTTACAGCGTTGGCCATGTGTGTCTCTTTCCAGGCTTTTATGTTGTCGTCTGTACATTCTTTCAATGCATCTAGGCATCCCAAAATAAGATCCGTACATGGATCTTGGAGGATAGCGCACGTAAATGTGCCGGTAAGGAACGGGGTATTGATATGCGCCTTTGCCAGTGGATATTTCTCGATGGTTCCAGAGAAAGTACGGCATTTGAGAAATTCACCCGTATAATCTTCTGGTCTAACAAGTTCTCTCCTTAACCCCAGTAGAGAGCTCCCGCTATCAACTAAACATTGGCATGGTTTCCCATTGACCAGTGCATCGTAGAACTTAAGTTTACCTCTGGAGGCACATGCTGCGTTAGCTTCTTCATTTGAACATGATATTACGTGTCCACATTTTAATCTCCCCTCCGCATGAAATTGCTGGCATACTTTACATGTCTTAAAGTCTAAAATATCGGTTACTGATGATACATTCTGACATTCACTCGTTGGCAACACATTCACAAGTTCCGGATCTATGTCACTCTCATCGTCTGATGATGTATCGATGAGTGCTGCATTGTTTGCCTTCATTCTCTGTCTCCCAAGACACCTATTGCTATAGTGGCCATAACTTGAACAAAAATAACATTTTACAGCACGTTTAAAGGATGATCTTCTGCTTTCTTGCTTCTTTAACACTGCTTCTAGGTGTGACGGATATGTGGGGTTCTTATCACACATCGAATAAGTTGGATGAAACATAATGCAATAATTACATCGAGTTGGTTTCTGATATGGTTTGTCCTTTTTACGGTAATCTTTCTGGTTGCATGATCTATCAGGGACTTTATTTGCAAAAGCTGTAATTTCTGTGTCATGTGATGTAGTTTTAAATATGTCCCGATTAGATGAAAAATAAGCTGACCCCCGTTTCTCTAATTGTTGAATGGAATCAATATCTGACTGTTGTAAAAACTTTGCAAAAGGGGTAGGAACGGTAGAAATGACTTTGTCCATTACCATCAGCTCTTCTAGTTTTTCATAGCTGTTACCTACTTTAGCAGCTTTAGTCCACTTTTTAAATGTGCTCTGCACGTTAGAGATGTAGTCTAAGAAAGTTTCAGTTGCTTTTGGCTTAATCTGTGAGAATTTGAATTTGGTACCCAGTAGCGTCCAAAAGAAAATGTTGCATTATCCTATCGTGTATGTACTGATAATTGTTTCTAAGTTCTGTCGGTATGAATTCTATTACTTTTAAAGGCTCTCCACTCAGGTTCCTCATGTAAATCATTGCCCAATCCTCTAAAGGTATTTTCTGTGTTTTTAGTTGGAACTCTATGTTTTCAGTCCATGCGCTAATAGAATCACCTACACTGTATGGTTTGATAAGGCCCTTGTACTTACTAAATTTGTTCTGTTCTTCTTGGCTCTTTTGTTTGCTCGAGGCTATTTGTATGTTATAATCTACCTCCATTTCTTTCATCTTTAGTCTAGTTTCTGAATCTACTTGTATCTGCTTTTGTTTGGTGGCTTCTTCGATCTCTTTCGTTTCTTTTTGATGTTGCCTTTCTAATGCTCTTTCATCCCTGTCAAGAGTAGTTTTTCTTTCTGTTTCTTCTTTAAATTTTTGATCCGCCCATTTTTCTAGCTTATCTCCAGTGTGGCCCATTGCGATGCCCGCCTGGATACATTCATTTAGTGACGCCATTTTGTGGCGTAATGTTAGTTTACAATGATAATACAATAATATTCACACAATAGTTTATAATAATGTGTTAGTAAGTGTACATCTTTTACTGAAAAAGAAGATGCATGATTAAGTTAGAGCATACCAAAATATTCTGAAAATATACTCATCTAATTCTTTGGAGAGAACGGTATTTGGGATGTTCCACCGCTGTCACTTACACAATGGTTTGACTTGGTAACACAAGGACTGCTTCTGGTTAGTAGAGCAGCAAAAATTAGACACAAGCTTAAGTTGTCAATACAAGCTCATATTTCATCATATTTCATCAAATATTTCATATTTCAATAAGTTGTCATAACAAGCTCATATTTCATGCGAATGATGAATGAAAATGTGATAGATAGTGATAAATGGTATTAATGGATGAATGATATGATCGTCTGAATGATTGTTAGATGATACGTGAGATGATTAGTCGTATGACCGTCGATGTCGTCTTGTCTTCTCTTTTGACTCTGGCGTAACTTTGTTCTAGGCTGCAGTTCGTCGCTAATCTATTTAATGACTTCGTAGAATGGTGACATTGATGGATGTATCACACGCAATGAGATGTACACGGTGGTTACTATGGTAATGTTCACTGATGATTGTATACATTTCAATTGCTTTTAGTATAATAACACACTTTCAAATTAATATTTGTAGAATTTCACACTTAAGCGATTTAATTTGGCTCAATTGTGGTTCACACTCCACAAATTGGTGATCGTATAATTTACCAAAGAAAATTATCTATGGCATGTGTAGAAACAAATTTGCATTACTCTGAAATATATCACACAGCAATGATGTCGAATCGTGCAATGAACTGATACTGGTTCAGAATTTTGTAATATCAATCAATAGCTAGCGTTCGTTCAGTGGTTCATAATACCACTTGCCTGCTGGCGTTAACTGTTCGTTGAATATTACAACAAATGCCTGCTATGACTGCTCAGAAGCGTTGCTTCACTGTAATCTGACAGCAATTGTGCTGCTGGCGTTGGTTCACTGTGTTCTGACACCAATCGGGGTCTTGCCTGTCAGCGACTTTTGCGCTGCAGATTATAGGACTCCCCTACTTTCGCACTGAACGAAATAACAACTCGTGACATTTGCGAAAGGAATGCAATTTATTCAGAGCCGACATTTGAATGGCCCTACGAGCGTCATACTTCATCATCATTATACAACATGAATGCGTTGACGTAATGATAGATGATGCTAGTATTTCACAATCTAAATGAACAGCCCTATGTTTGCCTATTGCCTAGAAACTATAGCATTGGTCAAGGATACGTCTGCTCTCTCTACCGTCTCCAGTCAGTCTGTCCACACGCTACACATTGCGTGGACCAGCACGGACACTCTTCTCCGTGCAGTAGCTATTATTGCATGCATGGTCTCGCCAGCACGCTGGGTTGTGAGTACGAGTAACCGGGCCCTTCACGGTACTCGCAAGGACAAGCTTCCCAATTGCTTGGGGAAAGCCCTCGCTCAGCTGTACTCCTCGACCTCTGGTCTGACACAATTGTGTCTCCTTGTGAGGCTATTAATAGCGCTCGGTGTCTCTCCTGTCTGGTGTCTCCCTACTAGCCTAGTATTAACTCCTATTGCCTTTGTAAGGCCTTATTGCGGATCTTGACAGCATGGAAAGACAAAAAAGTCCCGGATTGTTAGTAAGATGCAATAATAATACCACTATAAAATAGTGCGAAACATTCAGAGGTATATCACTTCTAAGACATATATGGAAAATGTATGCAAAACTATTGGAACAAAGAGCTAAACCCATAGTTGAACAACAGTTAAGCAAAGTACAATTTGGTTTCAGGAAAGGTAGTAGTTGCACTTGTGCACTAATCACACTAAGACAAATATGTGGAACTGCTACGATAACAATACCGCACCCCATATAGGGCATTTTACTGATTAACACAACAGCTTACATCCACGTGTCGCCATCTGCTGTACCACCCACTCTTGTTCTGAGC
The DNA here is from genome assembly GCA_963921405.1 of Cepaea hortensis. Lineage (NCBI taxonomy): Eukaryota > Metazoa > Mollusca > Gastropoda > Stylommatophora > Helicidae > Cepaea > Cepaea hortensis. Next base: position 23,499,476 of record OY992879.1, on the reverse strand, counting down.
TACGTTCAATTTGCAGTAAGCGCCCCCTAGAAGCGGTGCATATCGCCTACAGATAAAACAAGCATAATAATGTGACCATGCCTTCTCTTAGTGAATTTAACCACAAAAGCCAGAAACAATATATTGCACGATTTCTTGCCTGGCATATTTCAATGCATCTTGTCAGGTGCATACTGCAGGGTTGTGTATCATATTATGCGAATACGTGAATACTGTTTAATCTGAAAAATGTATTTACTTTGGTTGAAATATGTAAATATATAGACACTGCTATTGTTCGAATGTGGAGTATGTTGTTCCCATGGTTATCTAAGATTTAACATTAAGTCCTTGTGTTTGCCTAGCAATGGCCAGAATCGTTTAATCGATAATGCCTCGATATATTTAAACAATGAATTATTATTTCTTAAATACAGTATACGAAATGCCATCTCTTTATATATTGATTGCTATGATGATATGGTGGCTAATAAGCACATTTTGATGGTCAACTACGATGTTTACAACCTGTCGACTGCACAGGAATTCCTGATGATTGATTAACTCTATTTTCCATCCACTCGTGTATGTTCGTTTACTCGATGCACTAATTAACTTCCCGTTCTGCCTATGCACTTTACTTGACTCTCACACAGGAATTGGTAAATGCAGTTTTACTTATTGTACGAAGAAAATTGTTCTTTTACAGATAAGAGTAGGTATCGAAGTGGTTTAATATCTGATCATTGTTCATCGTGGGTGGGGGTTGTGAGTGTGGGGGGATGTGTGTAAGAGTGGGTGATGTGTGTGTGTGGGTGGTGGATGTGTATTGGTGGTCGATGTGTATGGGTGGTGAATGTGTGGGTTGGTGGGGGATGTGTGTGTGTGTGGGTTGATGATGTGTGGTTGAGGGATGAGTGGATGGGGGATGGGTGATTGGGAGTGTGTACGTGGATGGGTGGAGGATGTGTAGAGGATTTGTGGGTGGGTTAGTGTGTGTGGGATGAGGGATGGGTGTGGAGTGTGTGGGTGGGGAGATTGTGTTGGTGGGGGATGTGTGTGGGTTGGGGATGTTTATAGGGGTGATTTCGGGGTGTGTGGGGGGTGGAGGACATTGTGTGGTGGGGAAGTGTGGGTGGGTGTGTGTGTGGGTGGGTGCATAATGTGTGGGTTGGCAGGAGATATTTGTGTGAGTTGGGGAAAGTGTGGTTGGGGATGTGTGTTTGGCTGAGTGTTTGGGGGTGTGTGGTTGGAGGGTGTGTGGATGGGAGATTGTTGTGGGGTGGGGATGTGTGTGTGTGTATGTGTGTGTGTGTGTGTGTGTGTGTGGTAAAGGAGATTGTATATGTGTATGTGGGAGATTTGTGGATGGGGATGGTTGGGTGGGTGAAGGATATGTGTATGCCTGCGTTGTGGGCCTGTTTGGGGATGTGTGGGTGGGAGATGTGTGTGTTTGTGTGTGAGGTGGATGTGTGGTGGGCGGGGGATGTGTGTGTGTGGGTGTGGGCTATGTCTCATAACATGGTAATATGCACTGGTTATGTTTAGAACATTCATTTGACAATGTTTTTCCTATATAAATGGATCATGCACTATTGATGAACGAATGATGAGTGACTGCAAGGGCCGAATGTAAGATGGATCTGTGTACCCAACTTGTAACCCTTCTAAAATAAAGATCAATCAATCAATCAGTAGCAATTAATGTTTGGTTTACATCTATTTTAAGTGGAACACTTATTCTGTACAACGTCTCATTGAAAGGTTAGGTGAAGAAACACTTGCATTTTGGGAACCGTTGATTCTGTGGGGGTAGGTGTGGATGGCTGGTAGTGACAGTTGGTGTAGCCAGATGGATATCCATTACACTTCAGAGTCTGGTGAAGGGTGTCTAGTGTTGCCTTCAGTGTGTCGTCGGAGCAAATCGTTCTAGCTTCATTGCACAGGGTCCCTACCAGGCCATGCGTATATTTGATGGGTGCAAAACTACTGAAATGCAGGTATTGGCCCTTTATTATTCATTATAGATAGATTGCTCTTTGGATATTGCCATCGACGCGACGACGAATTATGATGTTAAGAAGGGTTAGGTGTCGTTCTGTTCATAGCCAATAGTCAAAGAAATGTTCTTGTGACTTTGGTTCATAGTAGAGTGGAATGATTCTACTTGTTTATTTGATCACTGCGATGGTTAATATGCCATACACATACTGAAGCTATAGAACCCGGCCCTTAATATCCAATGATCTTTGTTCTTCTAAGTGCGCCATATAGATTTAAGCTAGAATGGTACCTAGAGGACACACTATGGTCACTACGTCTATTTGACAACCGGGGTTCTAAACATAATGGGTGGGTGAGTAGCTGCACAGTCGCCTTGCTGAAACATGTATTATCTAAATATAAATTTTATCTGTTCTCACTTTTGCATCACAGTCCCATAGCAAGTTGGATGGATCCGACAAAATGTCTTCCATTTTCATTTCGTAGTCCAACTTACCCATCACCACTCAGACACTTCACTTGGCTGGTTTTAGTATTGTAAGTTGTTCGTTGACTTGTAATGGTTTCAGGGTGGTGATGTGTTCGGACATTTCTGTTTTGATGGCGTTTTGAGATATTGATGTTCTATACCCACCAATTTGGCGTTTTGCCATCTGACAGCAGCATTAGTCAGCAGAAGATGGTGTTCGCTTTGAGATGTGTTCAAATAACGCTTCAAATTGAGCCTCCGACTCAACCGCATCAACACTTTTAGGTGGTGTACGGAACTTCAATCCACAAACAAGAGATTCACTTTGTATACATGCTGACGAGGACAGATAATGCAAGTGTATATTGGGGATGTTGTCGGTTTTTCCAAGTTTTTGATTTGTTCACTAGTGCTTTCACTTTTGTTTTCACATTTATAATTGTTTCCCTTGCACAATGTTGTGAATTTCAGATGATAATAAAGATTAAATGTCCTGTTAATATATTACGCTGAACTGTTTATACGCTGTGGGTTAATTAGTTTCATTTGGTTAGACGTCCTAGTTTCTGAGGTTTTAGAAAAGATTATATCAGCTCTCTGGTATCTGAAATAAATGCTAGGAAATATTGCCTTTATGACGCATTCTTTAAGAAATTGTAATCTACAAACCTGTACATCAACTGTATATTCCAGCTTATGTAGTCTATTTAGCCGCTTCACAGTTGATTGTGGGTGGTGACATTTCACCAGACCAATTGATCTCTTCCGCTCGAAACCGTTGGAACAATGTATAGTGTCGGGTTTGGAGAGTGTCGCCCAAAATAAAACACGTACTACTATCCAGTGCCGTACGGTAGCTCAGTCACATGACTAAGAACTCAGAACTCGAAAATACTGACATGCCCATACAGCCGAAGCCACGTTGGCGAAATAGTTATATACTTTCCTGTCCGTCCATGAATTACCACTAAGTCTATAGGAATCTGGATCTAGCATTACATGATGAGAACGTATTAAGACATGTAGCAAATCATTTTATTTACCCAGTTACACATGTATAGACAGATACATCGACGTCGGATGTCAGGAAGCAAATGTGCTTATATATCAACAATCGCTCATACTGAAAAATCCAAATATATTCTGACATCAATACGGGGATATAAATGTCAAGCTTGGACATTATCCACATCACAGTTATGCGAAATCAACACATAAGAGATGAGAGGTTTAAGGAGAGTTGCCAACTTAACTATCCGAGACCGAAAAAGAAAGACTGTGGAATAAACACCTCGAGCCACATATATTGAAAGACAGAAGATCAAATGATTTGGCCGTCCGGTTAGAATGCAACACTATCAACTACCAACACTGACCGTACATCAAAACCATTCTGCTACTAAAACAAGGGGCAGCCCGGGAAGGAAATCACGCGGAATGACATTATCCAGTACCACCCACCGGGCTCTGGAGCGCCAACTATTCCTTCCGAACGACGCGTGACGGCAAAAGTGGAAAATAATGATGATGACACATGTAGCTATGTTATGTCACCATACAGGACAATAAATGAAAATTAAGGGACAAACATACTAGGTATCACTTCTTACCAAAGCCTGATAAAAGGACAGATTCTCATTCACAAAGCGGTAGCAGGACCCCATGTTGTAGACACGATCAAATGTGCACGACGCTGCCATGGCTAGGGAAATATAACAATTAACAACATGAGATTAACTCATCATGTACCAGTGAAATCGTTATAAGCTGATTGGTTTGGTTTGGTTTATGAAGCCTCTGGTTGATGATGATTAATTCGTAAATGCATTTGTGTTTAGTTCATATGGGTCATGTAAAAGGTTTTGTATCTCTGGGTGTCTGCGGACATCTGACGATGGTTGGTGTTCACAAAGTCATGAAGATGTTAACGATGAAGATGATGACGATGATGAAGATGATAATATTGATGGTGAAGATTATTATGTTGATGAAGCCGAGGATGATATTACCACTGCAGGCGTCTGCATTTATTGTTTCTCAGATGACATATGATTGCTTGTTGATGCAGTGAAGATTGCACTGATGATGATAATGGAGATGATGATGATGATGATGATGATGATGATGATGATGATGATGATGATGATGGTGATGATGATGATGATGATTACCATTGTCATCGGCTGGAGTTATAGTTTCTCTGATGACATCTGACTGACTGTTTGTGTTCACAAAGTCGAGCTCACACTGATACGATGGGTACACACAATCATCATCACTGAGAAGCCTCAAGTCCAGGCTGGCTTGGCTTTTGGAGATGGTTCCTGTGGCGTTGATGACGTCAATTTTGGTTGGTTCCACAATCACACTCGGGGTAAACGATGAGATTGAGGCTAGTTTCTGGGGAATGCTATTGTTAGCTATGCCATAGACGGTCATACCAACCACCAGAAGGACACTGTGTGGCAGGTTGGTCTCGTCGGCAAGGCATTGGAGTCTTCCACAGTAGGGGCCATCCTGGGTCTTTTCTAATGACAGTTTCACACCTGGGGGTGAATAAATCCGGCAAATGAATATCGAAAATAAAACGTCATGTGTGACATTCTTTTAGTAGCTATGCATACGTAATAGATTAACTAGCACCTTGTCGTCTTGATAGACGATAGTATGTAAAATAATGTTATGCCTCTCTATAGCACAAGCTTGGGCTGTATTTACAGACGAAGTGTTGCCCATGCAGCATTATCCCTCTCAAGGCCTGCCTAGTTTACGCCAGAGGAAAGGTAACACCAATACATCTGGAACAAGAAAAGCTGAAGAAGCTGCATTATCAGCAAAACATTGCTCTAACTGTCTGTTGGAGCTTCCATGCTAGATCTGTTGTCGACCAAAGATTAGGACCTTGTCTGCGCTGCCATGACATTTAGTCTTTAGGCTGCATGTCCTAGAACTAGGTAAGACTTGAACCCTCCCAAATGCGCTCCCCCTCCAGAAACCGTTAGCACAGCGTGGGAGTGTCGCTAGACGGCGATGCTGTTATCTACACAGATGGGTAGGTCGTCCGACATGTGAGATGCTCATGGGCCTTCACGACGCGGGCCGGAAGGAAAATTGTAAAGGAGGACTCTGGTGCTTTCACTGAAGCCACAAGTAGCCTGACTATGGAAGTCATGGCAGTAAGTAAAGCAATAACATGGCTCGAGACACAGACATTCACTAGGGTATGTTATCTTAGCGTCTCAATGAGCATGCTCAAGAGGATAGAGGTGGGATGGATCCGAAGAGAATGGTTGCTGTCTCTGGAGCGGTCTCGGCTGACAAAGATTAGTTTCATCTTCGTGCCAGGGCATGCGGGAGTACAAGGAAATGAGCGGGCTGACAAGCTCGCAGGTAAGGCTACTGGGGAGGGCGCACGCGCCATGGACCAGGCTGACATTCTGAATGCTCTACGAGAAGTAAGACTTTTGCGAGAACCAAGTGATGACTGTGAATCTACAACCATGGCCAGACTGCGAGAACAGCAAATTGTAAAGGGTTGACCAAACAAGAACACTACGCAGGAAGCCAAAGAAGACTGATAAACCAACACAGAACTGGTGTTGTTAGCCGCTACACGCTGCGGGATTTGCTGAGGAGGGGATCCGAACACTTAAGGACTGAAAGGTTCGATGTGCAATGAGGATGATCTGTCCACTAACTAACTAACTAACTACTTACTTGAACACCTTTCTTAGAAATAATAATGCAGATGTGGAGATCCCACCGGGACGTCAGAACTTCAAGACTATAGGAATAGGTAGTCAATTTTCTAAGTACAGTGCTGTACCATGTTTGCAGACATCCGTATCAAGCTTGTTACACACACACACACACACTCACACACACACACACACACAATCACTAACACTAACATGCGCAAACTCACACACTCTCAACCACATACCTGTACATTGACAATTGTCATCCACACACAAATAGATAAAAAAAATGTGTGATGCATATAAATGTGTACATATCCAAGCATGTTAATGTCAATGTATTATGATAATATTAGCTAGAATATATCATATTACATCAACATATTACCAATAATATCACGGTAATTTCTTCCCGGTGTATATATGTTGTGGTTTGTGTATTTGTTTGCTGATGATGACTAATCGACTTAACGTGCTATGTTTTCTGTGTATGTGTTCTGTAAAGCTGCATTAGTTGTAGTTGGTTGCATATCTTTTACAAGACGTCGCAGTTAACACCTTTTCCTCATCTTTTCCTGTTGTGAACTCTTGGCAAGTTTACTTTCAGTATTTTGCCTTTGCTTACTGAACGACCGGTACACATACCTTTTCGTGAAAAGGCGGTCTGCTGCCAAATCACCCGTAGCTATGTTTCGAACACGGAATGCGGGATTACGAACTGCAAACGTAACGCCTTCGCCACATAGATGGTACATGATATAACACTCTTATAAAATCCAAACTAGAGGGTAGAATTGAAGGCAAGTGAGGAAGAAGTAGACAGCTATAAAAGAGGGAAGATAACATCAAGAGATGGACGAACAGGAATATGACAGAATGTATAATCAAGGCGAGAGAGAGTGAGAGAGAGAGAGAGAGAGAGAGAGAGAGAGAGAGAGAGAGAGAGAGAGAGAGAGAGAGAGAGAGCGACTGTGTTGGAGATCCATTGCAGCCAACCTTCATTGTGCAGACGGCATCCGATTGATTGGGAATAACTACATTATCTTAAATAATATTCTCACTGCCAACATCAACGGCAAGCGACAGCAGTATCGAAAACAGCAGTCTTTCACAAGTGCACAACATACTGACTCTATATTTCACTGAGACATATACACTGTAAAATAAAATATCTATTGCCTAAGGGGCATTGCTTGTAACTCAATTTCAGTAAAAATGATGTCGTTGGAACAAGGCTAGTGGTCGCGATTATGTTATCTAAAATCTGATCACGATCAGGGCAATGTCAAATGCCATGAATGGGGCTGTCTTTTTAGAAAACAAGTAGTCATTATTTGAAGCTGGATCCATTCATAGGCTGTTGTGTTTATCTTTTTGTCTTGTTGTCTGTCTGTCTCTCTGTGTGTCTTGCTTTATATACTGCTTTGTCTGTCGTTCTCACTGTATGTATTAGGGACGTTCATTTGAAACCCATTAAAATGGCTTTATTACAAAAGCATGAACAACTTACTCACACCAAGAGAACCATTTAATCAACTTTCATATGCGGTGTCTGCGAAGAATTCTTGGTATTAAGTGGCAAGACAAAATCACAAATGCTGAAGTATTGGAAAGATCAGGTTGTGTGACAGTTTATTGCATGCTCAGTCTTCGTAGACTTAGATGGATAGGGCATCTTAGGAGGATGGATGATGGTAGAATACCAAAGGACATCTTTTTTGGTGAATTACAGATGGGTAAGAGATCTCAGGGTCGGCCTCTACTACGATACAAAGATGTGTGTAAGCGGGACATGATTGATACAGGCATTGATAATGCACGTTGGGAGCAAGTCGCCGCTAAACGTGTTGCATGGAGGGCAAACATCAGAAATGGAATAAAGACACATGACAAAATTATTGCAGATAAGTCACACACTGAGCGTGTGAGACATAAGATGGTGCATGATGGTGGAAATAACCACGTGTTCACATGCAACTAATGTGAACGCACATTTACAGCGCGAATTAGCCTTACCAGTCACATTCGCTACCGCCATGGGTAAAAGTTATTATGTCTTTTTGAAGCACAAACTATCGTCTGTCAAGACGGCAAGGTGCCAATGAATGATGAAAATGAATGAAAGAAACATTAACAGGTGTGGTAGAATTAAACAAAGCATTCATTTTGAATGAATTATGCACCATGGGTTGGTCAGAAGAAGTCGCCGTAGGCATTCAGGCAAAAAGCCATTGCTTAGGTAGGCGGCGAATGCCGTCCGCAAAAATACAAAAAAAAAAAAAAAAGGATTGTGATTGCTCACCGTACCAAGTGTTCATTACGTCTGCATCTTTGTAAAATCGTTGCCCCATTAAGAGCCTTTTTTAGAGGTCCGAACAAATTAAAATCACATGGTGACAAATCAGAACTATAGGCTGGATGTTGCAAAATCTTCCACTTCTTGCTTGCTAATGCTTCCTGCACAATCATTGCGACATGCGGACGAGCATTATCGTGCAACAAAATCACACCGCGAGAAATCATGCCATGTCGTTTATTCTTGATGGCTTTTCGCAGCTTGTCTAGTGTTTGCATGTAGTGGGTAGAATTGATGTTGACACTAGGTTCTTTAAAGTCGGCCAGCAATAGCCCTTCATGGTAAAATTATGCGTTCAGCATAACCTTACCAGCGGAAACCTGTAACTTGAATTTTGGGGCTTTTGGTGATCCAGATTGCTTCCATTGCATGCTGTCTCTTTGCTGCTTGGCTCAAAGTGGTGACAGCATGATTCATCGCCTGCCACTATGCGGAAGAGAAATGCATCACCATCCACTCTGTAACACAGGAAGTGGTTCAAGCACCATCCCATGCGTTCCTCATTTTGTTGGTCGGTCAACATCCGTGGTACCCATTGTAAATACACCTTCCGGCTTTGCAGTTTCTTACGAACGACCTTTTGAACTGTCAAAATTGACACATCAAATTCTTTCGCTAGCGAACGTATGCTTCGACAACGGTTCATACGTACTGCTGCATCAATTTTGGCGATGGTTTTTACTCTGTTGCAACAATGTGCGCTTGACCCGGCCTACCTACCTACCTACCTACCTACCTAACTAACTACCTACCTACCTACCTACCTACCTACCTATCTACCTACCTACCTCCCTACCTACCTACCTACCTACCTACACATACATACATACATACATACATACATACATACATACATACATACATACATACATACATACTATCAATACAAGACATCCTGACATGTCCATCCTAGGATTGATTTATGTATCATCTCGTTCGTGATGTATTTTTGAGTTTGGCATCTCTATATCATGCCTGAAACATATAATTACTGGATGAAAGCACAGTATTTTTATTATTGTATTGGAACCCCAATAAAGCTGTGGAATTGTAAACGTCTGAAATAACACAAATTAATGCCGGTTCTTTAATTGTGCTCTGTAAAGCTGAATTACTGTGTGTTATGTTATGTTGTTTACAGTTTAATTATAGTAGCTGTTTTAACCATTTTCACAACATTATTGTGACTCACCCCTACTTCCAATTTTCTGCCATGAATTTTCTAAATTTTGTCTGAAAAAGACATGCTTCAGAATATGCAGCAAAACATCTTTTAGGGTAGTTTTAATGAGCGATTCTGTTTATATTGTTGAAGACAAGTGGTGTTTGTTTCATTATTCAGTAAATTAAACATGATTAGCAGTAGAGGAGCACCTTGATAAGTGCAATTTTGTAATACTTTTTACCTCTTTAATTTCAACTGATCTTACAATTTATATTATTGTTTTTTACTATATTTCTACCCCATAGCAATAGTAGCCATACTAACATGTTCCTTGTGCAATTCCCTTTATTTTGATATATACTACAGTATATCTACTACAATTTTAACCATTTTCACAACATTATTGTGACACACCCCTACTTCCAATTTTCTCCCATGAATTTCTGTTTTGTCAGGACCCAATTTTTGTTTGGCAGGCAATCGGTTAAGCCAGATTATTTCATTATATATGGTTATAACTTTACTGGTCTATTTAGTCATAACAAAATAAGCGAATCCAAGTTATGTTTGAATGCTGTTTTCACACGCAGTATAAATATATTCTCCATAGCCAAGAACTGAATTGTATGAATGGTCATGCGAAACATAAAACTAATTCACTGCGTTGTAAAAAAAAAAAACATGTATAGAAGAGTAACAAGAAATTAGAATACAATCATTAATTTAAGTTTTGAGAAAGTTTAATTTTTTTCTTCTACCTTTTAGGTGAAATGCCTCACTGAGTATTGATGGCGATAATATCGTACCATACATGTCTATATCCGGAGTTATTCGTCGCTTCGTTCTGCGAGTTTGACGAGGTCAGCCTTCATAATATAATATTATTTATCTTTTATAATATGCTGGTGCTGTTCATTATTACTCTAAGTCCTGAATATATTGCTTTATAAAACATGCATTTTGCTTTAGGGCACAAATATATTGCTTTATGAAACATACATTTTACTTTGGGGATAAATATATTGCTTTGCAAAACATATATTTTACTTTGTAGCGCAAACATACTACTTTGTGCAACATACATTTTGCTTTGTGCCCCAGAGACATCTATGTATGCTCCAGAGTGTAATTTCCTGTGGATGTTAATTCTGTGAGTTAAATTTGAGAAGAGTTAATGTCATGTCATTGAGGTCACTGCCACTGCTGAGACTACCAACGTGCTCTTATATAGTAGCCTCAGAGACACTATATCAAAATCCGACATTAAAGCACAGGACATGATAATCTATATGTTCTCAGTCTCCCCAGATAAAGTTAATGAGTATGGATACCTGCAGTTACAGTGGCCAGTTGATAATGCAAGCTCTGCTTCCTAGTTTGCAGCAACTATTTCTGCAATTGTCGGCAAGAATCCCTCAGTTGTAGCCTCGAGTAAGCATACATGTGTATTCTAGTGCAACAGGCGATCATCATAAGACAGTGTTAAGTTTTCGTTGGATCAGCCCCATGTTCTTGTCACGACCATGTTACGTGGCTAAGGCATCCACATATTTAATTCTTTGCCTTTCCTGTGTTCTTTTGCCCTAAATCTTGCTAGTTTTCAACACTTTCTTTAATTTATTTCTTTATTGCTAAAAATAGTTGGAATTATGTAGCCCGTTTGATGTGATTCTACTATGTACCTGGCAAATAAATTACATTACTAATGGGGCTTCAAATAAAAATCTCACAAGTATGATAGAAATTACAATATTCATGACATTTTCCAGAAACCTGTCAATATTCTTGTTAAGGATGGAAAGAGCGTTAAGCACGTGGAATCAAGGGGCAGACGATCACGGTGATGTCATAAGGACATCTTAAAGTTGGCTGTGCAAATTTTGACATTCACCAGCCGTTTTATTTTCTTATATAAATCATTGAAACGTCTAATGACTCTAATAAGTGCACGATCTTCATTTGTTTCTTGAAGGACTTGTTCATTGGTTTTTCTGTCTGTCCATGGTATTCTTTGATTTTCCACAGAAACCACATTTCCACAGCCATCAGCTGTATTTCAGCTTGACTGTTAATTGTCCACGCTTCACATCCATGCAAAAGTACAGGATCTATGTAGCACTTTAATACTCTTTTTCTCGTTTCAATTGATATATTTTTATTGGTCAGTATGTTTTTCTTCTTGCAAAAGCCTACATTCGCAATGGCAATTCTTGTTCTAATCTCTTCAAGGCATCTCCCATCAGATGTTATAACTGTTCCGAGATAACAGTATCGATACACTTGCTTAAGAATATGCCCATTTACTCGTATATCACATTGTGGTATTTCCTTCTTCCCAGTGATGACCATAATCTGTGTCTTCTTAATAATCCGTACTAACCATAGTTGTTCACTGTGTGCAACAACCGCATCTACTAAATTGTGCAGGTCCTGTTCATTGTCTGCAATCAAGCCTGTATCATCTGCATATCTAATGTTACTGATGTATCGTCCCCCAGTGTTGATTCCTTCCATATCTTCTATATTTCTGAAAATTTGTTCACTATACAGAGAAACAAGATCTGGAGACATTACACATCCCTGTCTCACACCTCTTTTAATAGGTTGATATTGACCTACATCTTAGTCAGGTCTTAGTCAGATATGACTGAGCTACCGGATGACAGTAGACGGTACTACCTGCTTTCTGTCAGCGCCGAATGTTGGGCGGCGCTTACCAAACCCGACACCCCACATTGTGCCAACGGCTTCGGGCGGAAGAGCGTAATTGGGAGGGTACTAGCCTTATCCTGGTGCGAGGAAATGCAACCCAAAGACAAAATAAGTCATGGCAGGGCAGACCAGGCCCTAAGCCTTGGTTGGCAGCTGGTCTAGGATCGAAGCTCCGACAGGCGGACAGTTAGAGCATTGCTTTGCTGATCCGGCAGCTTCTGCAGCTTGTCTTGTTCCAGATTATAGGTGTCAACTTTCCTCTGGAGTGAACTAGGCAGGTCGAGAGAGGGATCATGCTGCATGGGCAACACATGATTTCTTTATTTTAGCCCAGGCTTTGTGCTATGGAGAGGCAATAACTCCATCCCTGGTCTTAACCGGTCTCGGAATCAAAGCGAGAGGCAACTGTTACGGGTTATAAGTCCTTGTCAGTTGGCGTAGACATGGGGCGCCACGCGTTGCCTCTGACGGTGGGAGACACCTACAGGTGTCACTGATCAGCTACCGCCCGCCTCAAGCTGGGCAGCCCCCAGCCAATTGGGTGCTGATCCGCCACAGCCTGCCTGCTTCAATGGGTGCTTGGGGCTAGGACAAAATCTGAATCGCAGGCTGTAAAACCAATGCACCAGGTACTAATAAAAAGAATAGAAACCTCAAGCTACGGCTTGCAACCTGGAACGTGAGAACCATGTGTCCAGGATTTTCCACTGACTTGACAAATATTGACGATGTGAGAAAAACGGCTGTGATTGATGCTGAACTCAATCGTCTTAACATTGATATTGCTGGCCTGCAGGAGACTCGCCTCGCTGAGGAAGGGTCACTCAGGGAAAACAATTACACCTTTTTTTGGAAGGGAAGAGGGCAGGCAGAAAAAAGGCAACATGGTGTGGGCTTTGCAGTGAAGAATTCGCTACTGGGAATGATTGATATCCCAGCTGGAGGTAATGAAAGATTATTATCACTGCGCTTGGCAACCTCTTGTGGATTTGCCACCATTATCACTGCATATGCACCGACACTCGCTTCCTCTGATGATGTAAAGGATACGTTCTATGAGCAGCTAGACTCTGCGATCAAGGCAGTTCCAAAATCCGACTACATTTATATGCTCGGTGATTTCAATGCTCGTGTGGGCAGGGACTCGAGTTCATGGCCAGTGTGCCTTGGAAAATACAACATCGGTCGCATGAATGATAATGGGCAAAGGCTGCTGGAGCATTGCACTAGAAATGACCTATGTATTACAAACTCCTTTTTTAAAACAAAAGAGATGCATAAGACCACATGGAAACATCCAAGATCCGGCCATTGGCATCAGCTGGACTTCATTATCACACGGAGACAACATCTGAACCATACATCATTAACTCGAAGTTACCACAGTGCTGACTGTGATACAGATCATTCTTTGGTTGTTGCAAGGGTTAGACTGATACCAAAGAGAATCTACACAGCTAAACACAAGTCTAGCCCCAGGATTAATATTACTAACACTCACAATCCTGGAAAGTGCTTCGAATTTTAACAGCAACTTGAAGACGCTTTCAATGGTACATCAGAAAATTGTATAGTAAATGATAAATGGAGTAAACTTAAGGAAACTATTTATAAAACAGCGGTAGCGGTTTACGGCACTGTGGATCATAAGAGGCAGGACTGGTTTGCGGCAAACAGCCAGATACTGCAGCCCTTGATTGATAAAAAGAAGAAAGCTCTCTTAGGAAACAAGGAAAGACCAACGCGTAACACTCTGAGTGAGCTGAAGCAAGCGAGGAAGGATGTACAAAAGGCTGCCAGGCAGTGTGCGAATGACTATTGGATCAAGTTATGTAAGTCCATTCAAATCGCAAGTGATAAGGGAAACATCAGAAGCATGTATGAAGGGATAAAGAAAGCCTGTGGTCCAATGATCAAAAGAAGTGCACCGCTGAAAACCTTGACTGGAGAAATCATCACTGATAAGAAACAGCAGATGGTCGAGCACTATTTAGAGCTTTACTCAAGTGAGACCAAGCTAGCGGATGATGCCCTCAACGCCATAGAGGCGCTGCCAACTCTTGACCACCTGGACACACTTCCCACTATAACAGAAATTAAGTGTGCTATAAATGAGCTTGCATCTGGCAAGGCTCCAGGTAAGGAAGGGATTCCAATAGAGGTGATCAGGAGTGGGCAAGACACACTCGCTCTACAGATCCACCAGATAATATAGCTATGATGGCGAGAAGGACAAGTCCCACAGGATTTCAAAGATTCAAATATCATAACGCTGTACAAGAACAAGGGAGATCGGAGCGACTGTAACAATTATAGGGGTATTGTCCTGCACAGACTTCAAGTCCTGGGAGATCAAGTCTATCCCGAATCACAGTGCGGCTTCCGTCAGAACCGGTCTACCATTGATATGATATTCTCATTGCGACAGATGCAAGAAAAATGCCGGGAACAAAATCAGCCACTGTTTATTGCCTTCATCGACCTCACAAAGGCATTCGATTTGGTCAGTCGTGAGGGTCTGTTCAAAGCACTAAAGAAGATTGGCTGCCCACCAACTCTTCTGTCCATTGTGGAATCGTTCCACACAGGCATGAAGGGTATAATCAAGTTTGATGGCTCAACTTCAGAAGAGTTTGAAATCAAGAGTGGAGTTAAGCAAGGTTGTGTACTAGCCCCCACCCTCTTTGGGATATACTTTTCACTTCTACTGAAATATGCCTTTCGTGATCAGGATGACGGTATATACATTCACTCACGCTCAGATGGTGGCCTCTATAATGCTCAGAGATTGAAGGCCAAGACCAAAATTAGCAGGGTACTAATCAGAGAGTTGCTTTTTGCGGATGATGCTGCGATTACGACCCACTCTGAGGAAGAATTACAACATCTACTATCTGCATTCTCCAATGCTTGTTCTGAATTTGGTTTAACAATTAACAAAAAGAAGACACAGATTATGTCACAAGGTGTACATGGTGTACCATCAATCTTTATTGACGACGCCGAACTGGAGATAGTAGACCATTTTACATATCTAGGATCAGAGGTAAATAGCAAATTTCCTCTCGATCAGGAAATCAGCATCAGGATTGGCAAGGCAGCAACAACAATGAACATGTTAGCAAAAAGAGTCGTGGAGAACAGGAAGCTTACTGCCAAAACAAAAGTACTCGTCTACCAAGCCTGTGTCCTTAGTACTCTTCTTTATGGCAGTGAAACCTGGAAAACTTACTCACGCCAAGAGAAACGTTTAAACAGCTTTCATATGCGGTGTCTGCGAAGAATACTTGGTATTAAGTGGCAAGACAAAATCACAAATACTGAAGTATTGGAAAGATCAGGTTGTGTGACGGTGTATTCCATGCTCAGTCTTCGTAGACTTAGATGGATAGGACACGTTAGGAGGATGGATGATGGTAGAATACCAAAGGACATCTTTTTTGGGGAATTACAGACGGGTAGGAGATCTCAGGGTCGGCCTCTGCTACGATACAAAGATGTGTGTAAGTGGGACATGATTGATACAGGCATTGATAATGCACATTGGGAGCACGTCGCCGCTGAACGTGTTGCTAGGAGGGCAACTATCAGAAATGGAATAAAGACAAAGGAGAAAATGATTGCAGATAAAGCACACATAGAGCGTGAGAGACGTAAGATGGTGCAAAATGGTGGAAGTGACCATGTTTTCACATGCACCTACTGTGGGCAAACATTTGCAGCAAGAATTTGCCTTACCAGCCACTCTCGCCACCGCCATGGATCGTAGTTATTAAGCCTTTTTGAAGCACAATGTACCAAACTATCGTCTGTCAAGACGGAAAGGTGCCAATGAATGAATAATGAATGAATGACCTACATCGGTATCAATTCTGATGGCAGGTTGTTGTTTCCAATATATGTTTTTTACAAGCCTAAGGTCTTTTACATCAATGTGTAGATCTTCAAGCATCCTTATCATGTCGACATGTCTCACTTTATCGAAAGCCTTTGTGTAGTCAATAAACCAAAGATATAGATCTTTGTTCACTTCTATAGAACGTTCAATTACTGTTCTCAGTATATACACAACATTTACTGTGCCCTTGCCTTCTACAAACCCACATTGTTATTCTCCTATTTCGTGATGTATTTTCTTCCTGATTCTTTGCATGATAATTCTCAGCAGAATCTTCGTGATGTGGCTCATTATACTAATTGTTCCATGTTGATCGCATTCCAAGGCTCTTGAATTCTTCGGGATTGCAATAAATATAGAATTACATAATCCAGGAGGTATATCTCCAGTATCATATATTGCGCTCAGCAGTCTGGTGATTTGGTCTATTCCATATTATTCTAAGGCATTGATCTTTTCTATTGTGATATTATATGTACCCGGAGTCTTGTCAGTTTTCATACGGTTAAGTATTCTGAACTTCCATCTTCACATTTGTTGGTCCTATATTATCATTCTGATGATCATATAGTTCTTCTCTTGTATCATCATAAAGGTCTTTCACATAATCGGACCACGCATGTAAAATCTGATCTTTTCTATTTTGATTTTGCCATCTTTGGTTTTTAGACAACCCGTTGATGTGTGTGTGTTCTTTTGTTAGTGATGTAATTAATTCTTGGGTGCATTAATTTGGTACTGAGGGTGTTGTGTTGATTATCAATTTCCTCACAATTTTCCTCAAGCCATGATTCTTTTGCCTCATTGAATAGCTTCCAAATTTTACTGTAAATCTCTTCATATATTTCTTTTTCATTTTTGTTATTTCTTCTTACTTCCATGAGTTTTAAGATGTCTTCCGTCATCCATGTCTTGCGTCCTTTTATCTTTATTTTTGAGATGCAGCTTGGTTGACTGATTTCTTTAATATTTGCCATTGGTCACTGATGTCTTGAAATAATATTTTCATATCGGACAATGCATTGAATCGGTTCTTTACCTCTACGTTGAATTTATCTTTTATTTCCTCACTCTTCAGTGCCTGTTGATCGAATTTTGTGTTTCTTGGTGAATATTTGACTTTCTTTAATTTTATATGTAAATTGCTTAAGATTAATCTATGGTCGCTGCAGCAGTCTGCGCTTTGAATAGTTTTTGCGACTTTTAAGGCATTTCGAAATCTTCCACGTGTATTATATTATGTTCCAGTATAATAGATATTAAAATAAAATAATAGTAAAATGGGAAAAAAAATTATGTGTACACTCATTGAGGCCCATTGGGTACACTGTGGATTATTCATATTGTATAGAATTGGTGCATGGAGATTCATAAGGTCACATGGAAACATCCAAGATCCGGCCATTGGCATCAGCTGGACTTCATTATCACACGGAGACAACATCTGAACCATACATCATTAACTCGAAGTTACCACAGTGCTGACTGTGATACAGATAATTCTTTGGTTGTTGCAAGGGTTAGACTGAGACCAAAGAGAATCTACACAGCTAAACACAAGTCTAGCCCCAGGATTAATATTATTAACACTCACGATCCTGGAAAGTGCTTTGAATTTCAACAGCAACTTGAGGACGCTTTCAATGATACATCAGAAAATTGTATAGTAAATTATAAATGGAGTAAACTTAAGGAAAATATTTATAAAACAGCGGTAGGGGTTTACGGCACTGTGGATCATAAGAGGCAGGACTGGTTTGTGGCAAACAGCCAGATACTGCAGCCCTTGATTGATAAAAAGAAGATAGCTCTCTTAAGAAACAAGGAAAGACCAACGCGTAACAATCTGAGTGAGCTGAAACAAGCAAGGAAGGATGTACAAAAGGCTGCCAGGTAGTGTGCAAATGACTATTGGATCAAGTTATGCGAGTCCATTCAAATCGCAAGTGATAAGGGAAACATCAGAAGCATGTATGAAGGGATAAAGAAATCCTGTGGTCCAATGATCAAAAGAAGTGCACCGCTGAAAACCTTGACTGGAGAAATCATCACTGATAAGAAACAGCAGATGGATAGATGCTCTATTTAGAGCTTTACTCAAGTGAGACCAAGCTGGCGGATGATGCCCTCAACGCCATAGAGGCCTTGCCAACTCTTGACCACCTGGACACACTTCCAACTATAGCAGAAGTTAAGTGTGCTATAAATGAGCTTGCATCTGGCAAGGCTCCAGGTAAGGATGGGATTCCAATAGAGGTGATCAGGAGTGGGCAAGACACCCTCGCTCTACAGATCCACCAGCTAATAGAGCTATGCTGGCGAAGGACAAGTCCCACAGGATTTCAAAGATTCAAACATCATAACGCTGTACAAGAACAAGGGAGATCGGAGCGACTGCAACAACTATAGGGGTATCTTACTTCTGTGTATTGTTGAGAAAGTATTTGCCAGAATTGTCCTGCGCAGACTTCAAGTCCTGGGAGATCAAGTCTACCCCGAATCGCAGTGCGGCTTCCTTCAGAACCGGTCTACCATTGATATGATATTCTCATTGCGACAGATGGAAGAAAAATGCCGGGAACATAATCAGCCACTGTTTATTGCCTTCATTGACCTCACAAAGGCATTCGATTTGGTCAGTCGTGAGGGTCTGTTCAAAGCACTAAAGAAGATTGGCTGTCCACCAACTCTTCTGTCCATTGTGGAATCGTTCCACACAGGCATGAAGGGTATAATCAAGTTTGATGGCTTCTGAATTTGGTTTAACAATTAACAAAAAAAGACACAGATTATGTCACAAGGTGCACATGGTGTACCATCAATCTTTATTGACGACGCCGAACTGGAGATAGTAGACCATTTTAGATATCTAGGAACAGATGTAAATAGCAAATTATCCCTCGATCAAAAAATCAACATCAGGATTGTCAAGGCAGCAACAACAATGAACATGTTAGCAAAAAGAGTCTGGGAGAACAGGAAGCTTACTGCCAAAACAAAAGTCCTCGTCTACCAAGCCTGTGTCCTTAGTACTGTTCTTTATGGCAGTGAAACCTGGACATCTTACTCACGCCAAGAGAAACGTTTAAACAGCTTTCATATGCGGTGTCTGCGAAGAATACTTGGTATTAAGTGGCAAGACAAAATCACAAATACTGAAGTATTGGAAAGATCAGGTTGTGTGACGGTGTATTCCATGCTCAGTCTTCGTAGACTTAGATGGATAGGACACGTTAGGAGGATGGATGATGGTAGAATACCAAAGGACATCTTTTTTGGTGAATTACAGACGGGTAGGAGATCTCAGGGTCGGCCTCTACTACGATACAAAGATGTGTGCAAGCGGGACATGATTGATACAGGCATTGATAATGCACAATGGGAGCATGTCGCCGCTGAACGTGTAGCATGGAGGGCAACTATCAGAAATGGAATAAAGACAAAGGAGAAAATGATTGCAGATAAAGCACACACAGAGAGTGAGAGACGTAAGATGATGCAAAATGGTGGAAATGACCATGTTTTCACATGCACCTACTGTGGGCAAACATTTGCAGCAAGAATTGGCCTTACCAGCCACACTCGCCACCGCCATGGATCGTAGTTATTGCCATATGACAGTTATTAAGCCTTTGTGAAGCACAATGTACCAAACTATCCTCTGTGAAGACGGAAAGGTGCCAATGATAGAATTGGTACTAAATGGGTGATGTGGTAAATATCACACCGACCTTGTTAGTCAAGGTTAACTATTACAAAACTTCAGCCTCCAGAGGATGTTATATGTGCCACAGTGTCGACAGATAAGAGCGCTAGTCACTGCGCCATACCGACTCTCAGCTACGCTGTGGGTTCTTTTTCTCTATATTATTCACACACAACCTCATAATTATCGCACATTCTGATTAGACTACTTTCTAAGTGGGGATATCTGGATGGGTGTGTGTCGTGAGATGGCTGGCAGGTGTCGCTCCTAATGGATTAAACGACAGAAACAGTTATGGTGAGAAGTTGACGCTCCTGTAATTGTCAAAGGACAGCGATCGTTACTTTAAACACTACACGTACTGATTGGAGACGGCAGCGAAGTCCCGTTGGGAACTGAAGATTGTCTACCGGAAAAAGTTCAAAGACCAGAGTTCGTATTTGACTGAACGGAGAATCACCGATGCCCAGAAAGATCGTTTATCTCCGGTAAGTTCGGAGCATGATCAAACAGTTGGATCGCGTTGAAATACTGTGAACGGAGTCCTTTGAACAACGGAAAAACAACGATATACCGTGAGATCGTCTTTGTCAAGGAAGGTGGTCAGTACGGTTGTATGGAGATCAAACGACCAGGAAAAAGAACAGAGGCTGATGAGTTAAGAGAAAAACAAGTGACGTAGTTCAAGCAAATAAATGTGGACTGACATTACCGTTTTCAAATCAGTTGAAGATTGCATTTAAGACCGGAAAATATATCACAGAGTCTAGGTTGTGTAAAGACAACCAGCTCTGTCCCTTCATGGGAATTAAATGATTTACTTCTAGGCCTGAAAAAGATTAAATAAGGTGATTATAGATGGAGGTAGATTAGAACTCTAGCATAGTGAACTTGTGTGTCACCGTAGTATAGAGTGTCGACCGCATTAGGCTGAATAGTGATTTAAGCTGAAGCGAGTGATGTGTAAGTGGCTTCAGAAGGATAAGTCTACAATAGGATTTATGTGTTTTCTTTAGGATTTCTTTCTTTTACCTGGTATAGGGTAGAGTGCTGAACTACTCTGTCTTATACAAGAGTATAGCTCTAGTATGATCTATGGAGGTTACTTTCTGAATATAACCTACTAGCTGACCCGGCCCGACTTCGCCCAGACTCTGGTGGGGAGCATCTCATTTAATTCATATAAGTAGTCATATAAGCTCCCGTTCCCGTTCCCGACTATCTATCTGTCTGTCTGTCTGTCTATTATTAGAAAGAGCACTTGAAAGATCTTTACATCTTCCCAAACAATAAACTTGGGTAAATGGAGCGTCTTATTTAATTCATATTCGGCCCCTGCTCCCGTTCCCGTTCCCAAAAAATACGACCCGGCCCGGCTTCACCCAGTCCCTGGTGGGGAGCATATAATTTAATTCATATTCGACGGAGGGAGGAGGAGGAGGGAGAAGGAGAAAGGAGGAGGAGGGAAGAGGAGGGAGGAGGAGGAAGAGCGAGGAGTAGGGAGAAGGAGGGAGGAGGAGGGAAGAGGAGGAGGAAGAGGGAGGAGGAGGGAGAAGGAGGAGGAGGAAGAGGGAGGAGGAGGAGGGAGAAGGAGGGAAGAGGAGGGAGGAGGAGGAGAGAGGAGGAGGAGGAGGAGGAGGGAGGAGGAGGGAGGAGGAGGAGGAGGGAGGAGGAGGAGGGAGGAGGATGAGAGAGGAGGAGGAGAGAGGAGGATTAGTGAGGAGGCGGAGGGAGGAGGAGAGAGGAGGGAGGAGGTAGGAGGAGGGAGGAGGAAGGGAGAGGAAGAAGAGGGAGGAGGGAGGAGGAGGAGGACGAAGGAGGGAGGAGGAGGGAGACGGAGGGAGGAAGAGGGGAGCAGGAGGAGGGAGGAGAAGGAAGGCGGAGGATGGAGGAGGAGGAGAGAGAAGAAGGTGGTGGGAGAAGAAGGAGGGGGGATAAGGGAGGAGGATGGAGGAGGAAGAGGGAGAAGAAGGAGGGAGAGGGAGGAGTAGGGAGAATGAGGAGGGGGAGGAGGGAGAATGAGGAAGGGGAGGAGGGAAAGGGAGGAGGAAGAGGAGGGAGGAGGGAGGAGGGAGGAGGGAGGAGGAGGAGGGAGGAGCAGGGTGGAGGGAAGAGGAGGGTGGAGGGAGGAGGAGGAGGGAGGAGGTAGATGGAGGAAGAGGAGGGAGGAGGTAGAGGGAGGAGGAGGATGAGGGAGGAGGAAAAGGGAGGAGGAGGAGGGAGGAGGATGGAGGAGGAAGAGGGAGAAGGAGGAGGAGGAAGAGGGAGGATGAGGGAGGAGAAGGAGGGAGGAGGGAGAAGGAGGGGGAGGAGGAGGGAGAGGGAGGATGAGGGAGGAGAAGGAGGGAGGAGGAGGAGGGAGGATAAGGGTGGAGGGAGGAGGAGAAGGATGGAAGGAGGGAGGAGGTAGATGGAGGAGGAGAAGGGAGGAGGTAGAGGGAGGAGGAGGAGGAGGGAGGAGGAAAAGGGAGGAGGAGGAGGGAGGAGAATGGAGGAGGATGGAGGAGGAAGAGGGAGAAGGAGGAGGAGGAAGAGGGAGGATGAGGGAGGAGAAGGAGGGAGGAGGGACGAGGAGGGGGAGGAGGAGGGAGAGGGAGGATGAGGGAGGAGAAGGAGGGAGGAGGAGGGAGGAGCAGGAAGGAGGAGGAGGGGGAGGAGGAGGGAGAGGGAGGAGGTAGAGGGAGAAGGAGGAAGAAGGAGTAGGGAGGAGGAGGGAGTAGGAGGGAGTAGGATGGAGGAGGAAGGGAGAGGATGAGGGAGAGGGAGAAGGAGGAGGGAGAGGGAGGAGGAGGAGGAGGGGGAGGAGGTAGAGGGACGAGGTAGAGGGAGGAGGAAGAGGAGGAGGGAGGAGGAGGAGGGTGGAGGGAGGAGGCAGAGGGAGGAGAAGAGAGGAGGAGGTAGTTCCCCATTCCGAATTCATACTCGTCTAGGTTCTGTGATTTCGGTCCTTCCATTGATTGTTCTTCCCTTCTACACGACTGTAGATAACTTCCTTACACATAAAGAGATGAATTGTTATTGATATTGCCGTGGCATGGAGGAATATATATCAGCAGCAGAATTGATCCAGAAAACCAAAGACTGAGATCTATGGAGAACCATGAACGCCTACGCCAGCCGGCACGGCACTTGATGATGATTGCCGTGTGACGATTATGTGTAGTCACGTCATTTTCTTCGCTTGTCCTAGCGTTTTGGTTCGGGGATTCTTTCATCATCATCATCATATATTTACGTAAGTGTTTAGGGAGGGGTAGGAGGGAGGAGGAGGAAGATGAAACAAAAATATGACAGTTGGCAGCGCTGGATAGAGAGGAAGGCGTGTAGAAAATTTCATCTCAATCGGATGGGCCGTTCGCGAACGCATAAAGGACATACATACAGACATATCCACACACATTGCATTTTATATATAAAATTACCTACATTCACATATCATAGGTCGGAGTTGAGTTTCTCTCACAAGCTGTTGTTTTACTCAACAGGTTCCCCGCACTTGAAATGGAAAGTTGTTACAAATCTGAACAGAGGAAATTGGCAATACGCTCATGAACTAATAAAGGATCGCAAATTGTAAAACCTGTTTAACAATACGGTCAGTCAAGAGTGGAGTTAAAAGGAACACTAACTGCATCACTCTACGTGAGATGCTCAATGAAGGTATTCAATACCAATAGCAAATGACGAACAGAAATATTTAAGATAGACTATACAGAAAGGAAAAAAACGTACATTAACATTTTTCCATGAGTGACCGACTGCAATGTATAGACTATATGTGGTTGAATCGGTGTTTGATCTTCTTTAATACCAGGAATGAAGTACCGACCGTTATATCGTGTGTGAAGAACTAAATACATACATACATTGGCACCTTGCCGTCTTGACAGACGATAGTGTGTGCTTTAAAAAGGCATAACTTTTAACTATGGCGGTAGCGAGTGTGACTGATAAGGCCAATTTGCGCTGTAAATGTCCGTTAAAAGTGGGTGCATGTGAACACGTGGTCATTTCCACCATCATGCACCATCTTACGTCTCAAAAGCTTGGTGTGTGACTTTTCTGCAATAATTTTCTCCTTTGACTTTATTCCATTTCTGATATTTGCCCTCCATGCAACACGCTCAGCGGCGACTTGCTCCCAATGTGCATTTTCAATGCCTGTATCAATCATGTCCCGCTTACACACATCTTTGTATCGTAGTAGAGGCCGACCCTGGGATCTCTTACCCATCTGTAATTCACCAAAAAAGATATCCTTTGGTATTCTACCATCATCCATCCTCCTAAGATGTCCTATCCATCTAAGTCTACGAAGACTGAGCATGAAATAAACTGTCACACAACCTTATCTTTCCAATACTTCAGTATTTGTGATTTTGTCTTGCCACTTAATACCAAGAATTCTTCGCAGACACCGCATATGAAAGCTGTTTAAGTTGTTCTCTTGGTGTGAGTAAGTTGTCCAGGTTTCACTGCCATAGAGAAGAGTACTAAGGACACAGGCTTGATAGACAAGGACTTTTGTTTTGGCAGTAAGCTTCCTGTTCTCCCAGACTCTTTTTCTTAACCTGTTCATTGTTGTTGCTGCCTTACCAATCCGGATGTTGATTTCCTGATCTAGGGATAATTTGCTATTTACCACTGATCCTAGATATGTAAAATGGTCTACTATCTCTAGTTCGGCGTCGTCAATAAAGATTGAGGGTACCCAGTGTGCACCTTGTGACATAATCTGTGTCTTCTTTTTGCTAATTGTTAAACCAAATTCAGAACAAGCATTGGAGAATGCAGATAGTAGACATTGCAATTCTTCCTCAGAGTGGGTCGTAACTGCAGCATCATCTGCAAAAAGCAACTCTCTGATCAGTACCCTCCTAATTTTGGTCTTAGCCTTCAATCTCTGAGCATTGTAGAGGCCGTCATCTGAGCGTGAGTGAATGTATATACCACCATCCTGATCACGAAATGCATATTTCAGTAGAAGTGAAAAGTATATTCCAAAGAGGGTGGGAGCTAGTACACAACCTTGCTTAACTCCACTCTTGATTTCAAATTCTTCAGAAATTGCACCATCAAACTTGATTATACCCTTCATGCCTGTGTGGAACGATTCCACAATGGACAGAAGAGTTGGTAGGCAGTCAATCTTCTTTAGTGCCTTGAACAGACCCTCACGACTGACCAAATCAAATGCCTTTGTGAGGTCGATGAAGGCAATAAACAGTGGTTGATTCTGTTCACGGCATTTTTCTTGCATTTGTCGCAATGAGAATATCATATCAGTGGTAGACCGGTTCTGTCGAAAGCCACACTGTGATTCGGGGTAGACTTGATCTCCTAGGACTTGAAGTCTGCGCAGAACAATTCTGGCAAATACTTTTCCAACAATACACAGAAGAACAAAAGGACCATAATTAAATGAAGCAAACATTGATGATCAGATATTCATGGAACTATAATAATTTCCCATTGAACGGATTTATACATGTGATGTGAATGACAAAAACTAACAAAAATAAAACCGTGGATACTATACTATTTACGAGTTTCCAGAACAGAGTGGGAAGAAAATCAGCATCAAGCAGAAAGACAACCCCTGGTGAGCTATTTCCTGTTATGTGAATGGTGACGTCGAATGGCTGTATAATGAGGACAAACTCTGATGCTGATCATAGACTATATTCTGACACACATTCAAGATAGATCACATTACATATATTCACATCCATACATCGCACACACAACTGACCCTTTTCTGCAATAAATGTTTTATCATTTGGTTCGAAACCTGTGTTAGTGGAGGTATGTGCTGAAGGAACGGGAAGAGGGGTATTGGCTGTTGAAAAGAGAGAGAGAGAGAGAGAGAGAGAGAGAGAGAGAGAGAGAGAGAGAGAGAGATAGTGATAAAAAGACTTTTAAATAACAAGGGGGGGGGGTGTAGACAAAGGTCCACCAGCAGAGGAAAACATTGAAAAGAATAATTATAATTAACCGGTGTGCTTGTTGATTCCACTTTCTCCCCAGGGACGACAAGCGACATTAATGGGGGAACGTCCATTTGATATATGGTGACTTTAAATGAGAACACGTCCAAGATATATATATATATATATATATATATATATATATATATATATATATATATATATATATATATATATATATATAGGGTGACTTTATATGAGAGCACTTCTATGGGATATATATAGTGACTAAATGTGAGCAGGTCCATGGGATATATTGTGATATTGCATTAATATATATGGGCTACATTACATTATTGTTGGGGACATTATTGTCGGGAAAATAAAGATCCAGACAGGGTGAATGTGGATAGGTGTTAAGACACATTACATACCTGTTCACACTTTACACGTCTACATAAGTCTTAATCCTAAATCTCCTCTTGTCGTTGAGAGATTGTTTTGTGATGTACTGTGTGATGTCATATATATATATATATATATATATATATATATATATATATATATATATATATATATATATATATATATATATATATATATATATATATATACTAGCTGACCAGGCCCGGCTTCGCCCAGTCATTGGTGGGGAGCATCTCATTTAATTCATATAAGTAGACATATAAGCTCACGTTCCCGTTACCGACTATCTGTCTGCCTGTCTGTCTGTCTGTCTGACCCGGCATCGCCCAGTCCTTGGTGGGGAGCATCTCATTTAATTCATATAAGTAGTCATATAAGTTCCCGTTCCCGTTACCGACTATCTGTCTGTCTGTCTGTCTGTCTGTCCGTCCGTCCCTCTCTGTCTGTCTGTCTGCCTGTCTGTCTAATCATTTATTGGTTGCAGTTAGAACAACCTTAGATAAACGAAGACCAACTTACAAAAAGCATTAGAAAGAGCACTTGAAAGATCTTTACATCTTCCCCCAACAATTAACTTGGGTAAATGGAGCGGCGGCAGCAGCATCAGCAGAAGAAGGAAAAGGAGGAGTAGACAACTGCAGCGAAAAGGTGGGTCTGTCTATCTATCTGACCCGGTTTGACTTCGCCCAGCTCCTGGCGGGTAGCGTCTCATTAAATTCATACAATAAAAAAAAGTAACTTAAAAAAATGCCCTTCCACACACCATCCATTATTTTTAATGAAAACACTTTCTAATCACCTGCATGACTACAGTAACTTCTTAAGCAAAAAAAGATGAGTTACAATGTTATGCATTGTGCATTATTTTTATGAAAACTTTGAAAATACCTTACAGATTGTATCATTATTTATTATAACTCATATGCCGGTACATAACTGGACAAAGAGTTTATAAATCTTTGAAAACGATGCCACAATATGACTATAAGTTATACAGAAAAGTTATGCCCTTTGAAATAACTTTTATAGAGTTAGGTCCCCTGAGATATATGAAATTACAATGAAAAATGAAAAATTAAATAATACTGGGTAAGCAGGCGATTTCACACTAACAAAATATTACAGTTGGCAGCTCTGGAATGAAAGAAAGGCGTGTAGAAAATTTCATCTCAATCGGATGGGCCGTTCGCGAGCGCATAAAGGACAGACGGACATACAGACAGACAGACAGACAGACAGACGGAGATCCTAATTTATATATAAGATATATATATATATATATATATATATATATATATATATATATATATATATATATATAGTAATTTTATATATTGAATATTTACATATTGTCTTGGGGTTTCTTTACTAAACCTGCTGACTCACCGTCGTATAATATGGCCACTCATAAAGTAGATATGGCAAAATTGAGGGAAAGGGGAGAAGGGATGGGCTTGGTGGGTCAAGTACTATCCGACTATATATAAGAGAGCTTCGTCAGGGGGAAAGAGAAGATAGAAAGGCCGAGATAGAGCTTAAAAAGATGGAGTGGGAGACAAAACGAATGGAAGCTGAACAGGGCGCCAAGAGACTGGAAGTTGAGCAGGCCAACAAGAGATTGGAAGCTAAACAGGCCAACAAGAGATTGGAAGTTGAACAGGCAAACAAAAGATTAGAAGCGGAACAAGAAGTTCAGAGATGAGAGCATGAATACCGCATGCGAGAACTGGAACTCCAAACACAAACTAAGAGAGAAACTGATGGGGCAGAAGGAGGATCATCTTCCCATAGTTCACCCAACATGAGTGGACATGGTTACCATACCATGAAGTTTCGTTTGGCTGTCTTTGATGAAAGCAAAGAGAAAATATACCAGTACCTGAATCGCTTCGAGGCCATGTCAGTCGCCATGTGGCTGGATGGAGGCAATGGAATCTAAAATTGTCCCAGGGTTTACGCGGAACCGGTTTCGAGGTTTACTCCCGCCTACCACCAGGACACGAAAACAACTACGAGGAATTGAAAGCCGCCTTGCTTAAACACTACGAAATCACCTCACAAACGTATCGAAAGAAATTTCGATCAGCAAAACGAGAGCCAGGAGAGCTATTCTCCGCCTACAGTCTGCGCCTAAAATCATATCTCCAAAAATGGATGGATTTGGCAGAGTTCAAGAGGGACTATGAGAGTCTGGAAGAGCTCATGGTAGTCGACCAGATGCGAAAGCAAATGTCGAAACCTCTCAGAACCTTCTTGGGAGAACAAGGGGCGGAACGGATGGAAGTGTTGAATAAGTTGGCGGAGAGATTTTTGGAGGTACATGGGGAGGCTGTGGAACCAAGTACACAAACCACCAAAGGTTAGGAGAAACACGACCATAAGAAATCCAAGAACGCGGAATATAAGAAAGGGGAACCTTATGTGAAGACTTCAACGGAGAGTTCGGAGAAGATGAAGGAAGGAAACAAGAGCACCTCGAATTCTCCACCAAAACGACCGTGGTCTGAGAAGTGGTGTTCGATCTGCAAGTCGCCCTCTCACAACACAAAAGACTGCAGATCGAAACCAAAAAGCTCTCACTTCGCGGCATGCCAAGTGACTCCTAAGGGGGTTGTCACCGACAAGGCTAAAGTCGGCGAAGAAACTCGGAACCCAGAGAGCGCACCGAAGTCAGGAAGGGAAAAACCTTGGACAGGAAAATGGTGCAAACATTGCCGGTCGAAAACTCATAATACAAAAGACTGCAGATTCCAGTCACATGACTCCCACTTCACAACATGACTCGGGGAACCTAAAGAGGACTCCAAGGAAAGGGTCGAGGAGGTGGAAGACACTCCGGACCAAGGGAGACCACCGGTGGTGGAGTTGATTGAGGTGAATGGCCAACAAGTCAACTGTTTATATGATACTGGCCTGGACGGAGAAGCTGTGATTTCTGCTGATCTGGTATACCCTGAACAATTCACAGGTGAGACCATGGAGATACAGCCTGCGACAAAGAGTGCTGTGGCCATGAAGTTACCAATTGCTCAGGTGGAGATTCGGTCAAGATACGTCACCGGCACAGTCAAGGCCGCGGTATTGACTGATCCCATATTTCCCGTCATCCTCGGTTGTCGGTATGTTTTTTTGGGGGGAATTCCCAAGGAACCAATCCACATGGGAGCTATGCAGACACGCTCTCAGAAGGAAAAGGATCAGGCAAAGACAATGGTCTCAAACCCAATGCCAGGGGAGTTTCGAACTGCCCAGAGTGAGGATGATACTTTACGTCCTTGCTATAGGAAGCTGCAGAAAAGTGCTGTTCCACCGAAACGAGGACAGTACTACATGGAGAATCGGCTGCTCTATCGGAGAGCCGGAAGGGGAGACAACTTACACGGTCAATTGGTAGTCCCGAAGGCCTACCGTTTCCAAATTCTTCTGATGGGACATACCATTTCGTTCAGCGGACACATGGGTATGGCAGCTACCATGCAGCGGATTTCCTGTCATTATTATTGGCCAGGAATGACTGGAGATGTGCGTCGGTATGTGAAATCATGCCCTGAGTGCCAGAGGGTGGCACCGAAACACTGGACAGCACCGGTGGTCTTGGGTGTGATCCCCATCATGAACTCTCCTTTCGAGAGGGTCGAAATCGACATCGTGGGTCCTCTTCAAAGGACTAAGAAGAGGAATATGTACATACTCACAATGGTGGATTGCTGTTCGATGTGGGGTGAAGCTATACCAATGCCAACCAATGATCGAAAAGAGTGGCTGATGCACTGATGAAGGCCTTTACTAGATTAGGCTTCTCTAATGAGATTCTGACGGATAATGGGTCCCAGTTTTGTGGGAAACTCATGGAGGAGGTTTTTTGGGGGTGTTCCACTCCAACCATATACATACCATTACTTACCACCCTCAAGCTAATGGGTAAGTCTAGCGTTTCAACGGCACGTTGATGACAATGCTCAGGAAACTGGCACAGGAAAAACCTGATATTTGGGATGAATACATCCCAGCAGCACCTTTTGCCTATCGGGAAGTGTCTCATTGCTCAACAGGACTACCGCCAGCTACCTTGCTCAAGGGACCATTGGAAGTATTGTTGAGGAGTTGGACGGAGGAAGGGACGTCAGAGGAAGTGAACTCCTCGTACAAATACGTGGAGGAACGAAAGGAAACACTTCACACAGGCTGGGCTCTGGCGACTCGAAACTTAAGAAAGGCCAGAAAGAGACATGCGGAGTACTACAATCGTAGGTCTAGAGACAGAGCTCTTGATGTGGGAGATAGAGTCTTGTTGTTACTCCCAACGGGAACCAACAAACTGGAGATAGGATGGCAGGGACCATTTCCCGTGGTGAGGGTGATATCCAGAACCAACTATCAAATCCGGATCTGGGGAAAATCGAAGATTTTCCATATTAATCTCTTGCGGAAATACGAAGAGAGAACCGGTGAAGGAGCAGCTCATCTCATGGCAATGGCAGTAGCAGTGGAGACTGAAACAGGACCAGACGAGGGCAGGGAGTATCCACTAGTGCACCAGGAAACCTATCGGGATGTGCAAGTGAACCCTAATCTGACTCTTCAGGAGAGGGAAAAGATTGCCCAGGTTCTAAAGTCTCATAAGCAGATCCTGACAGATAAACCCGGACGGACGGAGCTGGTCGAGTTCGAGATGACCTTAACCACGCAAGATCCTGTCCGCCAAAAAGTCTACCCAGTTCTATTTTCTAAAGAGAAGGCTTTGGAGGAGGAGATACAGAAACTGTTGGAGGATGATGTGATTGCGCCATCCACATCCCCATATAATGCCGGAGTGGTATTGTTACGAAAACCGAGTGGAGAACACAGGTTGTGTATTTATTATAGACTCTTGAATAGTCATACCCAGTTTCAGGTGGAACCGTTGACGAATCCAACCCAGTTATTCGCCATGCTCCATAAGGCTAAGTACTTCTCTAAAGTAGATCTGAGTAGGGGTTATTATCAGATCCCGGTCAAACCGGAAGTTCGACCTCTGCTGGCTTTCAGTACACTCAGTGGACACTATGAGTTCAACGTCATGCCTTTTGGACTCAACAATGCACCTAGTATGTTTAAGCGCATGATGAGAATCTTGTTAGATCCTCTACGTGATCCG
Organism: Cepaea hortensis; assembly: GCA_963921405.1. NCBI lineage: Eukaryota > Metazoa > Mollusca > Gastropoda > Stylommatophora > Helicidae > Cepaea > Cepaea hortensis. Next base: position 23,467,999 of record OY992879.1, on the reverse strand, counting down.
TCCATTATCTCATTCATGGATGATATACTGATTGCCAGTGACAGCGTAGATGACCACTTGGGATCCTTTGAGAGAGTTTTCAATAGGCTCCGGGAAGCAGGGCTTACCACGCGCCCAACCAAGTGCATGATTGCTTACCAAACTCTGGAATTTCTTGGTCATACCATAACTCCAGGACAAATTGTCCCGGATGAAAAGAACATGGAAAAAGTCAGACGAGCTCCACGGCCAAAAACAAAGAAAGATGTGAGATCCTTCCTATCGTTGTGCGGGTTTTATCAGAAGTTCATCCCGCATTTCACCGAACTGGGAAATCCATTTACGGAAACCTTGAAAAAGGGATTCCCAGATACAAATGTATGGACGCCAGAATGCGAGGGTGCCTACAGTCAATTAAAGGAGGCGTTGGTGAATAAACCAGTTCTACAACTTCCCGAACTTTCAACACCTTTTGTGCTATGAACAGATGCGAGTGGGATTGGAATTGGGACAGCCTTGTTACAGGAAGGGAGAGATGACGCTTCGGTTTCGAAACCAGTGGCATACGCCAGTAAGAAACTTCACCCGGCGGTAAAGAATTATTCTACATTGGAGAGAGAATGCTTATCACTCGTATTGGCCGTGCAAACGTTTCAGCCATATTTGTATGGAGTGCAGTTTCGGGTCCAGTCGGATCATCAACCTTTGATGTTCCTAGCTACCTCTCAGAAGCTCAACGCCCGGTTAATGCGGTGGTCGTTGCTGCTGCAGCCGTACAACTTCACCGTGGAGTATATTCCGGGTAGGGAGAATGCAGGAGCGAATTTCCTGGCTAGACACCCAACTCCCGAGGAAGAAGAGTAGGTTGAGGAAGACCATCAGGATCGAACCTCCAGGGAGGAAGAGTCGACGCGGTCAACTCTCTTAAGAGGGGGCCTATGTCGTAAGATAGCTGGCAGGTGTCGCTCCTAATGGATTAAACGACAGAAACAGTTATGGTGAGAAGTTGACGCTAATGTAATTTTCAAAGGACAGCGATCGTTACTTTAAACACTACACGTACAGATTGAAGACGGAAGCGAAGTCCCGTGGGGAACGGAAGATTGTCTATCGGAAAAGTTCAAAGACCAGAGTTCGTATTTGACTGAACGGAGAATCACCGATGCCCAGAAAGATCGTTTATCTCCGGTAAGTTCGGAGCATGATCAAACAGTTTGATCGCGTTGAAATAATGTGAACGGAGTCCTTTGAACAACGGAAAAACAACGATATGCCGTGAGAACGTCTTTGTCAAGGAAGGTGGTCAGTACGGTTGTATGGAGTTCAAACGACCAGGAAAAAGAACAGAGGCTGATGGGTTAAGAGAAAAACAAGTGACGTAGTTCAAGCAAATAGATGTGGACTGATATTACCGTTTTCAAATCAATTGAAGATTGCATTTAAGACCTGCGGGCGTGGATTTAATTCAGTGCCGTAATAGAAAATATATCACAGAGTCTAGGTTGTGTAAAGACAACCAGCTCTGTCCCTTCATGGGAATTAAATGATTTACTTCTAGGCCTGAAAAAGATTAAATAAGGTGATTATAGATGGAGGTAGATTAGAACTCTAGCATAGTGAACTTGTGTGTCACCGTAGTATAGAGTGTCGACCGCATTAGGCTGAATAGTGATTTAAGCTGAAGCGAGTGATGTGTAAGTGGCTTCAGAAGGATAAGTCTACAATAGGATTTATGTATTTTCTTTAGGGTTTCTTTCTTTTACCTGGTATAGGGTAGAGTGCTGAACTACTCTGTCTTATACAAGAGTATATCTCTAGTATGATCTATGGAGGTTACTTTCTGAATATAGCATATTACCTACATTCACATATCATAGGTCGGAGTTGAGTTTCTCTCACAGGCTGTTGTTTTACTCAACATGTTCCCCGCACTTGAAATGGAAAGTTGTTACAAATCTGAACAGAGGAAATTGGCAATACTCTCATGAACTAATAAAGGATCGCAAATTGTAAAACCTGTTTAACAAGACGGTCAGTCAAGAGTTGAATTAAAAGGAACACTAACTGCATCACTCTACGTGAGATGCTCAATGAAGGTATTCAATACCAATAGCAAATGACGAACAGAAATATTTAAGATAGACTATACAGAAAGGAAAAAACGTACATTAACATTTTTCCATGAGTGACCAACTGCAGTGTATAGACTATATGTGGTTGAATCGGTGTTTGATCTTCTTTAATACCATGAATGAAGTACCGACCGTTATATCATGTGTGAAGAACTAAAGACCATAAGTAAGTGAAGCAAACATTGATGATCAGATATTCATGGAACTATAATAATTTCCCATTGAACGGATTTATACATGTGATGTGAATGATAAAAACCAACAAAAATAAATCCGTGGATACTATATTATTTACGAGTTTCCAGAACAGAGTGGGAAGAAAATCAGCATCAGGCAGAAAGACAACCCTTGGTGAGCTATTTCTTGTTATGTGAATGGTGACGTCGAATGGCTGTATAATGAGGACAAACTCTGAGGCTGATCATAGACTATATTCTGACACACATTCAAGATAGATCACATCACATATATTCACATCCATACATCGCACACACAACTGACACTTTTCTGCAATAATTGTTTTATCATTTTGTTCGAAACCTGTGTTAGTGGAGGTATGTGCTGAAGGAACGGGAAGAGGGGTATTGGCTGTTGAAGAGAGAGAGAGAGAGAGAGAGAGAGAGAGAGAGAGAGAGAGAGAGAGAGAAAGAGAGAGAGAGAGAGAGAGAGAGAGAGAGAGTGATAAAAAGACTTTTAAATAACACGGGGGGTGTGTAGACAAAGGTCCACCAGCAGAGGAAAACATAGAAAAGAATAATTAACCGGTGTGCTTGTTGATTCCCCATTTCCCCCAGGGACGACAAGCGACAGTGTGGCAAGTGTGTGTAGGTAGGTGCAGGATGTGTGGTTTGGCGTGAAGATGTGTATGTGGTGGGGGATGTGTGCTTGGGGGATGTGTGCTTGGCTAGGTGTTTGGTGTTGTGGGTGGATGGTTGACGATATGTGGGTGGGTGAGTGTGTGTGGGTTATGGGATGGGTGGGGAGATGTGTGTAGCTCGGAGGATGTGTGTGGGTGGGGGATGTGTGGGTGGTGTATGGGTGGTTTGGTGCGTGTATGTGTGCCTGGGATATGTGTGTGTGAGTGAATGTGTGGGGAATGGGTGGATGGGTGAGGGTGTGTATGCGTGCATAGGGGTGTAGGTGGGTAGGTAGTGGATGAGTGTGTGTGGGTGGGTAGGGGATGTGTGTGTGTGTTTGTGTGTGTGTGTGGGGGGGGGGGGGGTCTCATAGCATGGTTATATGCATTTGTATGTTTACAACAATAATTTGACAATGGTTTTTCCTATGTGAATGGATTATGCACTATGGATGAACGAAATATGAGTGATTGAAAGGGCGGAATGTAAGACGGGCATGTGTGACCAATTTGTTACCCTTTGAAAATAAAGTTCGTTCGTTCGTTCGTTCTTTCATTCTTTCGTTCTTTCTTTCGTTCGTCGTTGTTGTTTTTGTTGTTGTTGTTGTTGTTGTTGTTGTTGTTGTTGTTGTTCTTCTTCTTCTTCTTCTTCTTCTTCTTCTTCTTCTTCTTCTTCTTCTTCTTCTTCTTCTTCTTCTTCTTCTTCTTCTTCTTCTTCTTCTTCTTCTTCTGCTTCTTTTCTTCTTCTTCTTCTTCTTCTTCTTCTTCTTCTTCTTCTTCTTCTTCTTCTTCTTCTTCTTCTTCTTCTTCTTCTTCTTCTTCTTCTTCTCCTTCTTCTTCTTCGTCTTCTTCTTCTTCTTCTTCTTCTTCTTCTTCTTCTTCTTCTTCTTCTTCTTCTTCTTCTTCTTCTTCTTCTTCTTCTTCTTCTTCTTCTTCTTCTTCTTCTTCTTCTTCTTCTTCTTCTTTTTTCTGCAATCATCGTCTGCTATCCGTGATGTATAGCAACCATTGTATTGCTTAGATGTCTGCTTTCTTCTGCCATACCACTTGGGCCAACATGCTTGTATTGGGACTTCGGCTCTTTTTTTTTTATTCCTTCTTCCGTAGGCAGATTGTCTTCCAGAGCCATTCGGCTCTGCCTGCCCACATTTTCTGTCGGGATTTGCTGCCCTAGCCTTTGTGCTTGCAAGATCTTTCATAGGGTAATTGTGGTTTTAACTTCGGTGTGCTATTCACGTAGATGGATTTATAAATAAAAGAGAAAATAATTTTGAATATATGAACATGTGGTTACTCCAGAATTCAACATGTTCAGCAGTTATGCTTCGATATCAGCCTAGGCAGTTACACTGTACATTTAGTATGGACGATTTTTACACCTAGCCTTCTATACCTGAGCTGCGATAGCGTAGTTGCACGACACTCACCTGCCGGTCATAAGGCATGGGTTCTATCTGTATCTATACAGATTCGAATGTCCATAATGAGCTGGGTCCGTGATAAATCCACCCTAAATTGAATAGACTCAACCTGCTGCAGGCTATGTCATATCTCCGAGTGCCCACAAACAAGAACATTCCGACATGAAGCCCTCGACACAGACATAGGCTATAGATTGATAAGAAGACAATCATGAGTCCCTCAGGCAAAAGACAGAATACGATAAGCGTGCATGATGTCTACTCTTGTAGGTAGACTGGCAACAGTCAAATGCTAGGGAAAGCACCCCCCCCCCCATACACACACACTTCCCCCTACCACCGCCAACAAACCAAAATAAAACTTATGCCTTGTAGACAGACAATGGGTAGTCCAAGGCATGGAAAATCAACCCAAAAAGCACCTACCAAAGATTAAAGGTGTTGATGACTCCATTGATCCATCTTTTTCGCGGTTTGCCCCTGCCTCTTGGTGTTTTCATTTTCATGTTAACTATATCAAATAACACAAAGTGATGCAGCTTTACATAACAGAATTACGACACGCATGACGTTTCGGCGATTTGCATTCATCAGCAGACAAATATATGCACGAAACACAACATATGGAGTTTATATGTTGTGTTTCGCGTATGCATTTGTTTGCTGATGAAGGCTAATCGCCGAAACGTGATGTATGTGTCGTAATTCTATTATGTAAAGCTACGTTAATTTGTATTATTTTATATTGGTTACATTTCCACAGCTTTACCGCAGTTCCACCAAATTGTGTTCATAAGTTTTATGTTGTATGTTCTTGCTGCTGACGACATTGGGTTCATTCTCACTAGGTGGCCGAACTAGTTCACTCTTTGTCTATCAATGATTTTAATAACGGTGCTGCTCCAATTGTTTTACAGATCTCATCGTTTCTAATATAGTCCTTTTTTAATTTGTTCGCTGCATTTCTCAGTCATCCCATTTCATAAGTAATGAGTTTTATTTCTTGTTCCTTGGTTAGTGCTCATGTTTGGCTTTGATAGCGACACTTTGGTATAAAAATTGCATTTATAATGTTGTTCTTAATTTTCATGGGTATAGCTGGGTGTTTCAAGATGGGTGTAATTTGATATGTAACATTATTGGCTTGTTTAGTTCTTGTCTCCAAATGGGCTGAAGGAATATTATGCTAGTGCAAATTACATGTTATCACAAGACAAATGAGAATGACATCAAAGCAGAACAGACCTGCAATAATAACACAGAGCTAACAACAGCACATATGATGTCAAATTTAAACACGGAAGAAATGGAACAGGCAATGAGATCACTCAATAAGAAGAAATCTCGTGGATAGAAAAAACAAATGAACGCGTTAACAAGTTTCGTTTTATTGTGCACTCTGAGAACATATGATGAACATGTGTGGTTTATGATTGCTGCTCTAAAAAAAAACCTTATAAAAATGCATATTAAATGCTTCACTAGACTTATGACGTGCTGTAAATGATACACTAGATATCAGGCGTGTTGCAACTGATACCATAGTTTTCGGACGTGTTTTAAAATGTAGACTGGGCTTAGGACGTATTATAAATGATGCACTAAACTCAAGGCGAGTTGTAATTAATATGTTAGCCTTAGGAACTGTCGTATAGGATACACTAGATTTAGGCCTTATTGTAACTGATAAACTAGACTTATAACTTGGTGTAAATAATACTAACATTAAGACGTGTTGTAAACGATACACTAAACTTATGACGTGTTGTGAATGATACAATAGATTTAGGACGGTTGGAAATGAACAGTGTTATTGTTAGTTATATTAGTAGATAATACATGCATAGTATGTGAGTAGACTCTTCAATCGGACTCGAATATTGAACTCTTTGCGGAAATGCCCTGTCGTCGCATTATTTTATCATCATGCACTAGTCACTGTAACACATGTGTTATCGGATGAGCCTGTTAGACAATAAAATAAAAATTATTTGATAATTACTGGAGGTTTAGAACATAAAGAGAAGCCGCTTTGGCATAGTAGTGAGCGTGCTTTCTTGTCAAGGCAGTGGCCATAATTCAACCCCAGTCATTAGTAGAATGATGTCTTCCGATCAGTTAGACTATAATATCTATTAAGACTCGAAAATGAGCGTTCAACATTTTCAGAAATGTCCGGGAAATTCACTGACAAATGGTTTTTGAATTGTCTGTAATGAGAAGGCGACGGTCAACGGAACTGGTCAGTTCACCTCAATGTGCTGTGGCCTTGTATATGTGCTGGCCTGACAGTTCACACTCGGACTACAGTTGTGTTATGTCCAGTGATATAACAGCATTGTCATTATTGCAGGTTATATACTCCGTGAAGAACTTGCGGTAGCGCAGTGGTTAGTACATTTGCCTGCCGTCCCAGTGATTATTTGTTCGTATTATTTTCGAGTTAGGGATGTTTCGTTGTAATTGGCCTGGGATCCAAGCAAGAACCAATTGAGTAAAATTGAGTATACTGTATGGCAGTGAATCTTGTAGTGTAAATTATAACATTAGGAAGAGTTTGGAAGCAAACAAGATGTGGTTCCTGAGATGAATGTTGCGAATTTCTTGGGCTGCCAGAGTCACTGCCTGAAAGAGGCTAATAAAACTAGAATACAAGTTAACGATAAGAAAGAGACAAACAGCTATCATTGGTCATGTGTTGAGAAGATAAATCTGTAGAGAGACATGAACGCTACGCCAACTGACAAGGCACTTCATGACGATGATAATGAAATGATGTGAAAAATAATGACGACCGGCGGAACACTCATCACATCATATATTGACTGCCGATTGACTGGGACCTTGCCCAGACGCTCATGTGTAAAATGGATGCATACCTCTCCATAGCATAAAACGTAGCCTTAACGTAGAGATCTTGTGGTGTCCATGCAGCAAGATCCCTCTCTCGGCCTGCCTAGTTTACTCCAGAGGAAAGGTAACTGCTTTACATCTGAAACAAGACAAGCTGCAGAAGCTGCCAAATCAGCAAAGCAATGCTCTAACTGTCCGCCTGTCGGAGCTTCCATCCTAGGACAGTTGGCGACAAAGGCTTAGGGCCTGGTCTGTCCTGCCATGACATTTAGGGCTGCATTTCCTCTCACTAAGATAACACTTGCGCCCTTCCATTGTGCTTCTCTGTCCGACTAGTCTATAAATAAAAGGGGTTATTATCACATAACCAGTTCGCGTCAAGATGTAATTGCTATACATAATGTTAATTTAGAAATAACAAGAGGGTGATAGGGTGCTATTGTTTATATTGACTCTAATATATCTTGTGATCTCATATCATGCAGAAAATAATGCTCGTAACATCCACTACGACTTTAAACCTTCGTTCGTTGTTTCTCTATTATTGCTACACAATAATGACCCTGCAGATTGACGTAGACGCTCGAATATCCCTACCTATCTCAGTCCTGTGGGTTGTTGGATTCAGCTCCACAGATTGCCATGCTATTAATCAAAGCCATCATCTTAGACCATCAAGGATTATTTATCTCTCGGACTGCGTCTGCATTTTCTGCATCAGTACTCAGGAGGCCACACAGCGTGCTAATACCTATTTTCTCATCACATGTCCAACAAGCATTAATTGTTTCTTCCTTACAGTTGTGTATCATGTTTTACTTACATTAGTTTCGTCCAGGCAATCACTGCTAGTTACTCTAGCTTTTCAATGGCTTCTTATTGAAATCCTCACATATCGAATGTTTCTTGGCCAATAAACACATAGTGCCAGCACATTGTGTGGATAACACGTCAATACGTTGAAAAGCAACATTTACTGTAACATATGAGTTTAGAACAATATACCCCAAAACGCATCAATGCTGTGACATGTTGGAGAAGACAGAGGATCCAGTTAGTAGTGGTCTCTGTAAATATATCTTGTATAATAGATAGACAAGATAAAGGGTATGATTTGGCAAGGTTTTGTCTAGAGGCATGTTAAGTGATATAGAAAAATCAATCCCGCATAGCCCTTTTGAGGAACCAATTTTCCTGGCTCAGAACCCCGACTGTGAGATTCCTAGATCTAAGATCAAGTATCTACACAGAAAATTTATAAAAGAAGGAAAGGGTTCCCTAAAGGCCGTAAGGAGATCTGGACTATTCGCCCCTGTACAACCGAGAAATCAGTTCTCTCACCACAATGATGTCAGTGTGCTTTCAGCCCGCCACATTAGATCTTCCCTTATTTTGTTTGTGTCAAAATAACATATGTCAGTTGTGCCTTTAAACATTAGGACTTTAGGATTCAACAGTAGTAGACATTAACTCAACAATAACTGTACTTAATACCTGTTGAACAAGACATCTAAATGACAGGTTCTTGACAAAAGTTGGACATACATTTACATGGAAATGTTTACATCAACAATTGAACAAGACAAACATCACGAGAGATACTGGAAAACAATTCTACACAACCTTCTCATTTCACTGACATCATCAACAGTTGAACAAGACATGCACCAGGAATTGTACTTGACAACAGCTGGACAGGACATTACACAATAATGTACTTCACACCAGCAGACCAAGACATCACAGGGACAAGTACTTCAACACTGTTCTCAACACAATCAGGTTGTTATTAATGAACTGTGGGGGTCGAGGGAGGACCCAGGCTCCATCTGGTTTACATTTTTGCACTTCAATTAAAAAGTATCATGCATTGTAAATCAAATGATGAGAAGGGACTAGATGTCACATCTTCAAACCTCACCAACAGACCACTAATCTAAAACAAAACAACTCTCCTCCATTACCTCTCTAATATCTGAAATCTTCCAGCACCACAACTTAAATACATCATGAATTATCTTTTCAACTGTCACTGAGAGTAACACACTTGGGGACTTTCCAGTATGGGGCAGACATAGTGACACACTGCTATTCTGGTCCGTAAACATCTTGTTATCACCTGAAGTGGTGTTGGGAAGGTCCCACGTTGCAGCTTTCCCATGAAGGTTCCCATATATGTCCAACACCTCCTGTGAAGTTTATGAATAGATAATCATGGCTTCTCAACGGTGAGTACACTGTCTGAGAAGCTGGAGACTGGGGTTACACATTCTACAACCACCTGCGTACCATACAGTCAGTAAAAATATAACTCCACGATACAGCAATACTCCACAAGTCTCTCCCAAACCATTTTTCTGAATGAGGATAAAATACAGGATTCTGGTTCCTGCTTGTAAGTTTGAATTTAATCCAGGTTTCATGGAATGAAAAATTATAATGGGATCACATTCTACTTGTTATACAACAACTACTAATGAGTTGAGGTAATTATTTCCTGGATAGTACTGCTGCTACAGTTCCAGGGAAATAATGGTAAGTCTCAGGTTCACAGCTGTCATCCCGATCATGCCTGTCTGAGACAACTGAGTCCAGGAGGTTAATCTGTTTGAAAAAGGATATTCACTTTTATCTTGAAGGTAATTCCTGCAACATTGATAATAGAGTCCATCTGGTGTTTGGGTTTAAATTGAGACCCTTTCAGTGTCTTTCAGCTTTGACAAATATTGATACACATTTATGCTGGTATTTTCCTGAAGACATTGTGGTACAGTTATTTGATAGTTTCCACATTTTCAAAGGAGTTGTAATCCTGAAGTAGGGACTTTCATTTGTATGCCACCCTGAAGAAGAAGAGAGCCTCTCCACCTCCCCTGTTCTCTGTTGATATATCAAACGTACAACATTTGCTTTACATTTGTTCAAAGACAATGTTATATCAAACATCACCATACACGGATGGAAATGGGGAGTTGAAGGGAGGGTGTTGACCAAACACACCTCTCCTTGTTGGTGATGGAGTGTAATCCACTCTGATAGACTGTGGGTGATATGTTTTCATTATTGACCCCTATTTGTGGTAGTCACAAGCCCATATGCTGAGACAGGGGAAGCTTAACACATTTGCAAGCATTTTATATGTCTAGGTTCTCACATATTTTAACCACAGAAGACCTGGGCACAATGAAGAACAGACACAGTAAAGCAGGCACTATGAAGCAAGCATTGTAAGACAAGCATCATGAGCAAGTCTTGTGAAATAGCAACATGAGCAAGCATTGTGAAATAGCAACATGAGATAGGCATGGTGAGGCAGATGGAAGATAGGCATAATTTACAACTGCAATATGCAATATGTGATACAATGTAACTAATGGCAATTACACAGTGACGAGACCAATGGGCGGTACTCTGTTACATGGATATCCTATTCCATGCACACTCACACATCAATGCCAGACCTCACCCTTTTCAGACTAGACTCGGCTCACAAGTACATCATATCATCACCATCATCATGTGCTCTTCCCCCACTGAGTAATGTCAATATCTACATTTTTTTTGGCATATCCTTTACAGGATATCGCTGTCAACACCAGCATCTTTCAGCTGTATGTTGATGTCTTGGCAAAATTACGCTCAGTAGTTTGCCATTGCTTTCTGAGCGGCCGGCTCACATACTCCGTAAGTTACCGATGCGATTCGAACCACTGCTGATTCTCACCGTCATCACGTTACTACGAGAGCATACGAGATTACGGAGAAGAGTCGCTAACCTCTAAGCCAGTAAGCCGGCCCATATCTACTACAGTAGGTAAAAGAAGCAAAATTGCATAAGCAATTGTTCACATATGTAACAAAGCACGTATGGAAAAACATGTTTTTCCCATTAAATTTGCATTAGCCATACAATATATTCAGCCAACTAAGACACGGGTTCGAACACACATTGTCCTTTTAGGAACTGGTTAATATGAACCCACCAAACAGCAAAGGTACCAGTGTAATACTTCAGAGATAAATTGTATTAATTCTCCTGAGCGTAATCTAGCTACCAGGCATCACAGAAACTTTGTAATTCTGGCGTGCAATACACGTCCTGCCTACATATGGACATTGAAGCGTCTATCCTTCTACTAATGTGAGAGGTTACTTATAACATCACTAACTCACTCACTCAAACTTTCTCAGCATTAACAAAGGAAATTGTACATGTTACACCACACATTCTTATCACAGGCGTAGATTCACAAGAGCATTACTACCGTTTGATCAAGAGTGGGCGATGATAGGCATTCCTATGAGAATCCAGAATGCACTAAGGTTTGCGAATATGCATTGAGTGCAATTTACAGTCATCAAGCACACGCAACAGGTCACAACAGGGGAATTATTGGCAACTGGAGTATACAGCGTGAAAGACCTGACAGGTTGAAGAAGCAGTATTCAGAATACTTTCACAATGAAGTTCTGATTTCACTTTCACATTTTCTCATAAAAATACTCTTATTTTCTTCTCTTTCGCTCACTAGGCATAACCACACATTTAAATATGTTTTACAGTGGTACCTGTTATCCAGAGAACAATATAAAATAGAATATTTAGGGCGTTATGATCGCCACATCGAAATGCATACTTCCGTGATGGAATCCTATCTCAAACTCCCTGATTTTGAATTTGGCCTAGTGGATAGCTTTGCCCCCCAAGTATTAGCCAATCAAAAGACGAGCATGCGCCATTTCTCTTCCCTTCCAGGTTCTAGAAGGTGTCAGCAACTGATGTTTCAGGCGTCATAGGATTACTTCTCTCGCACCACACAAGGAACTTGCAAGTCGTGTGAGAGGAAATGGATGATACATTTTATTTGCCTTTGGCTCTTTACATTTACAAAACAGTCGCTATCAAATCACACACAAAGCCACAGAATTGCCTATCACTAGTTTCCTAAGCCTATTGCTAATCTCTATCTACTTGGCTACAGAACCCCCTATCGACACTAAACGGTGCGCTCGCTAAGAAGTCAGTCCCCAGTCTGATTCTTCTCCTCGCGTGGCTACACAGCACGCGGAAGGACCTTGTGCGTCCTTCGACTTTTTGCGTGCTGTCACACTCAGCACGCTTATAGCAGCCGTCTCCTATTGAGTGGCAATCCACTTCTCTGGGGCTATCACGTAGGCGTGATACTGCCGTGACCAGAGTACTAACTATCTGGTCGACGCATCCGTGTCTCATGAGAACTAGTTAATTGTCCCCCTTCCTATCACCTACCCTGCCCTCATACCGGGGCACTGTGTTACCTCTGATCTGTTTGAGGTTGACCACTCTTCCCGGTGGTCTTCTATCTTGAGGCAGACCTCAGACCTCTATGCTTCAGTCTTTGACACACACCCTCCCCTCCTGTGTTGCGTCACCAACTTTGACTCCTTGGTTGTGACGCAAGAGGTTTCTAAAAAAATTAGTGTATCTAATTTTTGTCAAAGACTGCTGATAACCTGGCTTTGGGTAATTCAATAGACTTCTACTGACTCTTGTCACAATGTAGTATCACTTTACTTGGCTACTGGCAATCGCCACAAACTTGTCTGGTTGGCGTGAGCCCTCTTCTCAATCGCAATATTATATTAATTAGAGGTATGTCTGAACCGGACCATTGTCTTATAAGACCTGCCCTCAAATAGTAAATTAACTCACTACCCATACAAAGTTGACTTTCTTAGGGTCAACACATGAATTGCTTCATGTCCCCCATATAATGTTAAACAACCATTACACAAGCTGTGTGCGACAGGCTTTACCTATCTCGCTTCCGCGTGTAAAGTTATCTTTCACTGTTAAGTTAGTGTTTCGTTGTCTATTGTGTCCCCTGACCCGGAGTTATCTCCCTTTGATCTACCGAAAATGTATGCACTTTACATGTTAGTTTTCCTGGATGTTTGCGTGTTTGGATCTAACTAATAGTATAATCTACCTTCTAACATGTGTGTTTATTTATAATATGTATGTAAGTAAGTTTTCAAGTGCCATAATTCGGTTAAATGTGGCCACAAACAAGTGTATAACAATAATTTGTGACTACGTTTCCGTCTTATGAGACTTAAAATACTTTCTCTAAGATCTACACTAAACTACACACAACACATTCAAGACAGCACACTATCAACATCGAAAGCAAATATTTGACGCAGACAAAAAATAAAAAAGTCGCGTTAAGCGGCAGAAAAAATCCGCTGTCTGATCTCACTCTCTCTTGTATAATTTACTTATGCTCTCACTTTTACACTTCTGTCACACATCTTTTACCTTCACAATTATTTAAAAACCTTGGAGTGACACTGTACAAGTTTGGCTCAGTTTGAGAAAGTTGAGCTTCATGACTGTGCGTAAATTGATGCACGAGTCATGTATTTACAATATATTTACATATAAGAAAAAGGGTTGATGGTTTGTACCCTGGTATTATTAACCACCATATTCTACTGAAATAATACTCTAAATACTGAAATACTAATACTAGTTCTATAAATATGTAGTTAATGTGTTACCTATTTTAATCTAATTTAAGGGAAGTAATCTAATTATTTAAAATGACATTAATGTGGGATGAGTTATGTAACTACCTAAAATGGGTAATATGAAATGTATTAAATTATGTCCCTTTCTAACATGGGTAATGTGAAATGTAATAAATTATGTCCCTTTCTAACATGGGTAATGTGAAATATAAGAAAATTATGAATAATGTTCTTAAATGAAAAAAAAAATAGATGATTGATATTTTTACTCTAAATGGTGTAAATGATGTATGTTTATTTGTATAATTATTTTATCCTATCCGATGTAAATTAATCATAATATTAAATGAACAAGTTTGTTAAATGGACTGGTTCATTAAGATGGCATGAACTCTAGTGAAATGAACCAAAGTGAAATGTAACAAACTAAATGGTACTATTACTATTTAAACTTTTTATCCTAGTTTATAATTAGATGTTATTACGTTTAAATTACTATCCTAATCTACTTTTAAGCTAAGTAAGTGGGTAAATTAATGATCTATCTAAAGTACTAAAAAAAATGAAAACTATTATATTTCCTAAATCTAAATGTATCTTAGAGTGACCTAATCTAACTATAATTTATCACTATATTAAAACGTTATAATACATATCACAATGAGTTTATATATACATGGTATTTAAATACCTCAAGTTAATCGTTGCCCTAATGTTTAGAAATTGCTTTCATTGGCATAGTATATATACACAATTGTCCTGGGTATATTAAATACATTACACAGTCATACTTGTGTCCTATGGGTATTGCACCTGTAGAGTTTGCTGGTGTCGTAGACAAGTATTTTCGTGTCTATTCTTTATGTACTGTTCTGACACTGTTTTTCCCTTCTTCACACAGATGATTCACCGGAAAACATATGGAGCTTAGTATGTAACGAGCTATCTTAGTTCACACGGTGATATACTGGTTCACGGAGTACAGTTCTTCTCTTGCTGTCTACGGACAAATAGTAGTTCCCTGTTCTTAGTACATAGTTCAGAACATAATGTCTAAGTATTCATACAATATTTCATATAGACTATTCTAATGAACTAATTTAACCTCTATTACTCTACACTCTCATGTGGGATATCTGGTATTTCTACCTCAGATGGTCGACTAAGGGTATCTTCCAGAATGTTGTCCTTACCCTTAATATGCTCTATACTAAAAGTATAATTTTGTAGTATTAACGACCACCTGTATATACGGTCATTCCGATGCACACCACTTTGTATGCCCGTGATTGGGGAGTTGTCTGTCTGGACAACGAAGTGAACACTCCGCTAGAAATCGATGCAGCTTCCTCACCGTATAGATGACGCTTAGGGCTTCCAACTCTGATAAGGAATATCTGGACTCAGCAGGTGTGATCTTGCGGCTCACGTAGCAAATCGGATGGAAGATGCCATCATAAAATTGGCCTAGTACTGCAGCGATGGAGATCCTGCTGGCATCTGTCCTAAGATAATAAACGAGCCTAGGATTAGGCAAGCGGAGGATTGGTACATTACTAAACAGGATTTTCAATTTTGACAATGCAGAAATTAATAATGCATCTTTGACATCTAATTTTACAGATGCTTTTAAAACATTTGAAAATACACTTGTAATTTCCGCTAAGTTTGGTATAAACTTGCTATAGTAATTTACTAAACCCAAAAGGCTTCTGACCTGCTTCTTTGTTGTTGGCATGGTCAGGTTCATAATTTTGGTAATAATTCTATTGTCAGTTTTTAGTTGACCTTGTGAAATGACATGACCAAAAAAATCAATTTCTTGTAGGCCCAATTCAACTTTGCTCGGTTTTACAGTGAAACCGAAGAGTCGCAACCTATCGGAGACATGTCTTAGTTTCAGTAAGTGTGTTGTCCAGTCATCTGTATGGACACATATATCATCTATATACGTCACTGTATTCGTCACTCCATGAAGTAGATCTCTAGTTAAGCGTACGAAAGTGGCAAGAGCGTTTCGAAGTCCGAAAGGAAGAAAACGCCACTCGTAAAGTCCTAAAGGTGTTGAAAAAGCAGTAAGATGAATGGATTGAGTCTGCATAGGGACCTGCCAATATCCCTTAGTAAGATCTAATTTAGAAAAGATTTTGGAGGTGGACATGTCAAGAATAAGATCTTCGCAGGAAGGAATTGGTTCTGCGTCGATCTTAGTGACGTTGTTGAGCTTTCTATAGTCCACACACAGACGAATTGTTGAGTCTTTTTTCTTAACTAGGACGATTGGAAAAGAGTACTCAGATGTAGATTTCTGGATGATCCCACTAGCTTCTAAATTAAGAATTTCCTTATTTAGATTTTCTCTATAGCTGAGTGGGATAGAGTACGGCCTGCATTTTATAGGCTTAGAGTCCGAAAGAAGAATGGAGTGTTCGATTCTGTCCGTCCTACCTGGAATGTCAGAAAATATGTCTTTATACTCCGTCACTAATTCTATTAATTGTCGTCGTTGAACGTCTGTTAGTCCCTGTTCTATTCGTATGCTATCTAATGTCGCAGTCTTGTCTACAATAGGAACAGGTAGTTCCATTCCGTCGTCGTCTACCTGATTCAGTACGGTAGTGGTGCTAAGTGCGTTTTCTGTATTCTCACTAAGTGTATGGACATCGTCGGATTTGCCAGTCTCGCTAACTAGTGTAGTTGCGTTGTGTACGTCTGTCGTCTCATCACTAGGTGTGGGTGCACTGTGTTCGTCTGTCTCTACTTCTGTCTCTTGTCGTGAAAAGTAGGGTTTCAACATGTTGACATGAAATATCTTTAAGTGTCCGTTTATCGATATCTCATAGTCGACAACTGAAATTTTTCGTACCACCTTTAATGGCCCTTGCCATGAGGTCAATAATAAATTTCGTTTGTCTGGAAGTAACAAAAGTATGTCTTGATCTGGTTCAAGATCAATTGTTCTCGCACCTTTGTTTGCGTATTGGCGGTAGATTTGACCCTTCCTCTCCAAAGCTGCCTTAGTTATGATACACGATTTCATGATTTTATCTCGTGTTTCTGTCACCATTTCATAAGGTGTTTTTGGGGTTGGAATTTCGATGGAATTAGTTATTACCTGATGATAAATGGTTAGGGGTCCACGTGGGTTAGCCCCGTATACTAATTCAAACGGTGAGAATCCCGTGCTTGAATGGGGAATCTCCCGATAGGCGAACAGCACTGTTGGTAACAGTGTATCCCAATCAGCTGGGTTTTCTGCTGTTACCTTAGCCAGCATATGCTTAAGATCTCCGTTAACTTTCTCTACTATACCATTGCTGGCTGGATGGTACGCTGTTGTAAAATGCTGTTTAATCCCTAACATTTTTGTAAGGGCTTGCGTTGCAGCCGATATGAATTGAGTTTCACGATCGGATAAGATGGTACGAGGAAATCCGAATCGTGAGAACAGGTGTAGAAATACATTGGCAACGTCTTTGGAGGTGATGTATTTCAAAGCTACTGCCTCAACCCACCTTGAACATAGGTCGACCATCGTTAATATGAAGCGATTTCCTTTGCTGGACACCTGATTCAGGGGTCCAACAATATCTACCGCCACACTCTCAAATGGCCTAGAGGCCAGTGTAGAAGGTTGTACTTCAGCTGTAGGATGTTTACCCTTAGGTACTAGTTGTTGACAGACATTACAAGAACGACAAAATAATTTTATATCATTACAAAAACCTGGCCAATAAAAATGAGCCTGAATTCTGGCCCTGGTTTTGTCATATGCAAGGTGACCAGCAAACGGTGACTCATGTGCAATCTTTAGCACAGTTAGGCGGTGTTGTACAGGTAACAACGTTTGCTGAATCTCATGGTTACCAGTTGTATAATACCTAGTAAGAATACCATTACTAAGTCTAAAGAACCATGATGCGTTTTTTGTCACTTTGGCTCTTTCTTTCAATAATTTTAAATATGGAGACACACTAGGATCAGCTTTCTGCTGTTCTATAATTTTTTGTCTGGTGGTATCATCTGTGCTCGTTGGTGATAGCAGCAGTAGTCTCTCATCTTGTAGTGTGTCTTGATGTTTCATAGCGTCTGCTCTGGTTGTTGCATTAGCTGCATTTAATTTTTCCCATGCAGCTATTTCATCGCTAGTGCATTGTTTCAATTGGGGTAAGCAACCCAAAATTAAATCAGTACAAGGGTTGTCAAGTATTGCACAAGTAAAGGTACCAGAAAGGAAAGGAGTGTTAATACGGGCTTTGGCCAAAGGGTAAATTTCAATGTTACCCGAAAAAGTTCGGCATTTGACCGAGTCACCTGTATAATCATTTGGACTCATCAGTTCCTTTCTAGACCAATAAGGGTGCTGCCGCTGTCCAGCAAACATTGGCATGGTCTGTCGTTGACCATTGCATTGTGGAACACCAAATTGCCTCTGGAGGCTAATGCTGCATTTACACTCTCAGTTGAGAATGGTACTGTATGTCCACATTCTAATTTTCCGTCTGCATGAAATTGGTGACATCGCTCACAACTGTCAAAGCTCAATATATCGTTCACACAACACACATCTTCAGATTGGTTAAAAGGTAATTCATTTTCAACTTCACACTCAGTCTCACTACAACTATCAGAAGATGTATCAATCAAAATAGCATTGTTGGCTTTCATACGTTGGCGCCCCAGACACTTATTTGAATAATGGCCGTAGCTGGAACAAAAGAAGCATTTGACTGCACGCCTGTATGCAGTTCTTTTGTTTTGTTGCTTCTTAATGACATTTTCAAGATGTGCCGGGTAGTTAGGCGATTTATCACACATAGAATAAGTGTCATGCAAAAGTTGACAGTAAACACATTTCGACACCTTCTTATCTTTCTTGTCGACTTTATGAAATGGTTTTCTATTACTCTGATAGTTTTTAGGTTGGTCCTTTACAAACGAAACTATTTCAGAGTCGCTACTTGATGTCTTAAAAATATCTCTATTTGAGGAAAAATATGCAGAGCCTTTCTTTTCAAATTGTTCTATGGTCTCAATGTCTGACTGCTGCAGGAATTTAGCAAAAGGAGATGGTATAGTGGATATGACTTTATCCATTGCTATTAGATTAGCTATCACAAATGCGCAGAAAAACCATGTTTACTGTAAAATATGAGTCTATCACAGGTCCCCAATAAGCCGTAATACGTGCAAAAGAGTAATTAAATGTTTTGATAGATCCTGTATTCTTGGCTTGATATTCCAAGAAGTCTCCACAAAAGTAAACATCTTACAATATTTTAAAAAAATCATTATTTTCTTCTTACATATTATTCTGAATTCCTTAATGTATGTGATATATATTTATGTGCGGTTCTTTCAGCTTAAAGGAAAGAGTAGGGTACGCATGCACACGTCCTCTTCTTTAGTTATTTTTTACACCCCCTCCTCCCACTTTATCCCTCTTCCCCATGGATTATGTACCGTCAACTAACTCACACTGAGAGGGTTAGATTTTGCAGCTGTTTCCAATATGATAGGGAAACCAGACCCCGCCAAACTCCCTCAGCTGACGTTTACGACATGTATGGTAGATTGAAACACACACTATAAATCAATTCAAAACCACAGATACATGAGGTATGGTAGATGAAACTGTGATTACTTTCTGCTTCTCTTATAGGCTCCGATAACAAACCGACATAACATAGATATATGGCAGTGTTCTTTGTGTGACCGTAATGACCTGATTAGTATGTCATAGGGAAAGGAAGAGCAACATTTTTCATACACAGTAGTAGGTACTTACCTCGTTTCACACACGACGTTGAGTGACTGAGTTAAACACATTAAGTCGTTCCATTTGTATCCAGTCCACATTTCTATTTCCAAACAATTCTCGCCTTGTAAAATAAAACCAGATTATTAGCAATATATAAATGAACACAAAACACGGAACTTAATGTGTCCGTATTAACTCAAATCAGGGAAACCAGCATATGGGGATTTATAATCCCAAGCCTTCAGCTGCTAAATTGCGGTCATGCAGTTAACATAAATCAAATGTTTCGTATACTATATTTGACGAACAACAGACGATCACTAAAATGCACCAAGTTTATGTCAGTTGGGCCTTATTGCTGTCTGTAAATCATGTTAGTCGTTAGTCGCGGTTTCAACGTCACGGCAAAGGATTACCCCATACTGCTCCGTTCTTGTGCCAGTAAATATCACACACATTGTTAATCTCTGTCTCATGTTAAAAGTGGAACAGACAATAGTGCCATCAAACCAACATCATGCACATGCATGCATGCATAATGCCGCTGCCAGAATGCCAACATAACAGTCCGCCACTAAAATTACATTTCAACGTCAATAGAAGAGGTAGTCACTTGTAAAACAAGTATGGGGGTCGTCATTGTGCTCTCTGCATTTCTGAAAGCTGGTTCTTATTTTGGAGACACGGTCCCTGGGTCCTCCGCCCTGTCTGAAACATGCCTATATTTCTAGTACTTAATATTCTAATCCACTTGGAATATTTTTAATTATAATTCGCAAACATAATTTTTCTAGCACGTCTTATTAGTGCCGTGGCTGGATAATTTGTGCTGTTTAAAATACTCTTTCTCCTGTAGGAAGAAGTAGATTATTGTCTTTCTTGCTTTGGGCCCAACACAGTCTATGTGCGCTATTCCTGGTCTTCACACACAATGCTTGGTAGATACGAATGCTGGCTTCTTATCATGCTTAAGTTAGTTCCGCTTAAACGAGATTGATTCAAATGAAAACCTTAAATATTTTTTGGAGTGTAATTATATTCTGAAAAAGTTTAGAACAAATATATAATTTTTCAATGTAGTCACCGCTGAGTTAAATGCAAGTCCTCCAGCGCCGATAAAGTGCTTGGAATCCTATAGAACAAAATGCTCTTGGTCGTATGTGTAACGACTCTGGGTTCATAACTCCGTGTGTCTGACAGAAGTTACGTCGGTTTGCAACTTTCTACTGCACATATACACTTGCTGGGATGAAAGGCAGGCATCGTCATACTCCATCCATCCATCATGTGCCATGCCGGTAAGCGTGGGCGGTCATGTTCTGCCATCTCACCCGATCACCAGAGTCGTGGATCAGCTCCGTGTTTCTGTCTCGACTATGCCACAAGGCCAAGCCATCCAGGTACTTGCTTCTAGGTCTTCCCTTGGTCTGTTCCCCTCGATCTTACCAGTTGTCACCAAATTCTCCAATCCATTTTTTCTCATAACATGTCCAAAAAATTTTGACTGTCTACGTCTAATTTCTCTAATCAATTTACGATCTTCATTTGTTTCTTGAAGGACTTGTTCATTGGTCTTTCTGGCTGTCCATGGTATTCTTTGCATTTTCCTCAGAAACCACATCTCTACAGCCATCAGATGTTTTTCAGCCTGACTGCTGATTGTCCACGCTTCACATCCATACAAAAGTACAGGCTCAATGTAGCATCTCAACACTCTCTTTCTCGTTTCAATTGACATCTTTTTATTGGTCAATATGTTTTTCATCTTGCTAAAGGCTACTTTTGCCATGGCGATTCTTGTTCTAATCTCTTCAAGGCATCTCCCATCAGATGTTATTACTGTTCCGAGATAATTGTACCTGCTCACTTGTTGAAGAATATTCCCATTTACTTGTATATTACATTGTGGTATTTCGTCCTTCCTAGTGACGACCATAATCTGTGTCTTTTTACAATTTAATTCTAACCCTAGTTGTTCACTGTGTGTCACAATCGCATCTACTAAATTTTGCAGGTCCTGTTCATTGTCTGCAATCAAGACTGTATCATCTGCATATCTAATGTTATTGATGCATCGTCCCCCAATGTTGATTCCTTCCATATCTTCAATATTTCTGAAAATACTTTCACTGTACAGGGAAAACAGATCTGGAGACATTACACATCCCTGTCTCACACCCCTTTTAATAGGCTGATATTGGCTTACTTCATTATCAACTCTTATGGCAGCTTGTTGTTTCCAATATATGTTTTTTACAAGTCTAAGATCTTTTCCATCAATTTGTAGATCTTCAAGCATCCTTATCATGTTGACATGTCTCACTTTATCAAAAGCCTTTGTGTAGTCAATAAAGCAAAGGTGTAGATCTTTGTTTACTTCTATAGAACGTTCGATTATGTTTCTCAGTATATACACAGCATTTACTGTACCCTTGCCTTCCACAAACCCACATTGTTCTTCTCCTATTTCAGGTTGTATTTTCCTCCTAACTCTTTGCATGATAATTCTTAGCAAAATCTTCGTGATGTGACTCATTATACTAATTGTTCGATGTTGATCACATTCCAAGGCTCCTGATTTCTTTGGGATTGCAATAAATACAGAATTACATAACTCCTGAGGTATATTTCCATACTGGACCTTCAATATCCGTTGAATTTATATGGGTTTCATCATTTGACTGATAAAAATATACGAATAACAGAACGCTGCTCCTCTAAAAGTACTGGAGAGTTTTGGTCATAGACCACAACTTTATGAAGGGGAAATCCCAACTGCACCTCCCCGCGGTAGAGGATGGAAACACACTACGGTGTGGCTAACATAGCTCTGGGGACCGAGTACCCACCGGAATAAGTGGACAACTCTGCAGCTGAGCAGAGCAGGGCACTCACTTGTCCTTACAGTCGGAAATGGCTGTCAAAGGCAGAGGTAAAAAGACCACCATGTGAATGTGGAAGGCAAGGGGAAACCACCACATTATCTTCCCAAGACTTCATGGCAAAACATATATCAAAGTTAGTGAAGGACGTTAATGGCTGTCTTAGGGCATCCTCGTCCGGTAGGGACAGTCATGAGCCACAGGTGACACCAGACCGTCATCCAGCTACTGATGGCAAAATCTTAACTAAAATAAATAAACTTAGAGTAGGAACATGGAATGTTAGGACATTAAATGAGCTAGGAAAGTTGACCAATGTTCTAAGAGAGATGGATAGCATGAAAATGAATATACTAGGCGTTAGTGAGATGAGATGGAAGGGATCGGGCTAAATTATAGCTGACAATCACACAATAATTTATTCTGGAGGGGATACACATGAAAAAGGTGTAGGAATAATATTAGACGAAAAAACAGCCAAGTCAATTAATGGATACTGGTGTATTTCAGATAGAGTTATTATGGTAAAAATCAAAGGCAAACCAATAGACATAAATATTATACAAGTATATGCACCAACAGCAAGCAGTAGTGATGAAGAAATACAACATTTTGACGACGAAATAGAAATGGCGATGGCTCAAATTGGATCACAAGAAATAAAGATAATACTTGGTGATTTTAATGCAAAAGTAGGAAAGGGAAAAATGGAGGATGTAGTGGGGAATTATGGTTTAGGTACAAGAAATGAAAGAGGGGAAAAGCTAATAGAATGGGCAAATATCAATGATATGATAATCGGAAACACATGGTTTAAACACCATAAAAGACGACTGTACACATGGATAAGCCCTGATAAGAAAATACGCAACCAAATTGACTACATACTAATTAATAAAAGATTTAGAAATGCTTTAATTAATGTAAAGACAATGCCTGGTGCTGACTGTAATAGTGATCATGTGCCACTATGTGGACAAATAAAAGTAAGATTAAAGAGAGGGAAAAAATGGTTAAGAACATGAGACTTAATAAAGAGGTTCTGAAAATAGATAAAGAAATGCAAGAACAATACAGAGTGACTGTGAAAAATAGGTACAATGCAATAACTAAAATACAGAGTATAGATGAACAATGGGAAATGTTAAGGGACTCCATTCATCAAACTAGCAAAGAAGTATTACCGGAGAGAGGCAAAATAGCTAAGAAAAAATGGATGAATGAAGATATCTTAAAACTGATGGACAAAAGAAAACAGAGTAAAAATGACAAACAAGAATACGCTAAGATAAAAAAAGAAATAAAAGATAAATGTGGGAAGGCTAAAGAAAGTTGGTTAAACGAGCAATGCAAAAAAATTGAATTACATTCCATTAAAGACACAAAAAATATGCACAGACAAATCAGTGGGCTTACAGGAAGAAAAATAAGAATAAATACAGTGTGTTTGAAATCAAAAACAGGAAAGATAATATTAGAGGAAGATGCTTTAATGAAGAGGTGGAATGAGTATATAAGAGAATTATATGAAGGAGAAAGGGAAGAATTAACAGAAGATAGTAACTTAGAAGGTCCACCTATTCTGAAAGAAGAAGTCGCTGACGCTATGAAACTTATGAAGAAAGGAAAAACAGCTGGGCCAGATGAAATCACAATAGAAGAATTAGAAGTATTGGGAGAATTTGGAGTAGATATATTAACCAAAATGTTGAATGATATTTACAGCAGTGGATATTTACCCAGTGATATGCTGAAATCTGTATTTATAGCTATACCAAAAAGACCAGGAGCAATTGATTGTGAAGATTTTCGTACAATTAACCTTATAAATCATATCACTAAGCTTCTACTCAGAATCATAATGAGAAGAACCAAAAATAAAATAAAAATGGAAATTAGTGAAGAACAGTATGGATTTGTGGAAGGAAAGGGCACAAACAATGCAATTTATACATTACGGACACTAATAGAAAGGTCAATAGAGAAACAGAGAGACATATATTTGTGCTTCATAGATTATACTAAGGCATTTGATAAAATAAAACATGATGAACTGATTAAAATGTTGGAAGATATCAACACTGATGGAAAAGATTTAAGAATAATAAAGAATATTTACTGGAACCAAGTAGCAGCAATTAAAATGGGAAATAAAGAGGGTAGTTACGAACCCTAGATAAAGCTAGGAGTACGACAGGGGTGTGTCTTGTCACCAGATCTTTTCTCCCTGTATAGCGAAGTAATAATGAGAGAGATCAAAGAGATGCCAGGAATACTAGTTGGAGGTTATAATATAAATAATATACGCTATGCAGATGACACCGTATTGGTGGCGGATAATTCAACAGACCTACAACAATTATTAGACGTTGTAGTAACAGAGAGTGCAAGGAAAGGACTCTCCTTGAATATCAAGAAAACAGTAACAATGGTAATATCAAAGAAAATGGTGACACCAAAATGTGACATAGAAATAGAAGGGAAAATCCTTAACCAAGTTGATAATTTTAGATACCTAGGGGCATTTATAACATCAGATGGAAGATGTACAACAGAGATTAGGAGCAGAATAGGGCAAGGAAAAGCCGCATTTCAGAAAATGAAGAGTATCTTATGCAATAAGTCACTATCACTGAATGTAAGAAAGAGAATGATGAAATGCTATGTAGAACCAGTTTTGCTGTATGGCAGTGAATCTTGGAATGTAAATGAACAAATTAAGAAGAAATTAGAAGAAACAGAGATGTGGTTCCTGAGACGAATGTAGCGAATTCCTTGGACTGCCAGAGTAACTAACGACGACTGCCTGAAACAGGCTAACGAAACTAGAACATTATATACAACAATAAGACAGAGACAAACAGCTTTCCTCGGTCATGTGATGAGAAGAGAGGCATTGGAGATCATCGTAACAACTGGAAAGATCGAGGGGAAGAGAGGCAGAGGTAGACCAAGAGACGTGATGTTGGATGGATTGAGACGGTGGCATGGAGGAATATCAGCAGCGATGTTGATCCAGAAAACCAAAGACCGAGATCTATGGAGAGCCATGAACGCCTACGCCAGCCGGCATGGCACTTGATGATGATGATGATGCTCCTCTTTTATACAAGTGGAAATTTGGGCGGTGATATGTACATTTTCCTTATGACGTCACTGTGTTCATCTGCACAGTGATAAAACGTATCTAAACTCTTGAAATCATTAACAACAATATTTACAGGTTGCCTGCCAATTCATTGATTCATTCATTCAGTAGCATGTCCTTTGCAGAACCTCGCTCCCATAACAACCTTCCGGAAAACTTCTCGATCACAAGCAAGATGTCCCGCGTCCGATACACCATCTGGAGATCATCAGCCACATCCTGCAACCATCTTCTCTATGGCATGGTTATTGTAATTTGTATCACACTTTTAAGGTTTTCATTTGAAAACCCCTCGTATATTTAGTAAATTTGTTTCATGTTTTATTACTATGACCAATCCAAGTTAAATGTGTTTTTTTAAATGTCTTTGATCTTGCTCTCAGATGTATCCAGTAACAGTATTTCATTATTTATATTGCCACCGATACAAATAAATCATCTGTGTTGTATACTGTTTAGTGCTTGCCTCTTCTCTCAAACACCTTTAATGTTCTCTCGATCTCTTACTGCCTAGAGTGTTTTTAGCATTCTGCTAAAAGACCAAATAAAAATACTTCTACACTCGCGTCATCTCTTCTGTTTCAGAAACATATTTCACAGCTGCTTAGCTCTATGGACAGGGCATATCTGTGTAGTGTCATGGGCAGGGCATATATGCGTAGTGACATGGATGGTCATGTTTGCGTAGTGCCATGGCAGGGCATAAATGTGTTGTTAGTATTCGCTTACGCGTCCAGTATTCCTATTACCTTGTGTTTTGCAATGAGATGTTCTTTTATAATGTTTTATTAGTTTTTTTTGTTTTTTGTTTTTTGTTTTGTTTTTGTTTTTGACTAATGCAATCATTAAAATTACTTCAGTTTTACAACGAGTATCCTCTAAATTCACCTCTCCTAAATGGGCAAACTTCTGCACTTGTTCAATTGTTTGTCGCTGGCCTATAATATATGTGTTCTGGATTTGAATTGTACATAGAATTGCTTTTGTCTTTCTTGCTTTTAAGGAGAAAAAAGTAAAGCCCCATTTTGCATGCCCTGGCGCCTATTTGGCAAATGGTGCGAGCTCCATATTTGCATTGAGCAATCGGCCCTTGATTGCTGTAGTAGTCACTATCACTCCAGCCACTTCAAAGCCATGTATATTTCCTTGAAGCAATGTACAGTAGGGTTGATCGGAGAGTCTAAGCCAATTAAAAAGTAAATCCGCCACAGGAAGGCGGGTAACTAGAATATATATATATATATTCGTTTATACCGTTTCCGAGATTATTAGGCTCTCCCGGTTTCCAGTAGGTAAAAGGGCCAATGGCTTCCCCGTTTGAGATCCATCGCCAGCTTCCTTCACGAAATTGGTCAGTACCTCCCAGCCAGGTGAAGTTAACTAAAGATGAGAAGTTAAACCACATTACGTTGTCTGGTTAAACAAGAGAAATATCATAGTACAAAGTAACAAGAAAGTGAAGGACCATTTACACAACTAAAAGATCATTGAACATGTGACGCTAGATACGTATATTTATACATTGTTCTGACAGACGTGTCTGAAGCATTGCATAAACATATTACCGACACAACTAAACTCTGGTTAACAACTTTAGGACTAAACTGTGTAGAATAACGTATGTCTATTAGTATTTTAAGTCATGATACAGTGTGCAGAATGCCCTAATCTATATCTATAAAACAGAGTGTATGTGGCTTTGATTGTGTGTTTGTGGGAATTTATGTATTGGATGCGTTCGATAACGGTACATCCGATTGAGATGAAATTTTCTACACGTCTTCCTTTCATTCCTGTGCAACCGATTATAATAGTTTCTTAGTGTAAAATCTTCTACTTATTTAATAACATTTACTTTTCCATTTTCATTATATAATGTCTATATAGGAGGGGGACTTCACTCTAGAAAAGTTATTTCAAGGGGCATAACTTTTAATAACATTTCTATATACTTTATAGTCATATTGTTGGACTTACTTGCACTATTGTTAAAATCTTTGTCTATAGTTATTTTCAGGCATATAGGTTATAATAAATAATGATATAATCTTTAAGGCATTTTCAAAGTTTTCATAAAAATAATGCATAATGCATAACATTGTAACCCATCTTTTTCTGCTTAAAGAACTTATCAACTGTCATGTCGGTGATTAAAAACAGTTTTCATTAAAAATAATGAATGGTGTGTGGAAGGACATTCTTTTAAGTTACTGTGCGCCAGGAGCTGGGCGAAACCACGCCGGGTCAGATAGATAGACAGACAGACAGATAGTCGGGAACGGAAGCTTATTTGACTACTTATATGAATTAAATGACATGCTCCCCACCAGGGACTGCGTGAAGCCGGGCCGGGTCAGACAGACAGACAGATAGACAGACAGACAGTCGGGAACGGGAGAGCTTATATGACTACGTATATAAATTAAATGAGATGCTCCCCACCAGGGACTGGGTGAAGCCGGGCCGGGACAGACAGACAGACAGATAGACAGACAAACAGATAGTCGGGAACGGGAGAGCTTATATGACTACGTATATGAATTAAATGAGATGCTCCCCACCAGGGACTGGGTGAAGCCGGGCCGGGTCAGACAGACAGACAGACAGATAGACAGACAGACAGATAGTCGGGAACGGGAGAGCTTATATGACTACTTATATGAATTAAATTAGATGCTCCCCACCAGGGACTGGGTGAAGCCGGGCCGGGTCAGCCAGACAGACAGACAAACAAGCAGACAGACAGACTGATAGATAGATAGATCCCCTCCAGGGCCTGGTCGAAGCCGGGCCGGGTCAGCTAGTACTATATATTTTAAGAATTGGCAACTGGGTATCTCCATTGCGTGGGTCAATTTTTTGGATGGTAGACACCTCCTGCTTTCTTGAAGCATCCCTGCAACTACTCTTATTTATAAACCATTGTTCGTTCGTTCGTTCGTTCGTTCGTTTTTTTTCGTTCGTTCGTTCGTTCATTTGTTCATTCGTTCGTTGGTCCATGCATTTATAGCATGTCCTTTGCAGAATCTCGCTCCCATAACAACCTTCTGGAAAACTCTTCGGTCATAAGCAAGATGTCCCGCCTCCAATACACTCTCAACAAATAAAATTATTTCCGGGTTCGGTCAAGGATATGCACTACTGATGAGCTCAAACCAGAGCGAAACTCGAGTCTAGTGCTTCCACGTTGATGTGGATGGGCTTTAGGTTCATACCATAATACGATCAGTAGTAGGTTGTGCTCAATATTTAAATCTCAAATCTCGAAACAAACAAATAAATCAATTTGATTATTGCTCGCTGGACTTTAGGCTGCCTGGTGTGCCTTGCCAGTGAGAAGACCTGATCATTCGGGGCTATACCGATTGACGGATGTCAGTCGCGCGATCGGGCAATTCTTGAGCTATAGCCTACGATGGGTGGCGTTGAAATATTCTGTGTGATAATTTGGTCGCGTCCAGCGTGTGCCGCGTGGTCTAGTGGTTATACACCCACTCCACATGCCAGTGATTAGGGTTTATTTCCGGGTCCGATCATGCTTATGCACTACTAATGAGCTCAAACGAAAGCGAAACTAGTCTAGTGCTTCCACACTGACGTGGATGGGCCTTAGGTTCATACCAGAATACAATCAGCGTTGCCAGTAGTATGTTGTGCTCAATATCTAAATAAAATTAAAGTACTTCAGATTATGATCCAATTTCCTTCGATGTTTAGAGCTTGCAGAACGTCAGCTCTTTGTTCTTCTCATTGGTTCACGCTATTCTAAGATCTGTTCTGTAACATTTAAGATCAAAGCCCCGTTGTTCTCTTTAGAGATTGAGAAATGGTTCACGACTCACATCCTTGTGTTGCCACTGGGAAGACATGTGTTCTCAACAATGTTACTTCAACTTGTTTTTCTGTTTGGTCCTATAGTCTGTTAATAATGCTTTATCTCTGCATTGCCGTGGTCACTATGCGTCTGATTTTTCTTGACCACTAATCATTTCTAAGTATTTGTAATACTGGTATTGATGTCATTAAACTTTTAATCTGGAAACGCTAACAGTAAATTGCATTGAAACGATATATAACATTCTGAGACCTTAACATCAAAACAGCTAACATTACTGTCAAATAACAAAAACACTGTCATCTACAGACCCATCCAATCTGGTATTTGTGTATCTCCATTTCGTGGGTCAATGTTCTTGCTGGTCGACACCTCCTTCTTTCTTGAAGCATTCCCCCAACTACACTTATTTATAAACCAACGTTCGTTCGTTCCTTTTTTCGTTTGTTCGTTCGTTCGGCTAGCCGAACAGTTAACAATGTTGTAACATTCTAAACTGGCAGGCGAAGAGACGGCAGACGTAAAAAGAGTGTAGGCAATAAAGAAGTGAGGCAATTATACAGACGTAAAGAAACCATTAAGAGAGCAGGAGTCTATTAGAATATACAATCAAAACTAGAGACAAAACATGTTAACTATTCTTCCCAACCAACTTTCAATGCGGATGTTTTGTTTTCGAAAATATCCTTTACAGGACATTGCAGTCAGTACCATCATTTTTCAGCTGCTGTTGATGTCTTTGCAAGTTTTATGATCAGTAATTTGTCATTTATTTCTGAACGACCGGCTCACATACCTCCGTAAGTAACCAACGCGCCGCGATCAGCTGTCGAATCTTGCGCAGCTGTATTTCGTACGAGAGTATACGGGATGACGAACAACGTCGTTAACGCCTACACCAGGGAGACCGGCTTCATTGTGGATACAGCACTTTATAGTTATTGTCTCGAAGCAGAAACCGGCTCTTGATCTGAGATGTAATGACCTTCATATATTATAGACATTCACTGATGACGAAGCGACCAATCATTCCCTTATTCAGCAGGCGATGCGCCCAGGCGTTGACCAGTCCTGACACTGTCAACGTAATCTGCTACGATAACACAAATTTGCCCGCTGTAGAGGCACGTCACTAATTGAACAGTTTCAGTGCCAAACAAAACATTACGTTTGAATCAAACAAAGTTGAATGGTGAATAACGGTAAGTAAGGATGTGTCACAGTAATAATGTTGTTAATATGGTAGAAGACATGTTGTATTATAACGCAATGACAACATTTCGGCTATATATAAGCCCATGGCAGATACGGAGTGTCACTATAAACGATTAATCATCCTATGACACTTAATAAGTTCACAAACCAGCTTACATCCGCGTGTCTCCAGCTGTTGTGCCACCCACTCTTGTTCTGAGCTACTTTCAATTTGCAGTAGGTGCCCGCCAGCAGCAGTGCATATCGCCTACAGATAAAACAAGCATAGTAATGTGAACGTGTCTTCTCTTAGTGAATTTAAACACAGAAGCCGCAAAACAATTTAATTGCACGATTTCTTGCTTGGCATATTACAGTGCATCTCTTCAAGTGCCTGCTGCAGAGTTGTGTATCCTATGATGTGAATAAGAGACTAATTTGGCTGAAATACTAAATGCATAGTCACTACTATTGTTCGAAAGTGGAGTATATTATTTGTGACGAGGCGCCTTCGGTCAGCATCAGAATTACACGAGTTGGAAAGGAATTAAAGAGCCCGCAAGAATGTTTCTATCATTCTCTAAAAGAATAAACGTCCACGAGAAAATTATTAAAAACGCAATAGAAAAATACATAGTCACAAAGGGTCAGCGCTATAATTGTATAACGATGTAGATCGTAGATCAAAGCAATGTCTGGTCCCTACATCTGAGAAATTTTCCCTTTGATGTACTGATCAACCAGACATCGTGGAGCCAATCAGCGGAGACTAACGTGTTAGTTTACAATCCTGCGGTTGGAAAAGAGACATATTCCTAACACTTTGCCGCAATATAGGGAGATAAGATTCTCCGCCTTCCAGATAGGAGAGAAACACGGTAATAAAGTATGAACACATTCATGCCAAATGGAGATAAGAATGTTGGAAACACGGGAAAGCGAGGGTGTAACAGCAGATTGGAATGTAGTTATGACGCAACGTTCATTGCATCACTGCCAAAGAATGTTTCATTGTTTCAGATATTAGTTAGTTAGTCGCGGTTCCAACTTCACAGCAAGGGGTCGTCCCCATTATGCTCCGTTCCTGTGCCAGTGAATATCACACTATATGTGGCGGAGTATGGGTACATTTGATTGACAGATAAAACTACATTCTATGAGGAAGGAGAGGAGGGGGGGGGGTTAAAATAATTCTGGACTTAATGCGTCCCAGTAACCCGCCAAATGTGGAAAATATGTGGAGTTAAGGAAACTGGACATAAGTAATTATCCAACGTGAACAGAGGAGAAAGATGTGAAGAACGTCAGGAACGAACAGAATATTTAACAACCGACATGGCCAGCAAGACTTCAGATGCATTTACTATAGCGTACTAGGGAAGCCGGAATTTTAATTTCTGGTAAGAGATTATCCTCTCGTTTTGTTACTTCCATACGAAGTCGTGTGACAGAATTTTCTAGCTAAACTCAGATCTCTTAGGAGCAATGGATAGTCAACAACTCATAACAGGGATTGACATAGCCCAGTGAAGGGACCAATTTGGACTCCTTCAATCTGGCAGTGAACGGCTTCTCAATGGGGGAAGCATGGCCTATGTGCCCTCTTAAGTTATGTATGCCATAATATCATCATCATCATTATATTATCATCAAGAATAGCAATAATAAACACAGTTGTTGTATTTTAAACTCAGTCGTCCGTATAAATTCTAAATGTCGATACATGTTCGTGTAGTTTAAATATGTACACACATTGATAGAACATTTAGTGGGGTTTCTCACACATAGTCCAGGAGGAGATAGTGTCAGGGAGGTACCTTGCCTATGCAGCATTTAAGTAAAAGCCTATTCTGCATATCATAATTCCTCTTTTCTCATTCCTGGTGATACCAAGTACACCTAATTCTATTTTATTTTCAACTAGCCACTTCTTGGCCGTTTTCTTGAGTATCAGGGACGGTGTCTTAAATCAGCATAACAGATATTTGTTCCACGTTTTCTCTCTGGGGTGTGGGGTGGTAATTAGTCCCTTTTGATAGAGTTAAGGGATCTCAAACTACACTCAGAACTAAACACCAGTAGGAGAAAATGATTTTGGCTGTGTGGTTGCCCACCCGGGAGTTACTTCAGCCAAGTTGATGACGAAAGGTGAGTATGTTATTCACACGGTAATCTAAGATTTAAAATGAGGTCTTTGTGTCTGCGAACAACGGCTGGAATCGTCTAATCAGCTTGTCGATACATTTGAGCAGTTGATTATATTCCTTAAGTACATTACATGAATGCCTTCACTTTTTAAATTGATTGATATTATGCTATTATTACTAATAGGCAAATGTTCTCTGATGGCCGAGCACGACGATTTATGACCTATCGGCTGCACAGCTCTTCCCGATGATTGATTCCTTCTCTTTTCCACGCACTCACGGATATTTTCGGTTACTCGATTTGCTAATTGTCTGTCCGTTGATTTACAGCTATTTTAAGTTGATCACGTATTCGTTACACCGTCTCCTCAAAAAGATAGTTGAAGAAACATTTGAAGTTTTGAAGCCATAGATTCTGCGGGGGTAGGTTTTGGTGCCTGGCAGCGACCCTTGATGCAGCCAGCTGGATAGCCATTACATTTCAGAGTATGGTGAAAGGTATGTAGTCCTTCCTTTAGTTGTCGTCGGAGCCAATCTGTCTGGCTCGTTTACACAGGGTCCCTACCAGGCCGCGTGTCTATTGGATGGGTTCAAAGCTACTGAAATGTTGGTATTGGTCTGTTCTTGTTCCTTTTCGATAGACTGCTCTTTGGATGAAACCATTCCCTCAACGACGACTAATTAGGATGTTTAGGAAGGGTTATGTGTCGTTATGTTCATGGTCAATAATCAAAGACATTTTCTTATTGGTCTCGTTCATAATAGAGTGGAATGATACCGCTTGTTGTGTGGTCTCCGTGAATGTTAATATATCATACACATACTGATGATATAGAACCAAGTCGTTAATATCTGATGTTCTTTATTCTTCTAAGTGCGCTATACAGATGTCCGCTATGATATCTAGGGGCTTCACATGGCCATTCTGTCTATTTGGCAGTATGATTTTTAAAATTGGAATTTATTATCAAATTTGCGCTGCTGTAGTAGATTCTCGAGTTTGGATTTAGGTAGGCCTAATTTTACTTTCTTAATTTTTATGAGATCATAGATTATTAATTAAAAGTTTCGGCAAGCCATTTAGTCATCCTGAGTTGGGCAGAGTTGACAATCAATAGAAGAGGTCTAAGAATGACCCCGAATTGTGAAATTTATGGATACCAAAAAGCTGGGGGAGGATGTATTGATGTTCTATTATCCACCAATATGGCTATGAGC
Source organism: Cepaea hortensis (assembly GCA_963921405.1). NCBI lineage: Eukaryota > Metazoa > Mollusca > Gastropoda > Stylommatophora > Helicidae > Cepaea > Cepaea hortensis. The sequence continues at coordinate 23,434,060 of OY992879.1, read as the reverse complement.
AATCCGACTAAGTCTGCAGAAGATTGTGTTCGCTTCAAGATTTGTTCCAACCGTACTTCAAATTGAGCCTGCGACTCAACAACGTTAATACGGTTAGGTGAAATACGAAACTTCAATCCACAAAGAAGAGATTCAGTTTGTATTGTAGCTATATGCTAACGAGGAAAGATTCTTCACATATTTAGTCTTTTCCAAGCTTAATGATTTGTTCAATCGAGCCTTCTCTTTTGTTTTCAATTTCATATTGTTTTCATGCAGAACTTTGTGAATTTCAAATGACAACAAATATTGAGTATGTTGATAATTGCATTCGATGAACTGTTAATACGTTTTAGGTTAGTTAGTTTCAATTGAATATATGTGTGCCTTTAGAGTTAGTCATAGTTGTTGTTTGGCTGTAAGGCATATTCTATCAGCTCTCGGGCATCTCTTCTACTTCTTCTTCGGCGTTCTGAGCCATTGGGGTTCTTTGCTGCAGATACAATCCGTCTCCATTCGTCTCTCTGGTTGACCTTCTCTTGCCAGTCGTTGATTCCAAGTGCTTGTAGGTCTGTATATATATTATCTCTCCATCGGCTTCTTGGTCTACCTCGGGGTCTACGGTCATTTATTTCCTGAGTGTAAGCGAGTTTTGTTTCCCTATTATCTCCCATTCTTTCTATATGCCCCAGCCATTTTAGTCTATTAGCCTTCATGATACCAGTGATTAGCAGTATGGAATGGGTCCAAAGACGCGTTTTAAAACTTTGTTCTCAAAGGTTTGTAACAAGGCTTCGTCTCCTTTCGTTCTCGGGCATCTGCTAAGAAATGTTGCCGTTGTGAGGCATCCTTTACGAAACTATAATCTACAAACATGTACCGCAATTTTACATTTCAGTTTAAGTAATCAATCAAATCGCTTCACAGTTGATTGTGGGTGTGATATTTCATAAATATATGTAAATGCACACTTTCAGAAAGATTCATAAACTGTTTGTTTTAACATGTGTAAGCTGTTCGGATAAGTGTATAAAAACTATTGTGTTAAACATGTGTAAACTGGTGAGACTACAGCCTGAAGCACAATCATGCATTATATGAGCATAATTGGCTTTAAATATGTTGAATCAACATATACTTTACATTGAATGATGTAACTTCCTATGTCTGTTCTTCTTTATTCTTCCTCAAACAGCAACATATAAATATGTGTTACATTTGGCTGCCATATTAAAATGTCTGTCCTTACCATAAGACAGATAATCACTGGCACCTTGCCGTCTTGATAGACGATGGTTAGAAAAATGGAGTTATACCTCTCCATAACACGAAGCCTGGGCTCAATTTACTGACCATGTGTTGCCCATGCAACATGATAACTCTCTCGCCTAGTCAACCACAGGGTAACACCAAGGTAACACCAATTCGTTTCAAGCAAGACAAGCTGAGGCAGCTGCCGTATCAGTAAAGCGATGCTCTCGATGTCCACCTGTCGGAGCTTCCACCCAAGACCAATTGCCGAACACGGCTTAGAAACTGGTATGCCCTGCCATGATATTTAGTCTGTAGGTTGCATTTCCTTGCAATAGGGGGCTTGTACCCTCCCAGTTTAGCTAATCCGCCTGAAGCCGTAAGCACAATTCAGAGTGTCGGGTTATCTGTACACTTTGTCTGTAGGTCTCAAAATGGGATCTTCCCAGCCAACGGAAGTTAGCGAGGCAGGCGTTTCGAGAATGTAACCGTATCGTGCAGCCAGGGTCGTGGTTTGAGCTGGTAAAAGAGCAAATTTGTACGGAAGTTCGACAAAGTCTCGATAAGCGCCCACTCTCTCTTGATGAGTAGTGGGCCTGCAGTCAGTAAGCTGGTATAGCTTTTCGGCCGCGTCTAGCGTTCGTTGTCTTGAATGGCTGTGTGAGGCGCACCAAAATGGGATCTCCCCAGCCAACGCAAGTTAGCGAGGCAGGCGTTTCGAGAATGTAACCTCATCGTGCAGTCAGGGTCGTGGTTTGAGCGGGCAAAAGAGTAAATGTGTACGACCGTTCGACAAAGTCTCGATAAGCGAACACTCTCTCTCGATGAGTATTGGGCCTGCAGTCAGTAAGCTGGTATAGCTTTTTTTTTCGGTCAGTCCTGCCGGCGTAGATTAAAAGCTCGCCGGTAGGCGTCCGGTGGTTTTGCATGTATCACCTTATACCGGGAGGGCGCGCTTTAGCGATGCTACTCTTGGCCTGCGTGTGCGTGAAAGTCTGTCCTGTCAGTGGCCATATGCATTTGTGAGCTGATGAGGCTCAACCGTAAATCGGGAGATTTGTTCGTAACGTAGACGAACAAAATCTTCTGTGGGCAGTTTCTCGCCACATGTATGTGTGGTCTGTTCTGGCGGTCAGTCCGTCTTAGGCGATGGATATCGGGTTGATCATATCAGTAATCATACTCTCATCCGTTTGTCGCTACGCTTATCTTAAAACTGAAAATCAAAGGAATGACGGAAGGGCCGTTAGCACGAGACTCTAGGCTAGTGAGTCGCTATATACAGGGATAACTGGCTGTGTCAGCCTAACGTCTACTGCATCTGTGTCCGTCTTCCAGTCATCTTGCCATGCTCGCCACTGGAACCAGATGGACGCAGACGAGAGAGTGAGGTCGATGGAGTTGCGCGACCACTACCTCACTATAATCCAAACTAAAGCGCAAGTCATTCGTTCTTCATCAAATCAAAATATGTAATGAATGAATGGTCCTCATCATTCGTGATTGACGAACATCCATGGTAATCTTGATCTAGCATAATGTGCTGAGGCTTTCTTGAGACATGTAAATCAAAACTCCGTTATTTACTCAGTCACTAACAACAACAATTCACCTAAACGAACATCCCTTGAAACAAGTAAAGAGTTTCAAGTACCTAGGAAGTATAATATCATCAAATGTCAGATCAGAAGACGAGATCGAAAATAGGTGCAATAAGGCAAATCAACTCATTGGACAAATGGCACCAATACTAAAGAACAAACATGTATCAATAACTACCAAGAAAGCACTTTACAACACAATCTTCCTACCAACTCTGTGCTACCAATGCCAAACCTGGACAATGACAGAAAAAGAGAAAAGAAAAATCACAACAACAGAAATGAGGTTCCTGAGAAGAATACTCAACGTATCAAGAAGAGATAAGATCAGAAATGAAGAAATCAGGACTAAAGTGGGGGTTAAAGCAGCACTAGATTGTATCAGAAAGCAGCAAGTCAAATGGTTTGGCCATGCAAGTAAGTTACCAGTCAACAGCATACCACAACAAGCAATGATGTACAGACCAGATGGAAACAGAGGAAGAGGCCGACCACGTAAACGTTGGACGGAGGGAATAGCAGAGTCCATGGGAATATCGATATATGAAGCCCATAATCGGGCACTCTCACGAAGTTTATACTTCACCTCGACACCGCAAGATATAAGAGGAACATGATGAGATGAGATGAGACACACGTTTACACAGAGGCATCGAAACCAGACGTTATAAAGCGAATTCGCTTTTATATCAACTATCACCCATGCTGGAACAACCAAATATATGTTCACGACACTTGCACATTATCCAAATCGCACTTATGCTAAATCAGCAACTTTGAGATTAGATGATTGAGGAGAGTTGCTAATTTATCTATCCGAGGCCGAATAAGAAATGATGGTATCGGAAAGACAGTGGGATTAACACCCAGTGCCACATATATCGAAAGACAGAAGATTAAATGATTCGGCCATCTCGTTAGAATGCAACACAATCAATTACCAGAACTAGCTCTACATCAAAAAAGATGTCTGCTACGAGGGCAAGTATACGCCCGTGAAGAACATCACACGGAATGACATTATCCAGTGCCACCTATCGGACTATGGAATGCCAACTTTTTTTTTCTCCCAATGACGGCAAAAGTGGAAGATGATGATGATAACAAATGTAGCTATGTTAACATAAAGGAATAGAGATGACGCATTGAAGGACAAATACATTAGGTATCACTTCTTACCAAAGCCTCATAAAAGGACAGTTGCTCATTCACAAAGCGGTAGCAGGACCCCATGTTGTAGACACCATCAAATGCGCATGAGGCTGCCAGGGCAAGAAAAATATTACAAATAACGACACGAGATTAACTCACCCTGTACCAGCAAATTACTTGCTCCGTGGCGAAGGGATTAGGGACGCAGTTCGTATTCCCAAATACCCGCGTTCGAAACACAGCTATAGGCGAATTAGCAGCAGACAGCCTTGTGTTTGTCTTTTAATGAAATGGTAAGGTGCCGGTAGTTCAGAAAGCAATGGCAAACTACTGAATGTCAACTTGCTAATGAATCACAAACAGTCAAAACATTCTGGGGTTGACTGCTACATCTTGTAAATAATATGCAACTTACTTCTTTTTTTTTCAATTTTTAAATCAGCAAATCGTTATAAGCTGATTGGGTTGGTTTGGTTTATGAATCCTCTGGTTGATGTTCATTAACTCTTAAATGCATTTGTGTTCAGTTCGTCTGGGTCATGTAAAACGGTTTGTAACTGAGGGTGTCTGATGACAACTGACTGACTGTTGATGTTCACCAAGTCATGATGAAGATGATGATGATGATGATGATGATAATGATGATGATGATGTTGAAGATGATGATGATGATGATGATGATGATGATGATGATGATGATGATGATGATGATGATGAT
>OY992879.1:23386859-23426859 GCA_963921405.1 Cepaea hortensis | reverse complement strand
CACACACACTGCCCTCACCTGATCCCCCAACCAAAACTGACTCGCCACCCACAAACATTCCCCCACCAACCCACACATCCTACGCCCATCCACATACACATACTACCCCACACATCCTCTCCCCACCCACACCTCAAACCACCCATCCCCCAGCCACATCTCCATCGACAACATATTCCCCACCCATGCACACAATCCCCCACCAACCCACACATCGCACATCCACTCACACATTCCCAAACCATACACACACATCCCCACCAACTGACATGTCCCTACCCCCACCCCACACACACACACACACACACATCTCTCTAACCACCCATACATCCCCATCCACTAACACACACCCCACCACCCACACATACAACTTCCACCCACCCACACATGCCTTAACCTAATCCCCCACCACACAATCCCCCACCCGCACATCACATACACCTCCTACCATGCACTATTCCCAACCCACGCACCACACACACACATATCCCTCACCAACACATCCCCACTTACACACCACACACATATCCCCACCCAGATACCACACAATATTCCCACCCACACCCACACATATACCCTTACCCATCCACCCCACATACCCCCACTCACACACCACAAAAATCCCCCACCCACACACACATACCTCACCCACACAATATCCCCAACCAACACACCACACACCTCTCCCCACCCACACACGCATTCCCTACCCGTCCACCAACACACACTCACTCACGCATACATCCTCCACTACGCACCCACACTCCCACCCCCAACAACCCATCTCTCGATCACAATACTCCTACCCCACACACATCCTCCACCCACTCACACATCCCACTCCGACACATACATTTCCCTCACCCACTTACACATCCCTAAGCCACTCACACACCCCCACCCACACATCCCCCATCCAAACACACACATCTCCCACCAACACTCCCCCACATACTTCCCCCAACCACCACAATCCCCTACTCACCCATACATATACCCCACCCATACTATCCTCCACCCATACCACCACAAACATACCCTCCACCCACACATCATTCACACATCCCCCACCAACACACCGCACACATATCTCAAACCCACACACCATACACTTCTCCCCACCCGCCCTTGCATCCCCAATCCACCCAACACAATCCCCTACCCACACAACCCCGCCTCCTACACATACTTCCTCAAACCGTCCACACATCTCCACCCACATAAACACACATCCCCTGCATCCGTCCCATACACATATCCTCCACCCATACACACATCCCCCACACCCATTCCAACACCCCTACTTTCACCCCCACACATCCATCCACACATCCCACCAACACCCACAAATACCACTACCCACCAAAACCCACACACCCCAACCCATCCAAACGCATACCCCCACCCACACACCCACTACCCACACATATCCCCACACTCACACACATCCTCCACATACACTCACACTTCCTCACATCTAGACACATACAAAATGTCTCACGTTAGTATTGAAACTAGTATGAAGAAACTCCCACACTTTACTCACACATATACACTGACACTTGTCATGAGCAGTCTCATAAAAATGTTAAACATGGAGAAAAATGTGTACATAAAATGTATGTGACGTAAAAATAGTGATGCTCTCTCTCTCTCTCTCTCTCTCTCTCTCTCTCTCTCTCTCTCTCTCTCTCTCTCTCTCTCTCTCTCTCTCACACACACACACACACACACACACACACACACACTCACTCACTCTCACGCTCACACATTCACTCTTCCGCTCATTCATTCACTCTCACGCATTCACTCTCCCGCTCATTCACTCTCCCGCTCATTCATTCACTTTCCCGTTCACTCATTCACTCTCCCGCTCACTCATTCACTCTCCCACTCACTCATTCACTCTCACGCTCACTCGTTCTGTCTCGCATTCACACTCACTGACTCTCTCACTCAAACTACAGTAATGAACATTAGTTTATATTATGCATGATAAAATCAAATGGTATTTAACTGATAATATGACAGATGAGAATACACAAACATATGGATTCGCGTAGTACATAACATGCGTGTTACATGACATGCATCTGCTCAGCTCTCTCTCTCTCTCTCTCTCTCTCTCTGTATTCTTTCATATACACACACTCACACGCATGCACGCGCTCACACACATACACTAACACATCAACTCTCCCACTGTCTAACTCTCTAACACACAATCCTTACCACACACACACACACACACACACACACACACACTCACTCTCTCAATCACACTCTCTCACACATACACATACACATGAACGCATGCACATGAACGCACGCAAGCCTACATTCCCTCACTCACTCTCACACATACACGTACGAATGCATGCACTGACACATTCCCCCACCATTTCTCGCTCAATCACTCTCTCCACACACACGTATGCACGTGCGCACACACGCATTCACTCTCTCCCTCTCTCTAACACCCACTTTCTCTCTCTCTCTCTCTCTCTCTCTCTCTCTCTCTCTCTCTCTCTCTCTCTCGCTCCCACACGCACACACATATATAGTGAACAATTATAGTTAAACAATTATAATGAACAATTATACTGAACAATTATACCAGTAAATGAATTATGGTGGCATATAGTCGGTATGGATTAAGTATTGAAAGAGTTTTCGGTTAAATGTGTAGGGACTCATTGGAGTTTTCAGATCTGGAGGCAGATCATTCCATAAGTGAGCACCAGAATAGGCGAAACATGTTTTGTATAGGTCCAATCTAGGCTTTGAGACATGTAACAAATTTAGGCGCTTGCTGTTCATTGCATTAGATTGTATCAGCGGCAGAAGATACTCTGAGGTATTTTGAGATATAATTTTATTCACTAATTTGGCTTTGTTGAAAAGGAAGCGCTTTTGTAGTGGTAGAAGTCTTAGATGACTGTACAAATAATTACTTTCAACGTGCTTTATGCCAGAAACCAGACGAATAGCTCGGTTTTGTAGAGAACATAGTCGTTTTAAATTAGATTTAGGGCAACCATCCCAAACTGTGGAACAGTAATCGAGATGTGATTGGATATAGCATGTATAGAATATTTTTCGTGTGCTTTCGTCCAGGAAGTGCTGAATTTTAGCAAGTTGGTAAACTTTTTGTGCTATTTTCTTGGTAAGAGCGTGAACATGAGAGCTCCAGTTCAAATGGCTGTCTATTAAAAGCCCTAGTGTTTTATGTTCAGTCACATTAACTATAGGTAACGTGCCCATGCGGAGTTCGAGCGGTGATCCAGTTATGGCTAGTGTCTGTAGTTTTTGTCTGGTCGTTATTAGCATGGATTTGGTTTTGTCGATGTTAATTTGCATGCGGTTTTCATTGCTCCATCTAGTAAGATTATCAAGTTCCTTTTGTAAAGAATTCTCTAATTCACTACGGTTTTCTTGACTAGTATATATAGTACAGTCGTCTGCAAATAGATCACAAGTTGTATTGATATATAAAGGAAGATCATTAATATAAACTGCAAAAAGCAGAGGACCTAGTATTGAGCCCTGAGGCACACCAATATTAAGCTGTGTGGGTCTTGATAGACAGTTGTTGAAGGACACGACTTGTTGCCTGTCGGATAGAAATGACGTAATTATGTTCACCATGTTGGTGCTTGTCTTCATTTGCTTTAGTTTTCTAATTAAAATATCGTGATCTACCATATCAAAAGCTTTTTTAAAGTCTACAAACACCGCTCCACAAATTCTACCGTTGTTGATGTTTAAGTGCCAGTTATCGGTCATTTTTGTTAGAGCACTATGGCAAGAATATTTAGGTCGAAACCCAGATTGACTGTTAATTATTAGATCATTGTTAATTAAATGGTGTAACGTTATTTTATGAATGTGTTTTTCTAGTGGTTTTGATAGCGACGATAGTAAGGAAATAGGTCTATAATTACCCAAAACACTATTATCGATTGAGCCATTTTTAATTAGCGGAAACACTTTAGCAATTTTAAATGCAGATGGAAAGTAGTTTTTGGCCAGGCACTGGTTATATATGAACGTTAAGGACTCGCTAATGACTGGTGCAGCACAACGAAGAATTCTATTACTGATACCATCTAGGCCGTGTGAGTTTGTTGATTTGAGGTTCAAGAGATATTTATAAACGTCTGCAACAGACATTAAAGGAATCTCAGCGGGAATATTTCTGGTGCACTTCTCCTCACAGAATGATGTCAGTGAACTTAAATTACACGATGAGTCTGGTATTGAAGACTTTAGATTCTCTATTTCCGATTGAAAGAAACAACTGAATTCATCGCATCTTATAGAATTTGGTATTGCTGATTCTGTAGGACGTTTCTTATTGGTTAGCAAGTTAATAGCCTTCCATATATTTGTACTGTTTGAATTATCTACAATCAAATTTTTAAAATGATCCTTTTTTTATCCTACGAATTTCATATTTAACTTTATTCCTTAGTCTGCGGTAATTGATGAAGTCTTTATTTTTGTGTGCTGTATCTCGCTCTCTCATGATTTGCAGCACTTCTCTAGTGACCCATGGGGATTTATGTTGATTTTTGACTCGAACTTCTTTGATTGGCACGTGTTTATCGAACACATTGTAGACTGTCTTCGTCCAGAAAGCTAATGCATCGTCCGGGTCAGGAAGTTGGTAAACGTGATCAAGGGCTGCTTTTCTTAAGTCTTGCAAAAATAAATCTTGGTTGAATGCTTTATAATTCCTAAATTTGATACTTACATGTTTATGTTTAAGAGGTTTGAACCCAATTCTTGACCATGTACAACATACCGGGTAGTGGTCACTAACTGTACAAACAGGAACAGAACATTCAATAATATTATCTGGACAAGTAACATATATATGATCAATTGTAGTTGAGGATGTGTCAGTAACCCTTGTGGGACGGTTTATTAGTTGTTTGAAATTGTAAGAAAGAATGATATCGTCCCATGTCTGGTTGGATTTACTAATATCTATGTTGAAGTCACCTAGTATCATAACTTCTCTACCTGCTGTAAACACTCTATCCATCATTGTAGTGAAGCAGTCATACCAACTGTACCCGGCACAAGGATTCCTATATAGGTATCCAATGAGAAACGGTTGTTGGCTGGCTGGCTTCACCTCTAACCAAACACATTCTATCTCTACTGTCTCGAGATCACTTCTACGGGACCAGTTGAGAGAATTGGAAATGTATACAGCAATACCTGTCTCTAATTTTTTATTTGCATCTTTCCGAATTACTTTAAACCCCTTAAGTGAGATTTCGGAGTCGGTTATTTTGTCGTTAAGACGACTTTCTGTGATTCCAAACACATGGAACTGTTTGGACAGTATTACCGAGAGCTCAGGTAATTTGTTGAGCAGATGAAAGATGTTGAGATGGCCTATATATAGACCATTTTTGTTGAGCCACTGATCGTGATTAGCGAACATTACAAACTAAAAGGAAGATGTCGCTTGTGGTATACAAATTGCAGGGATTTTGAAACTTTATTTAGAAATAGTTACGGCTGTTAGAGGGGGCAGGAAAATGTCTTTGCTGGAGTGATATCATGAATGCTTGGTGCAGGGCTGCAGGATTGTATCGCATTAGCTGCTGAAGTTGACGGTTCCACTCATAGGGTTGTAGATTACCGTCCAGCGAGGGATTGCTATGAGTGTCACTGGAAGTGCCTACATTGGAAGCAGGCATCGACGGTACAGCACCATTGTTTAACGGTGTCCCCTTTGACATCATAGAGGGAGACTGTTTTACGGGCAAGGTAGGAAACAAAGTATCATATTTAGCAACATTTGGATTGGAGCTTGGGTTGCTATTCACAACATTGTGTTCCTGGGGTACAGGCAAGGGTGGTGTGGGAAGAGAATGAGTGTTTTCTGAACACTGAGAGATGGCTACAGCCGGAGGTGAAGATCGGTTTACTCCTGTAACTGAAACTGGTTCTAATTGTTGTGTACGTTCAGGATATTGGATATACGAAAGAAAATGTCGCATTCCATATGAATAAAATCAATCAAATACAGAGGTTCCAGTCAAATTGGGAATGAAATGAGAGTTGATGACCGAAATGAAAATGAGAAATATTTCGCAACGGTAAATGACATAACACTCTTATAAAAATCAAAGACAAGCGAGCAAGCGGTAGACAACGATACCAGAAGGAAGATAACATCAAGAGAAGGACGAACATTAGTCAGATAAAATGTACAATCAAGGCTAGAGAGAGAGAGAGAGAGAGAGAGAGAGAGAGAGAGAGAGAGAGAGAGAGAGGCGAGAGAGAGAGAGAGAGGGAGAGAGAGAGAGAGGCGAGAGAGAGATTGTGTGTGTGTGTGTGTGTGTGTGCGTGTGTGTGTGATCTATGGCAGCCAATCTTTATTGTGGAGACGGCACCTCCTTGGTTGAGATTCGCTAAATGTATATACTTACTGCCAACATCAACGGCACGCGACAACAGTATCGGGAAAAGTAGGCTTGCAAAAGTGCACAACATACCGATTCTGTATGTAACTTAGACATGCACACTTTAAGATAAAATATCTATTGATTTAAGACTCCTTACTTGTAGTTATGTTTCAGTGAAAAAGAGTGTGCACATATTTATAAGAGGTAAATGTCCTTGGAACAAAGCTCGTTAGTGGTCGTGCTTCTGTTATCTGAACTCTGGTCACGACGAGGAAGATGTTAAATGAAATGAGTGGGGTCATCATCCTTGCTGTCTTCGCAGACCAATAAGTACTTTTTATATTAAGCTGGGTTCATGTCAATGCTGTGGGGTTTATTTACTTCTATAGTTGTCCATATGTCTGTCTTTCTGTCTCTCTGTCCGTCTATCTCTATGTATGTCATTATGTCTGTCTGTCTATAAGTCTCTCTGTCTCTCTGAATGTTTGTATGTCTGTCTGTCTTTATGTCTCTAGATATGTTTGTCTCTCTGTATGTATGTCTGTTTCTCTCTCTCTCTCTCTCTCTATGGATGCTCCAAATCAATAACAAAATGCCTTTATTCACTCAAGAAAAGGGCAGTGAGTTTAATTAATGGTGAAAAGCTCACTAACATATCGTATCTACATTACTTCAGTTACTGCCACTCCACACACGGATACTTTTTAATAAGGCTAAACTAATTCACAAAATCCTATCTCAAAATGCTCCAAGCTACCTTTGGCCATTGTTCAAATATAACTCAAGACATAGCGAACAACTAAATATACTTCACGTCCCTAAACCTAGGAAAGAATTATATAAAACTAGCTTAGCATAGTCTGCCGCTCAGTTGTGGTACAATCTTCCACAAGAAATCAACGACACCACCAATCATTATACATATAGTCGCAACCTGTTCGAACACTACCTCGGTACAGACTACATGCCCCCTCCCCCCTCACCCCCACCCACACACACATCTAAGAAAAACAAAAACAAAAACAAGAACAATAATAATGGAAAATTATCTAAAACGACAACTAGCCAATAAATATTCCCACATGTATGGTACGTTACACCTTCCTTAGGTATTTATAATGCCCATGTTAAACATGGCCTCAGTTAGTCATGAATTATTATTTTTCATGCGTTTTAATGCTTATTGTTCTTTTGTTGTCTAAGATTAGCTTCATAAGTGGTGTTGAATGAAATAATAAAGGAGAGGAAATTGAGAAGAAGGGCAGAATGTCAGACGAGCCTGCCTGCCCAATTCTTAACTCTGGAAATAAAGTTTGTTCGTTCATCCGTTTCATCGTTGTGTCTCTATAACTGTCTGTATGTATGTTTGTCTCTCTATATGTCTGTCACATTTTCTGTATGTCTGTATGTCTCTCTCATTTTCTGATAGCATCATGTGAGGTAGCAGAGACGTCTACTTACACACTCTATTTGCCGCAGTCTGATATACAATATTTAACACAGTCTTCTACCCTCTATTTAACACCGAGTTTTACATTCTGTTTACCAAAGTCTTCTACACTCTATTTAACACCGACTTATACACTATGTTTACCAAAGTCTTCTACACTCTATTTAGCACAGAGTTGTACACTCTGCTTACCAAAGTCTTCTACATACCACGGGCTTCTACACTCTATTTACCACAGTCTTCTACACTCTATTTACCACAGTCTTCTATACTACATATACCACAGTCCTCTACACTACATTAACACAGTGCTCTATATAACATATACCACAGTCTTCTATACTACATATACAACAGTCTTCTATACTACATATACCACAATCTTCTATACTACATATACCACAGTCTTCTATACTACATATACCACAGTCTTCTATACTACATATGCCACAATCTTCTATACTACATATACCACAGTCTTCTATACTACATATACCACAATCTTCTATACTACATATACCACAATCTTCTATACTACATATACCACAGTCTTCTATACTACATATGCCACAATCTTCTATACTACATATACCACAATCTTCTATACTACATATACCACAATCTTCTATACTACATATACCACAGTCTTCTATACTACATATGCCACAATCTTCTATACTACATATACCACAGTCTTCTATACTACATATACAACAGTCTTCTATACTACATATACCACAATCTTCTATACTACATATACCACAGTCTTCTATACTACATATACCACAATCTTCTATACTACATTTACCACAGTCTTCTATACTACATATACAACAGTCTTCTATACTACATATACCACAGTCTTCTATACTACATATACAGCAGTCCTCTATACTACATATACCACAGTCTTCTATACTACATATACCACAATCTTCTATACTACATATACCACAATCTTCTATACTATATATACCACAATCTTCTATACTACATATACAGCAGTCTTCTATACTACATATACCACAGTCTTCTTTACTACATATACAACAGTCTTCTATACTACATATACCACAGTCTTCTATACTACATATACCACAATCTTCTATACTACATATACCACAATCTTCTATACTACATATACCACAATCTTCTATACTACATATACCACAGTCTTCTACACTACATTTACCACAGTCCTCTATATAACATATACCACAGTCTTCTATACTACATATACCACAGACGTCTATACTACATATACCACAATCTTCTATACTACATATACAACAGTCTTCTATACTACATATACCACAATCTTCTATACTACATATACCACAGTCTTCTATACTACATATACCACAATCTTCTATACTACATATACCACAGTCTTCTATACTACATATACAACAGTCTTCTATACTACATATACCACAATCTTCTATACTACATATACCACAATCTTCTATACTACATATACCACAATCTTCTATACTACATATACCACAATCTTCTATACTACATATACCACAATCTTCTATACTACATATACCACAATCTTCTATACTACATATACCACAGTCTTCTATACTACATATACCACAATCTTCTATACTACATATACCACAGTCTTCTATACTACATATACAACAGTCTTCTATACTACATATACCACAGTCTTCTATACTACATACACCACAGTCTTCTATACTACATATACCACAGTCTTCTATACTATATATACCACAATCTTCTATACTACATATACCACAGTCTTCTACACTACATATACAACAGTCGTCTATACTATATATACCACAGTCTTCTACACTACATATACAACAGTCTTCTATACTACATATACCACAGTCTTCTATACTACATACACCACAGTCTTCTATACTACATATACCACAGTCTTCTATACTACATATACCACAGTCTTCTATACTACATATACCACAGTCTTCTATACTACATATACCACAATCTTCTATACTACATATACCACAGTCTTCTATACTACATATACAACAGTCTTCTATACTACATATACCACAGTCTTCTATACTACATATACCACAGTCTTCTATACTACATACACCACAGTCTTCTATACTACATATACCACAATCTTCTATACTACATATACCACAGTCCTCTATACTACATATACCACACACATTGGCACCTTTCCGTCTTGACAGACGATAGTTTGGTACATTGTGCTTCAAAAAGGCTTAATAACTGTCATATGGCAATAACTACGATCCATGGCGGTGGCGAGTGTGGCTGGTAAGGTCAATTCTTGCTGCAAATGTTTTCCCACAGTAGGTGATGTGAAAACATGGTCATTTCCACCATTTTGCACCATCTTACGTCTCTCACGCTCTGTGTGTGCTTTATCTGCAATCATTTTCTCCTTTGTCTTTATTCCATTTCTGATAGTTGCCCTCCATGCAACACGTTCAGAGGCGACATGCTCCCATTGTGCATTATCAATGCCTGTATCAATCATGTCCCGCTTACACACATCTTTGTATCGTAGTAGAGGCCGACCTTGAGATCTCCTACCCGTCTGTAATTCACCAAAAAAGATGTCCTTTGGTATTCTACCATCATCCATCCTCCTAACGTGTCCTATCCATCTAAGTCTACGAAGACTGAGCATGGAATACACCGTCACACAACCTGATCTTTCCAATACTTCAGTATTTGTGATTTTGTCTTGCCACTTAATACCAAGTATTCTTCGCAGACACCGCATATGAAAGCTGTTTAAACGTTTCTCTTGGCGTGAGTAAGTTGTCCAGGTTTCACTGCCATAAAGAAGAGTACTAAGGACACAGGCTTGGTAGACGAGGACTTTTGTTTTGGCAGTAAGCTTCCTGTTCTCCCAGACTCTTTTTGCTAACATGTTCATTGTTGTTGCTGCCTTGCCAATCCTGATGTTGATTTCCTGATCGAGGGATAATTTGCTATTTACCTCTGATCCTAGATATGTAAAATGGTCTACTATCTCCAGTTCGGCGTCGTCAATAAAGATTGATGGTACACCATGTGCACCTTGTGACATAATCTGTGTCTTCTTTTTGTTAATTGTTAAACCAAATTCAGAACAAGCATTGGAGAATGCAGATAGTAGATGTTGTAATTATTCCTCAGAGTGGGTCGTAATCGCAGCATCATCCGCAAAAAGCAACTCTCTGATTAGTACCCTGCTAATTTTGGTCTTGGCCTTCAATCTCTGAGCATTATAGAGGCCACCATCTGAGCGTGAGTGAATGTATATACCGTCATTCTGATCACGAAAGGCATATTTCAGTAGAAGTGAAAAGTATATCCCAAAGAGGGTGGGGGATAGTACACAACCTTGCTTAACTCCACTCTTGATTTCAAACTCTTCTGAAGTTGAGCCATCAAACTTGATTATACCCTTCATGCTTGTGTGGAACGATTCCACAATGGACAGAAGAGTTGGTGGACAGCCAATCTTCTTTAGTGCTTTGAACAGACCCTCACGACTGACAAAATCGAATGCCTTTGTGAGGTCGATGAAGGCAATAAACAGTGGCTGATTTTGTTCCCGGCATTGTTCTTGCATCTGTCGCAATGAGAATATCATATCAATGGTAGACCGGTTCTGACGGAAGCCGCACTGTCATTCGGGGTAGACTTGATCTCCCAGGACTTGAAGTCTGCGCAGGACAATTCTGGCAAATACTTTCCCAACAATACACAGAAGTGAGATACCCCTATAGTTGTTGCAGTCGCTCCGATCTCCCTTGTTCTTGTACAGCGTTATGATGTTTGAATCTTTGAAATCCTGTGGGACTTGTCCTTCGCCAGCATAGCTCTATTAGCTGGTGGATCTGTAGAGCGAGGGTGTCTTGCCCACTCCTGATCACCTCTATTGGAATCCCATCCTTACCTGGAGCCTTGCCAGATGCAAGCTCATTTATAGCACACTTAATTTCTGTTATAGTGGGAAGTGTGTCCAGGTGGTCAAGAGTTGGCAGGGCCTCTATGGCGTCGAGGGCATCATCCGCCAGCTTGGTCTCACTTGAGTAAAGCTCTAAATAGTGCTTTACCCATCTGTCCATCTGCTGTTTCTTATCAGTGATGATTTCTCCAGTCAAGGTTTTCAGCGGTGCACTTCTTTTGATCGTTGGACCACAGGCTTTCTTTATCCCTTCATACATGCTTCTGATGTTTCCCTTATCACTTGCGATTTGAATGGACTCACATAACTTGATCCAATAGTCATTCGCACACTGCCTGGCAGCCTTTTGTACATCCTTCCTCGCTTGCTTCAGCTCACTCAGAGTGTTACGCGTTGGTCTTTCCTTGTTTCTTAAGAGAGCTATCTTCTTTTTATCAATCAAGGGCTGCAGTATCTGGCTGTTTGCCGCAAACCAGTCCTGCCTCTTATGATGCACAGTGCCGTAAACCTCTACCGCTGTTTTATAAATAGTTTCCTTATGTTTACTCCATTTATCATTTACTATACAATTTTCTGATGTATCACTGAAAGCGTCCTCAAGTTGCTGTTGAAATTCAAAGCACTTTCCATGATCGTGAGTGTTAATAATATTAATCCTGGGGCTAGACTTGTGTTTCGCTGTGTAGATTCTCTTTGGTCTCAGTCTAACCCTTGCAACAACCAAAGAATGATCTGTATGACAGTCAGCACTGTGGTAACTTCGAGTTAATGATGTATGGTTCAGATGTTGTCTCCGTGTGATAATGAAGTCCAGCTGATGCCAATGGCCGGATCTTGGATGTTTCCATGTGACCTTATGCATCTCTTTTGTTTTAAAAAAGGAGTTTGTAATACATAGGTCATTTCTAGTGCAATGCTCCAGCAGCCTTTGCCCGTTATCATTCATGCGACCGATGTTGTATTTTCCAAGGCACACTGGCCATGAACTCGAGTCCTTGCCCACACGGGCATTGAAATCACCGAGCATATAAATGTAGTCGGATTTTGGAACTGCCTTGATCGCAGAGTCTAGCTGCTCATAGAACGTATCCTTCACATCATCAGAGGAAGTGAGTGTCGGTGCATATGCAGTGAGAATGGTGGCAAATCCACAAGAGGTTGCCAAGCGCAGTGATAATAATCTTTCATTACCTCCAGCTGGGATATCAATCATTCCCAGTAGCGAATTCTTCACTGCAAAGCCCACACCGTGTTGCCTTTTTTCTGCCTGCCCTCTTCCCTTCCAAAAAAAGGTGTAATTGTTTTCCCTGAGTGACCCTTCCTCAGCGAAGGGTCACTCAGGGAAAACAATTACACCTTTTTTTACTACATACTACATATACCACAATCTTCTATACTACATATACCACAATCTTCTACACTACATATACCACAATCTTCTATACCACATATACCACAGTCTTCTACACTACATATACCACAATCTTTTATACTACATATACCACAGTCTTTTATACTACATATACCACAGTCTTCTATACTACATTTACCACAGTCCTCTATACAACATTTTCCACAGTCCTCTATACAACATTTACCACAGTCTTCTATACTAAATATACCACAATATTCTATACTACATATACCACAATCTTCTATACTACATTTACCACAGTCTTCTATACTACATATACCACAGTCTTCTACACTACATATACCACAGTCTTCTATACTACATATACAACAGTCTTCTATACTACATATACCACAATCTTCTATACTATATATATACCACAGTCTTCTATACTACATATACAACAGTCTTCTATACTACATATACCACAGTCTTCTATACTACATATACAACAGTCTTCTATACTACATATACCACCATCTTCTATGCTACATTTACCACAGTCTTCTACATTCTATTTACCACATTATCTACACTACATTCTATATACAACCATTTAGCTTCCGACCGAGTCAGCAAAAGATTGTTATCGCTTCGAGACTTGTTCAAACAGATATATGAAATGAGCCTGTGACTCAACCTGGTTAATATGTTTAGGTGGAAAAGACGCTTTAGGATAAAGTGGACTATGATGAAGACATATGTAGCTAGTTTGTGTCACCATATAGGGATAGAGGCCACGTATTGAGGGACAAACACTCCAGGTATAACTTCTTATCAAAGCCTGATAAAAGGACAGTTGTTCATTAACAAAGCAGAAACAGGAGGTTTTAGACACCATCAAATGTGCACGAGGCTGACATGACTAGGAAATATAACAATTAACAACATGAGATTGATGGTCCTTAACTCACAAAACAATTTGTGTTTAGTTTGTCTGGGTCATGTACACGCGTTTGTATCTCTGAGTTTCTACCGACATCTGACTGACTGTTCATGTTCACAAAGCCATGTAGATTATGATGATAATTAAGATTATGACGATGGAGATCGTGATGATTACCATTATTGTCAACTGGAATTATAGTTTTTCTGATGACATCTATCTGAATGTTGGTCTACACAACGTCACAAAGTTGGTGTTGATGAAGGTGATGATGATAATGATGATGATGATGATGATGAAGATGATGATGAAGATGACGATGATGATAATTACCATTGTCATAGGCTGGAGTTAAGGTTTATCTGATGACATCTGACTGACTGTTGGTATTTACAAAGTCCAGCTCACACTGATACGATGGGTACACACAATCAGCGTCACTGAGAAGCCTCAAGTTCAGGCTGGCTTGGCTCTTGGAGATGCGCTTCCTGTGGCGTTGATGACGTCGATTTTGTTTGCTTCCACAATCACACCCGAGGTAAACGATGCGATTGAGGCTAGATTCTGGGGAATGTTGGTGTTAGGTATGCCATAGATGGTCATACCAACCATCAAAGGGCTCAGTGTGGCAGCTTGGTCTCGTCGGCAAGGCATTGGAGTCTTCCACAGTAGGGGCCATTCTGGGTCTTGTGTAAAGAATGAAGAAATCAGCAAATGAATATTTCAGAAAATCAAAGCAATGTTTCCCGTTGTGAATTTGAATAAGGAATTCACAAACAATAGATTGCACATTTTATTGCCTGGCATATTTCGCTGCATCTCGTCAGGCACATACAGCAGAATTCACACAATATTAAGTAAAATAACTAGAAAATCCTTCAAGCTGAAATACACACATGCTCTCACAGTAATGTCAGTTGTCTACCACGATAATTTTTTAACTGACTATCATGTATTTCTCTTTGCACAAAACGGGTTTATGTAGATTAATCGCTATGGCTTGTGGAAACTTAAAAAGCGACTATGTTGTGAATTAACCAATTCGCGAAAGACACTGTCTTTATCAATCGCATGGCCTTTTTCCAACACAAATTGGCGAAGCGGGAAGTTTGTGGTGTGTCGGTCTTGCTAGGGTACAATTGCTAGTATGTAGTATCTTGTCAATCCAATTAGCTATGTGTTCAACCACTCTGTTGTTCAACTGCCGCTCTGTTCTGCCAATGGAGGTAGATTGGCACCTACATATAAATTGGTAAATGCAATTGGACATGGCGTACAGATGGACATATTCTGTAACGGCTGGAGTGGGAATAGGTGTGGTACTGTACCTAATAACTGGAGTTGCAGAACAGAATGTACGGCCGACTGCTGTAATGAGCCGGTCCGGTAGACGTTTCATTACGTCATCCCCTCGAAAGGTTAGCTGGATAAATACCTTGAGTTTAAGGAGTGTAGTTTCGTCTGGTTTTGGTTTGGACTATATAAATTATCAACACAGACGAGTTACAAGCTGCATCTTTCCAGGCCTTTATAAACATGACACATAAAAACATCTCTCTGTCTATGGACCATTCTAGGTATCTTCTTCTCTGCTTTCTCCTTGTTCTCTTTCCATTGATCTTGCCAGTTATCACCAAAATGTCAAATTTATTTCTTCTCATATTGTGGCCATAACAATGTGAATGTGCTCGTCTAATTTCACTAATCAGTTTACGGTTTTCATTTATTTTTTGTAGGACGTGTTCATTGGTTTTTCTCTCAGCCCATGGTATATTTTGTATTTTTCTCAGAAACCACATTTACACAGCCATCAGATGTTTTTCGGTTTGGCTGTTCATTGTTCAATCTTCACATTCATACTAATGAACAGGTTCTATATATATATATATATATATATATATATATATATATATATATATATATATATATATATATATGTATATATATATATATATATATATATATATATATATATATATATATATATATATATGTTGTTGTTGTTGTTTATCCATCAAGAATGATGATGACTATTCATTTCATCTAGTGGGGTTGAAAGTATGGAGCCGTGAGTTCTAAGATGGCTGATAAGGCCTATTTTGTCTCGAAATCTTCTTCGACAATGTGGACAAAGAATGCTTGACGTTTCTGGAGGAGGATTATCTGCAGTGGTTTTTCTGTTCTGTCTTTTCTTCACAGCTCTTGCATTCCTGGTTGGCTCACAAGTGACTGCACCCTTGCGTAATGTTGCACGCCACGAATTTCGGTCTCTGGCTGCAGTCTCCCAGGTGTCATGATGAATTCCAAAAGCATTCAGTGAGATTTTCAGAGTGTCTTTAAAACGTTTCCTCTGGCCGCCTTGGGAGCGTTTACAACAACGCAACTCGCCGTAAAAAATTCGTTTAGGGAGCCTGTGATCTGGCATGCGAGCCAAGTGACCAGCCCAGCGAATCTGATTCGTCATTAGTAGAGTGTGGATACTGGGATGGACGCTCTTTCTAGGACTTCAGTGTCTGGGATCTTGTCTTGCCATTTAATCTTCAGTAACTTCCTAAGACAGACTGTGTGGAAGTGGTTTAATTTCCTAGCGTGCCGCTGATAAACAGTCCAGGTTTCACAAGCATATAGCAGTGTGGATAATACAACTGCTTTGTAGACTTTCAGCTTCGTTTGCAGGCTTATTCCATTTCTGTCCTATACATTCTTGTACAGTCTGCCAAAGGCCGCGCTTGCCTTGGAGATTCTTGCATTCACTTCATCATCAATTGTGGCAGTTTGTGATCAGTGTTGCCATCTCCCTTTGATGAAAAAGCACCAAAATCGACCCAAAAAAGCACTAAAAAGGACTTATTTTTTATAAAAGGAATTATTTTATATTTAAAAAAAAAGCACCAACTGTTTTTAGTACAAATGTAACAAGGTAGCACAGTATAATTTATTATTATCACTTCGTATTACAATGAAGTTTATTCCAGATCCGCCAAATCCCAATCAGAACTACTTTCGAGCCAAAAAAGCACCAAATTGCAATACTATTTTTTGGGACATCACAAAAACAAGCACTGGTGCTATTCATTCAAAATGTTATAAAGGAGCACATTATAATTTATTATTATCACTGAATATTAGAATGAAGTTTATTCAAGATTTGCCAAATCGCAGTCAAACAACTCTTCTTCAGTTTCTGTAGCTATTTCCTGTTGTGTTTGCTCCTGCAATGATGAGGATGAGGAGGATGATTGAAAGAAACATGTATATGCCTCCTGTGATCCAATTTTTCGCAGAATATCCTTAGGTAGTTTATAATCATGACAGCATTTGCCATATCTTTTCATTCCATATCTAATAGTCAAAACAGCCGTCAAACTCTTTATGCTAAGTCTATTCCGCAATTTTGATTTTATAACTTCCATCTGACTGAAAATATGCTCCACGTCCGCATTAGAATGAGGTAAAATGAGCACAATTAAAGCTAAATCTGTAAGATCTTGGAAAGGATTTTCACCGGTGGCATCCCTGTATGAGGCTATTTCTGCCCACAGTCCAAGTGTGTCAGAGGTCTGTGTCCACTGCATATGATGAAGTTTTCTCTAGTCCACTGCATATGATGAAGAAACTTGTAGTCTGCTATTTCTTTCTCAAACTCATAACCTAGATTGGGATTAGGATCTAAATAATCTTGAATAGCATCACTTTCTGTTATTTTTTTCCCAGGAATAGCAATCTTTGAACTGATAGAATCAATGAGCTGGACAAGATTGCTGAGTAGATTTGTTGGATCCTGTATAACTGCTTCGAATTTCTTATTCACACTTTGAACTTCTCCGAGAATATGCTTGAGAAATATGAGATACACATAGTTTTTCATGTCGCTAAACATAGAATGTAGAAGTTCTGCTGTATAACAGCGCTCGTTGACTCTTACGATATCAAAATGAGTTCTGAGCTCGACCCACTGTTGCATAATTCTGACAATGGCAGACTGAATGGAGATCCATCGTGTCTGGCTTAATTGAACAACCTTCAGCGGATATTGTCCATCATTTATTGAAGCAAAAAAGCTCCCTGTACTTTGCTTGATGAAGACTTGAGTGAGAGAACCAGTCATATGTTTCTGTAATCATGAACTCTATGTTCCTGGGCAGACAAGCAGCTGCAGCCTGTGACAATGCCAGCTGAAGGAAATGACATACACACCTAACTAGTACCAGATGAGAAACTTCGGATTTTAATTTTGTATATACTCCATTTTTTACACCTGTCATGACAGATGCACTGTCAGTGCCGAGTGCAACTAGTCTTTGCATCTCAAGTCCATTCTTGTTTTAATAATCTTTTAACGCATTGCATATTGCCTGCGTGTTGCAGTCACTCACTTCAACTAAATCGTATTAAAGGGAGTTAAATTAGTTGAATATTGCGCGGTAACGTACTAAGACTGTTTTACCCCCTCGCTTCAGTTCAAATTCGGCTTTTTAGTGTTCCCAAAATGATTTTTAAAGTAAATTTTACCCACCCCAAAAGAGCACCAAAAAGCACCAAAAAATGTTTGTTAAGCACTAAATTTACGCGGCCGCGCTAAACGGAAAATTTCGCACTACCTGACATGAAAAAGCACTAAATTTAGCGCGAAAAGTACTAAAATGGCAACACTGCTTGGTACACAGTGCTGCCAAGATATGTGAATTTGTCCACAACACTTAGACTATGACCATTTACTTTGATATTCGGCACAGTGTGATTATTCCCTAGAGCTGGCTGGTACATAACTACAGTCTTCTCCAAATTGATATTAAGCCCAAAGTTGGCACAGGCATGTGAGAAAGCTGAAACATTATGTTGCATGTCCGCCTCTGAGTTGGCGTATAGAGCGCAATCATCAGCAAACATGAGCTCTCTGACGGTGTCGCTGTCAATTATATATATATATATTTCGGAGCTGCTCACAATATTTCACAACCAATGAGTGAGGCTATAGCGTGTGCAAAATGAAACCATGCGAATATTTCTGGCCTGTACAAGAAAATCGCCTATTGTGTGCATGAAATATATACTCTTTTGACTTCATGGTGCATCGTTCAGGGTGCTATTGGCCAGACTGGGTACACAAACATTCAAATACAGAGGTCCTAGTTAAATTGGGGATGAGATGCGAGTTAATGAAAGAAATTTAAAAAAAACACATGCAATATAAATATTTCGTCACGTTAAATGACATAGTTAATTGCATATCCTTTATAAGACGTAGCAGTCAACCACAATTTTTTGGCTGTTCGTTATTCCTGGGAAAATATACGATCAGTAGTTTGCCACTGTTTTCTGAACGACCTGCACACATACCATTTCATTAAATAAAATAAAAAACCTAACGCAAGGTGGTCTGCTGCCAAATCGCCCGCAGCTATGTTTCGATCGTGGTATGCGGGATTACTGTCAGAGTCTAATGTATTGCCAGCAGAGATGCAGGGACATCGTTACGCCCGCCAGGCGAATAGTCCCTAGCGGGGATGCTGTAACATCGTTACGCCCGCCAGGCGAGTATTAGTTACCTGCCTGCGAGGTTGCCGGCTGACGAGACAGCCAGAGGTCAGGCAAGGACAAAGCAGGACGCACGCAGGCCTCGTGAAGCCACTTCAGGTGGGCAGGCGCGTTGCGAGAAATAGCCAGGCAGCTCTAGGACTCGGACTCGACTGGACGTATGATGGGAGAAAGGCTTGTGTAGTTCTGTGGCCCGAAAGTCGAGTGCTTGTACATCTTGTGAGACTGATTGTAAGCTGTGGGTTGCTTGTAAGTGTATTGTTATAACTTATGTATTGTGATGATCATCTCTAGATCGTGATCTGTAAATAAATCCATCGAAACTTCGTGTCGTTGAGTCTCAAGTCAAATCACGTTGTATTTGTACTGTCTCACATGTGTAAGGTTAACGAGCCAGGTTTAAGACCCTGACATGTGTGGACGTGGTGGACGTCCGGCTTTAAAATGAACGTGGTTTAAATAATTAACATTTAAAACCTAGATTTGTGAAATTAGAAAATTTTGTCCAACTTTAGAGTACATTTAAATGTGATTGTGAAGGCTCATTTTGATATATATTATTACATTGTTTAAACATGGAGACTAAATGTGAACGTACAGTGCATACATATTGTTTGATCTTGTAAACGTGTAAAACATTTGTGATTGTGAAACTTGTCACCGTTTTGACCTTGTCGACATTGTGAAGTTGTCGCCATTGTGACATTGTCGCCATCTTGTAAACTTGATGTCTATGTCCTTACTGAATGTCATCTTGATGTAAGTGAGGTGTCATCAATGTTGTAGAGTGTTGAGATATAGTCAGCTTGTCTTTGTAAAGTGAATTGTGTAAAGCAGAAAGTTTCTGAAAGAAAGTAACTTGTGGTTTTGAAAAGAAAATTGTTGACGGACAACATTACGACCTACAATTACACTCAACGCCATACAAACCTAATCAAAACTTAGTGACAAGCATACACACCACATTAAATAGGTGCTAATTTATTTCCTCCAAAAACAAAGCAGGTTTTCTGTGCCATCTGAAACCCTTGCCCGTAGAGGTCATTGGTGTTTTGAAGTAGCGACCCTACAGTTCCTACTCCAAATTGCAACCGTTCTTCACCGCATCCAAGACACTTGAGTATATTTTTCTTTCTATATACTTTCGGATGCAAATTTAGGCAAATATTGTAAATAGAACAAAATTGTAAATTGTTCACTTTACTAACAAATTGTAACAAATTGTGTATCTGATATTTCCCATCATGTCTTCATTAAATGATTTCATCGATATGGGGTTGAAGTTAAAGTTAACAGGTGATGAGTTAACGAAGTGGAGTGAAAGAAAATACTCTGAACACCTCCTAGTACAGGAAAAAGCTAATGAACGCTATGAAAGAGCAGCTGAAAGAGATGCCAAACAAGCAGAGTTAGATAGTGAACTGAAAAAAGCAGAGATTGAAAGAGCATTAAAGCAGGCAGAGATGGACGCAGCCTTAAAGCAAGCAGAGATAGCAGCTCAAAGTAAGCGAGAAGAACTGGAAATACAGCTAAAGATTAAACAACTTGATACTGAGACTGCCATAAACAAAGAGTCTAAGAAATCTGAGAGACTGGAGAAAGAAAACCAGTACAAGAAATATCAAGGTATCGTAAGAAATTATACATCGGGTGACTACATTGCAGCCTTCACCCAAAATTTTGAGACTTTAATGGACCATTACCAGGTCCCATTGTCTGAATGGAATATAATGTATATGAGAAGTTTATCAGGGGAGCTTCTGAAAGTCATAGAGACTATCCCCAAAGACCTCAGGAAAGATTACCATTATCTAAAATCAAAGATTATGGCACATTTTATGTTAGATGAGGCAGGTTACAGAGAACAATTCAGCAAGTTGAGCCCCAAACCGACTCAAACGTTCTCTGACTACCTCTGCTTAGTCCGAGATATATTTACCAAATGGACTTCAGCAGCTAAAATTGATAAGAACTATCAAAAGTTAGAAGATCTTATCATCAGAGATAAAGTCATTTCATCCATTCCATCAGCATTTTCAAAGTTTTTGCAAGAGAATGAATGTACGAGTGTAGAGCAGATTGAGAGGCGTGGTTCGGCTTATTACACAGCCAACAAACATTGTTTTGCCAGTGAAGCTACTGAAACTAATTTTGTAGCATCGGCTAACTATGACAAACCCTATAGTAGGCAAAAACCTTATAAGCCTACATCTGAGAAGTACAACCAATGTAACTATTGTAGAATTTCACATTATCAAGGTGAGATGTGCGACAAGAACCCCGCATATCTTACATATTTACAGAACATTGTAAACAGACAAGATAAGGAGCGTAAATCCTTTAGAAATTTGCGTAAATGTTTTCTCTGTAAGGCGTATGGACATTATCGCCATGATTGTAAAGGTAGGCAAATGACAAAGAAAGCCAATGCCGCCTTATTTGATATTTCATCATCAGATGAAGAGAAATCAGAGAAACACCCTGTGAACTCAGCACAGGCTTTTAATATGTTTAACGCAAATAAATGTACTGTTTGTAATACCTTTTATGAAGATGGTATTTTAACATGCGGCCACTCCATCCCTATTGCCAATGAAGAAGCTAATTTGGTAGTAGATTCAAAAGGCAGAATAAACATCCATCAAGGATATGTGAATGGCAAGCCTGCTACAGTCCTTCGGGACACGGGAAGTTCACTGATTGGACTGAAGAGAACGTTCATAATGCCTACAGACTATACAGGCAGGCACGTAACATGCAGAACATTCTCTGGCAATATTGAAAAGTACCCACTAGCATGGGAATATATTCAAACACCTTTCCTCACTGGGAAAGTAAAATGCGCAGTATTAACAAACCCGGTGTGTGATATTATAATTGGAAATTTACCAGAGGTAAATGATATGCCTCATGACATAACATCTCTTTGCATTAATGAGATCACAACATCACCATCAAATGTCATCATTGATAATGTTGTACCACCTAACGAATGTATGGTAGCTAATGTAGCACTAGGATCTCATGACATCATTGATAATACTGTTTTATCACCATCTGATATCATTGAATGTGTGAACGCAGTAACCAGATCTACTGCTAGAATGCAAGATGAAATTAATCAAACTGAGGCTATAGAAATGCTTAGCCCAGTATTACTACCTCCTAAAACCATGAAGGAGACTTTTGTAACAGCCCGAAAGGCTGATCCTTCATTGTCAAAATATTTTAATCTGATCGTCCAAAAGCCAAAGTTAACCAAAAATGCAAGATGGCATTTTGCTTTCAAAAACTGTATCCTCACCAGGTATTATACCAGAGGTGACACTACAACAGAGCAAACTGTTTTGCCAATTGAGTGTCGTAAGCAAGCCTTACATCTTGCCCATGATATACCTCTTGCAGGGCATATGACATACGCTAAGACCAGATCAAGATTATTATTACAGTTTTATTGGCCCAAATTCTGCAATGACATCAAGCAATATTGCAGGAGTTGTGACATCTGCCAAAAACTTGTAATGAAAAGTAAAAACCCACAGGCAAAGTTACAAATTACTGACTTAGCCAGTCGACCTTTTGAGAAAATATCTGTCGACATAGTGGGCCCTCTTAATCAGATAACAACAAGAGGGAATAAATATATGTTAACTATTATTGATCAATGTAGCCGCTGGCCGGAAGCGTTTCCGCTAAAGAACATAACTGCCAATGACATAATGGAAGTTTTCTTCCATATATTTTCACGGATAGGATTTCCAGACACTATCCAATCAGAGAGGGGAACTCAGTTTATCGCCGCATCTACTCAAGCTTTCACCAAAATGCTAGGAGTGAAGCAATGTTTCAATTCCCCGTACCATCCTCACTCGAGTGGAATTATAGAAAATTTTAACGGTGATTTAAAGCACATGCTTGCTAAAGTCACGCAAGAGCACCCCAATAACTGGGACGTATATTTACCTGCTATTCTCTTTGCCTATAGCGAGGTGCCACATGCTAGTACAGGTTTCTCTCCTTTTAAACTTATCTATGGTGCCAAACCACGTGGCCCATTAAGCATCTATCACCAAATGTTAACTGAATCCACTCCTTTACTCAAACCCATATCATCATACGTATACGTTACATCATTGCGTGAAAGTATCATCAAATCTTGTATAATTGCAAAGGATGCACTAAAATTATCTGGTGCTACATATAGACAATATGCTGACAAAGGTAACAGGACAATAACGTTGACACCTGGACAGGACGTTCTTCTCCTCCTAACTAGTGACAGACACTTATTGACTGATTCTTGGCAAGGACCATTTAAAGTGACGAGACAGATTTCACCTGTAGACTATGAGATCCAAATAAAAGACAAACACAAAATATTCCACGTCAATATGCTAAGACCATATTACAACAGAGACAACGAACAAGACGATACAACAGCATGTACAGTGATAATAGGCCATGAAGATGACGAGGCTAGTGACGAAATTCCAACACCTGCACTAGACACGACGAACTGCTTGAAGGAAATTAAAATCAACCCAAAGTTAACTCAAGCAGAAACAGACAGTTGCAAACAGCTCATACAACAGTACAACACCATTTTCTCCAACAACCCAGGACAAACAGAATTAGTACAACATCACATCACACTCACGTCAAATACACCCATAAAATGCAGACCATACACCATTCCATTGCATTACAAAGAAAATTTACATCAGGAGATCATCAGCTTAGAAAAAAACAACATCATTAGACGATCCCAATCAAATTTCTCATCTCCAATGGTCATAGTACGCAAAAAGGACAACACAATAAGACTCTGTGTCGACTATAGGAAATTGAATAAGATAACTCTTTTAGATTTAGAGCCAATGGCAAACGCTGAAGATCTATTGACAGAACTGACAGACGCTAGGTTCTTGACGAAGGTAGACATGACGAAAGGTTACTGGCAAATAGCAGTAGACGAACAGAGCAGACATTTGACAGCCTTTGCCACACCTTGGGGACTGTCCGAATGGTGCAAACTTCCATTTGGGCTAGTCAATGCCCCAGCAACATTCGTACGTATGACACGACTTCTACTAGTAGACATTCCGAATATTATCTGTTACATAGACGACATTTGTGTTCACACAAAGACGATGACGGACCACATAAAGACATTAGAACAGACATTTGAACGCATTAGACAGCATGGACTAACGGTAAAGCCTGCAAAAGTAGACATAGCCTATCAGGAAATATCCTTCTTAGGGTACAAAATATCTAATGGCTTTGTCACGACAGACGATAACATTGTGTCCAGGATACTAAAACTCTCACTTCCGACTACGAAAAAGCAAGTCAGAAGTTTGTTGGGACTTATAAATTATTATAGGCAGTTCATACCAGATTTTGCTGAACTGACCGAAGTATTTACTAACTTACTAACAAAAGATCAACCAAAGAAAATTGTAAGCAATGAATGCCTAAAATTTGCATTTTCTGATAATAGCTTAAACAATCCCATTCTAAAATTGCCCAATTTACATATCAATTTCAGATTACGCACAGACGCGAGCTCCGTGGCGATTGGAGCAGTCTTGTTGCAAGAGCACAATAACATCCTACATCCTGTGTACTTCGTCTCCCGAAAATTAAAACCGAGAGAACGTGCTTGGTCAACACCTCAGTTGGAAGCCCTAGCTCTAGTGGTGGGTATAACTAAATTGTCCAGATTCCTCCTGGGACGTCATTTTATTGTGGAGTCTGACAGTAGTCCATTGAGATTTATCAATTCAGGTGTACCTTCCAACCACATGATAGCTCCCTGGTCTCTTAAGCTTCAAGATTACAGCTTTGAAGTTCGACACATAGCGGGCAGAACCAACACGATTGCCGATCTTTTGTCCCGTTGTCCGACCGACCCAGTAAGCACCAATGTCTGAGTGCAGTGTGTAAAATACACTCAGACCAACACAGCCATGCATCAGTGAAGTTTTTTTTCTCACAAAAGCTGTGTATGTCTATATGATGTGATAGGGGTTTATTCCCAATATATATAGTTTTTCTTATTTTATTATTAATGTAGTGATCGTCGTGAATAATTGTGTAGTGTGTGGTAGAAAGAGAACTTTATTAATTGTATATATTACGAAACAAGAACAGTACCACATTCGCTCTGAACTTACCGCAAGCGAACTGTCAAATTTATCCGTGGTATCTGTATTTGGAACATATCCAGTGATATTTTAACTCCGTGTGTGAAAGTGTGACCGGAACATTGACATCTACACCACTTCAGTCAATCCAAATCCAGAAGTTTTTCCAGTGAAACAACCGACATATGAACGATCAGAACATTGCACATTCCGTTTTACTACATCAGACCGGAACAAGTGTGTTCTACAGATTTTCAACATCAGTTTCGTGTGTACTTCCGGATAATTTAGAAATTTAATTTAAAATTAGCAGACGACAAACAAAAGCTTAAAAAGTTATAACACTTCTAAACTATTTACGATTCAATAATTTCGAATACACGAATTGTGTATTAATATTTTTCATTAAATGTAATCTTAGAATCATGTCTTGATTAATTTATTCATACTACCGACATTTTTTCGCTAGTATGGAAAAACATCAAGCTATGACGCTGAGAAATAGTAGAATTATTGTAAGATATTATATTTCATAATTTTGGAAGTTATGTCCCTTTCATTTGATTGTTATTACATTATTACACCAAGGGCGTTAATTGAAATGTATACGATTATGTGTTGTATATAAATATCCATGTTGTTGCCAGATTGTTAACACGCCAAGAAGCCATCTACTGGGCATGGTAGAGTCTTTCCGACATTGCAGACCGACACAAGAACTCCTGGCCAAATGAGGTCAGAGTTTGAGCGTTGAATGCGACTTAGATAAAGCCGCATTACGGTCTTGCCAGATGTTTTTTGTCTCAAAAAGCATATTATTACTTTTTTTTGAAAGGCTGCGAGGTAGTTGCTTGGGAAGCTGTTACTACCGATCTGACTGGGTCAATAATGCAATTAAGGTAATCAGCCATCGAGAGGATGAAGCTTGACGAGTGTTAAAGGTTGAACACCACATGTCTTTAGATACAATGTCCATTTCTTATTTGTTTCTATGCCAAGATGTGTGTGTTTAGGTATTTCTACACCAAAGTAAATGTATATAACAGAAAGGTTGACTCTGACAGGTTAAAAATATTAACCCACTATTGTATATAGAGTGTACATGAAAGATGACATCTTTCATGAAGAAGCCCCAGGGGAGCATGTCAGAGTCTAATGTATTGCCAGCAGAGATGCAGGGACATCGTTACGCCCGCCAGGCGAATAGTCCCTAGCGGGGATGCTGTAACATCGTTACGCCCGCCAGGCGAGTATTAGTTACCTGCCTGCGAGGTTGCCGGCTGACGAGTCAGCCAGCGGTCAGGCAAGGACAAAGCAGGACGCACGCAGGCCTCGTGAAGCCACTTCAGGTGGGCAGGCGCGTTGCGAGAAATAGCCAGACAGCTCTGGGACTCGGACTCGACTGGACGTATGATGGGAGAAAGGCTTGTGTAGTTCTGTGGCCCGAAAGTCGAGTGCTTGTACATCTTGTGAGACTGATTGTAAGCTGTGGGTTGCTTGTAAGTGTATTGTTATAACTTATGTATTGTGATGATCATCTCTAGATCGTGATCTGTAAATAAATCCATCGAAACTTCGTGTCGTTGAGTCTCAAGTCAAATCACGTTGTATTTGTACTGTCTCACATGTGTTAGGTTAACGAGCCAGGTTTAAGACCCTGACAATTACGAACATGGGTCCTTAACTAATTCGCCCCACAGCCAGCACATAACAAAACACTCCTATATAAACCCCAAACTGGAGGTTAAGCTTAAAGACTAGCAAGCAAAAGAGAGATGACGATACAAGTGTACAGATAACATCAAACACCAGTCTGATAGAATGTATAATCAAAGAGAGAGAGAGAGAGAGAGAGAGAGAGAGAGAGAGAGAGAGAGAGAGAGAGAGAGAGAGAGAGAGAGAGAGGACTCACAGTAGAATTCTACCAACATTTCTTGCCTAACCTAGGCAATTTTCTTCTGAAAGTCTACCAAGAAGCTTTTCACAAACACGAACTCCCGAGCACTTGCAACATGTCATATATAACACTCATACCTAAGGACAACACAGACAAAACACAGCTGTAAAACTATAGACCCATCTCATTATTAAACACAGACTACAAATTTCTAGCAAAATCACTTGCAAACAAAATAAAAAATTTCATGCCATCACTAATCCACGCAGACCAACAGTGAAGTATTCAACACAGAAACATACACCAATATACACATTTCATTAGAGATTTCATTACATACACCCACCAGAAATACTGTCAATTCTCCCTTTTATCTTTAGACCAGGAGAAGGCCTTTGACATAATTTCACACTCATACTTACACAAAACACTAGCACACTGTAACAGATGACAATACTATAGACAGTGGATAGAAATATTGTATAAAAATCCTGAAAGTAAGGTACTGGTGAATCATTCACTCACAGCCAGTTTCAGAATCACTAGATCTGTCAGTCAAGGGTGTCCACTATCACCCGTCCTGTATGTACTCACACTAGAACCACTCTTAGAAGCAATTAGACAGGACACTAACATTAAAGGTACATTTATACAAGGGTCTGGGGAGCTGAAATTAATTGCTTATGCAGATGACACCGCTTTCTTCCCTACAACCAACACTTCCATAACGAACATACTTCACACGTTCAGACAGTTTGGTGAAGGAAGTGGGGCCAAAATAAACATACAGACGTCTAAAATATGGGTCTGGGGAAGTGTAAGAATCAAGCAGATTTTACCCCGGATCTAACAGTCACAGATAACATGAAAATTTATGGGATCACATTTCCATCCAATCCCAGAAAAATAGACAAAGAAACATGGCAATCACTGACAAAACAAATTATAGACATACTACACAGGTTCAAATACAAGACATCAACAATTTTTGTAAGAAGTACAATTGTAAACACCTTCGTCATTCCTAAAATAATATATTTAGCCACAATATTAGACCCCCAAAAACAAACAATCACAGACATAAACAAACACATCAGGCAATTCATCTTCAGCAATCCACAGTATAAAAAACAAGACATTAATGCAAGATAAGAAACGAGGAGGTGTAGCTTTACAGGACCTACACACAAAAATACAAGCATTAAGAAACAACAACATAGGACGCATCATCAATCATCTAGATCAACACTTGCTAGCATTATACTATATTGCAATTAGATTACATATATTTAAGAAAATAGACAAAACAGCACCGCACTATTACGGCACACTACCGCACTTCTACAGAACATGTATGCAAGTAATTCAAAGCAATGAACATTTAATACAACAGAAAACCAAGCAGATGTACAAATATTTTGTGAAACAAAAAGCCCCACCACTACATCTGAGAATCAAAAGAGGATACAAATATTATATGAAAGACTACAGCTGCACCTTCACTAACTTACACAACAAACATATCACATCGAAATACAAAGAAGTAACATACAGGCTAATTTATAATATGACCCCGACAACAGAGAGAGCAGAACAGACATCCAAGCAAATAGCCCCATGCCAATTATGTAGACACAATATTAGGAAACAGGACCATCTATTATATGGATGCCCAACAATCACATCTACTAAGCATGCACTACAACAGTTAATAGAAACACACACAAACAAGAAAACTGACGCATACAAGGTGATATTCCTAAATACAATAACTACAACCACAAAAAACAAATACATTAAACTACTCGTAGCACTGGCGGAGTATAGACACATAATATGGTCTAGTTGAAACTTGGTCACTCACAATCACCACACAATACAACCACACATTACTATGACATATCTTTCAACAGAAAATCCCCCAGCTATTCGCAGATTAAGCAAGCGCCACTCCCATCAAGTTCACACTACATAACATACATGTTCAAACACAAACTCTCACAGATAGTTCTATACTCCGAATGTGTACCACTAAGCTCAATCATTTGGGGAACAAAGGGCCAAAGAACTGAATATATGTCCCTTATTTGTTACTGAGTCTATTGGCCCAACCTAGATAGAACGATGGGAGGGTGCCCTGTGTGAGTCAGTGGTCTTGTCGACCGAGGTTTGACCTTCTCCAGAAGAGCTCAGGTAAATTCGTTGTAGTGGTGGAAAATGTGCAATCTTGTGTAGCGAACTAAACAAATTCCAATCTGTTTACGCGCTCTCTCTTTCTCTCTTCCCTTCTCTCCCCCTCTCCCTCCCCAAGCTCTCTTTCTCTTCCTCTTTGTTGACCGCTTTCCCGGCCTCAGCCCAGCTCGCCACAAACAAATCCTTCGCACTTGTGATTAAGGGGAGTGCTGTGATTCAGCAATACTATTAAACTTGCTTAAGGGAACTAAGCGTGCATGAAGTTGCCTGCAGTGTGAAAGTTTCAATTAAATGGTTTGGTATGCATGGTAGCAAATAATTACCACACCATGCCAAGAATATAATGGCACATGTGCATGAATGTATACGCTGTATTCGTAAATGTAAAAAGACACTGTTTTTGTACATAATAAACGGGGGGAAAATGTAATGTAATTTTTTTCTTTAAACTTTCCCATATTTATGGCACGTTACACCCACGTTGGGTATTTATGATGCCCATGTTAAACATTGCCTCAACGAGTCATGTATTATTGATTATTTTTCATGCGTTTTAATGCTTATTGTTCTTTTTTTTTTGTCAAAGAATTTCTTCATAAGAGATGTTGAATGAAGGAATGTATCAGAGGAAATAGAGAAGAATGGCAGAATGTAGGACGGGCCTGCGTGCCCAATTCTTAACCTTTTGAAAATAAAGATCGTTTTTAATCGTTTAAAAAAAATGTAAAATTTTGTGAGAGAAAGTTAGTTACATATCCTTTGCAGCACTCTGCAGTCAACCCACCGCCCACCATTTATTGGCTGTTCGTGATATCTTGGTAAGTTAACTTTCAGTACTTTCACGTTGCCCTTTTTAGTTATTGGAATGAAGATATATCTCTTCCAATCATATTTTCTACTATCAATCTAACTATCTATTCTTCTATTCTGTCTATATTTTAACGGGAACTGGAAAGGGCCGAACATAGACAGACAGACAGACAGACAGACAGACAGACAGATAGATAGATAGATAGATAGATAGATAGATAGATAGATAGATAGATAGATAGATAGATAGATAGATAGATAGATAGATAGATAGATAGATAGATAGATAGATAGATAGATAGATAGATAGATAGATAGATAGATAGATAGATAGATAGATAGACAGATAGATCTCCGCCAGGGGCTTGGCGAAGCCGGAATGTGTCCTCTAGATGGATGGATGGATGGATGGATGGATGGATGGATGGATGGATGGATGGATTAATAGATAGATAGATAAGCAGCAGGGCCGGGTCGTCAGACAGACAGACAGACAGACACTCATACAGACAGACAGACAGACATAGATAGATAGATAGATAGATAGATAGATAGATAGATAGATAGATAGATAGATAGATAGATAGATAGATAGATAGATAGATAGATAGATAGATAGATAGATAGATAGATAGATAGATAGATAGATAGATAGAGAAAATCAAATCAAATCAAATCAACTTTATTAGGGTCACAAATTGGGCGCGCAGGCCCGTCTTACATTCGGCCCTTCCAATCACTCGTCTTTCGTTCATCAAGAGCATTATACATTTACATAGGAAGAAAAATAAACATTGTGATATGAATGTTGTAAACATAAACAAGGCTAAACATGGAGAAAAATTTGTACATAAAAAGTATGTGACGTAAAAGTAGTGATGCCAGCGCGTCCCACACACACACACACACAAACACTCTCTCTCTCTCTCTCATTCACTCTCACTCTCACTCATTCACTCACACACACACTCTCACTCATTCACTCTCCCGCTCACACATTCACTCTCCCGCTCACTCATTCACTCTCCCGCTCACTCATTCACTCTCCCGCTCACTCATTCACTCTTCCGCTCACTCATTCACTCTCCCGCTCACTCATTCACTCTCCCGCTCACTCATTCACTCACACACTCACTCATTCACTCTCACACTCACTCATTCACTCTCACTCATTCACTCACACTCATTCACTCCCACACACAGACACTCTCACTCATTCACTCTCCAGCTCACTCATTCGCTCTCACGCTCACTCATCCACTCTCCCGCTCACTCATTCACCCTCACGCTCACTCATTCACTCTCACGCTCACTCATTCACTCTCCCGCTCACTCATTCACTCTCACTCATTCACTCTCCCGCTCACTCATTCACTCTCATGCTCAATCATTCACTCTCCCGCTAACTCATTCACTCTCACGCTCACTCATTCACTCTCACGCATTCACTCTCACGCTCACTCATTCTGTCTCTCATTCACACTCACTCACTCTCTCACTCAAACTACACTAATGAACATAAGTTTGGATTATACATGATAAAATCAAATGGTATTTAACTTATAATATTACAGATGAGAATACACAAACATATGGATTCGCGTGTTACATAACATGCGTGTTACATGACATGCATCTGCTCAGCTCTCTCTCTCTCTCTCTCTCTCTCTCTCTCTCTCTGTATTCTTTCATATACACACACTCACACACATGCGTATGCTCACACACACACACACACTCTCTCTTTCACTCTCATTCACTCTCACTCTCACTAATTCACTCTCCCGCTCACTCATTCACTATCACGCTCACTCATTCACTCTCCCGCTCACTCATTCACTCTCCCGCTCACTCATTCACTCTAACGCTCACTCATTCACTCTCACGCTCTCTCATTAACACTCCCGCTCACTCATTCATTCTCCCGCTCACTCATTTACTCTCCCGCTCACTCATTCACTCTCCCGCTCACTCATTCACTCTCACGCTCACTCATTCTGTCTCTCCCGCTCACTCATTCACTCTCCCGCTCACTCATTCACTCTCCTGCTCACTCATTCACTCTCCCGCTCACTCATTCACTCTCCCGTTCAATCATTCACTCTCACTCATTCACTCTCACGCTCACTCATTCACTCTCACGCTAACTCATTCACTGTCCCGCTCAATCATTCACTCTGTCGCTCACTCATTTACTCTCACGCTCACTCATTCACGCTCACTCATTCACGCTCACGCTCAATCATTCACTCTCACGCTCACTGATTCACTCTCACGCTCACTCATTCACTCTCACGCTCACTCATTCCTTCTCACGCTCACTCATTCACTCTCACTCATTCACTCTCACGCTCACTCATTCACTCTCACGCTCACTCATTCACTCTCACGCATTCACTCTCACGCTCACTCATTCACTCTCCCGCTCACTCTCACGCTCACTCATTCACTCTCCCACTCACTCATTCACTCTCCCGCTCACTCATTCACTCTCCCGCTCACTCATTCACTCTCCCGCTCACTCATTCACTCTCCCGCTCACTCATTCACTCTCACGCTCACTCATTCACTCTCACGCTCACTCATTCACTCTCACTCATTCACTCACACACACAGACACTCTCACTCATTCACTCTCCCGCTCACTCATTCGCTCTCACGCTCACTCATTCACTCTCCCGCTCACTCATTCACCCTCACGCTCACTCATTCACTCTCACTCATTCACTCTCCCGCTCACTCATTCACTCTCACTCATTCACTCTCCCGCTCACTCATTCACTCTCACGCTCAATCATTCACTCTCCCGCTCACTCATTCACTCTCACGCTCACTCATTTACTCTCACGCTCACTCATTCACTCTCACTCATTCACTCTCACGCTCACTCATTCACTCTCACGCTCACTCATTCACTCTCACTCATTCACTCTCACGCTCACTCATTCACTCTCACGCTTACTCATTCACTCTCACGCTCACTCATTCACTCTCACGCATTCACTCTCACGCTCACTCATTCACTCTCCCGCTCACTCTCACGCTCACTCATTCACTCTCCCACTCACTCATTCACTCTCCCGCTCACTCATTCACTCTCCCGCTCACTGATTCACTCTCCCGCTAACTCATTCACTCTCCCGCTCACTCATTCACTTTCACGCTCACTCATTCACTCTCACGCTCACTCATTCACTCACACACACAGACACTCTCACTCATTCACTCTCCCGCTCACTCATTCGCTCTCACGCTCACTCATTCACTCTCCCGCTCACTCTTTCACCCTCACGCTCACTCATTCACTCTCACTCATTCACTCTCCCGCTCACTCATTCACTCTCACTCATTCACTCTCCCGCTCACTCATTCACTCTCACGCTCAATCATTCACTCTCCCGCTCACTCATTCACTCTCACGCTCACTCATTTACTCTCACGCTCACTCATTCACTCTCACTCATTCACTCTCACGCTCACTCATTCACTCTGCCGCTCACTCATTCACTCTCACGCTCACTCATTCACTCTCAAGCTCAATCATTCACTCTCCCGCTCACTGATTCACTCTCACGCTCACTCATTCACTCTCACGCTCACTCATTCCTTCTCACGCTCACTCATTCACTCTCACGCTCACTCATTCACTCTCACTCATTCACTCTCCCGCTCACTCATTCACTCTCACTAATTCACTCTCCCGCTCACTCATTCACTCTCACGCTAACTCATTCACTGACCCGCTCAATCATTCACTCTGTCGCTCACTCATTTACTCTCACGCTCACTCATTCACGCTCACCCATTCACGCTCACGCTCAATCATTCACTCTTACGCTCACTGATTCACTCTCACGCTCACTCATTCACTCTCACGCTCACTCATTCCTTCTCACGCTCACTCATTCACTCTCACTCATTCACTCTCACGCTCACTCATTCACTCTCACGCTCACTCATTCACTCTCACGCTCACTCATTCACTCTCACGCATTCACTCTTACGCTCACTCATTCACTCTCCCGCTCACTCTCACGCTCACTCATTCACTCTCCCGCTCACTCATTCACTCTCCCGCTCACTCATTCACTCTCCCGCTCACTCATTCATTCTCCCGCTCACTCATTCACTCTCCCGCTCACTCATTCACTCTCACGCTCACTCATTCACTCTCACGCTCACTCATTCACTCTCACTCATTCACTCACACACACAGACACTCTCACTCATTCACTCTCCCGCTCACTCATTCGCTCTCACGCTCACTCATTCACTCTCCCGCTCACTCATTCACCCTCACGCTCACTCATTCACTCTCACTCATTCACTCTCCCGCTCACTCATTCACTCTCACTCATTCACTCTCCCGCTCACTCATTCACTCTCACGCTCAATCATTCACTCTCCCGCTCACTCATTCACTCTCACGCTCACTCATTTACTCTCTCGCTCACTCATTCACTCTCACTCATTCACTCTCACGCTCACTCATTCACTCTCACGCTCACTCATTCACTCTCACTCATTCTGTCTCTCATTCACACTCACTCACTCTCTCACTCAAACTACAGTAATGAACATAAGTTTAGATTATACATGATAAAATCAAATGGTATTTAACTTATAATATGACAGATGAGAATACACAAACATATGGATTCGCGTGTTACATAACATGCGTGTTACATAACATGCGTGTTACATGACATGCATCTGCTCAGCTCTCTCTCTCTCTCTCTCTCTCTCTCTCTCTCTCTCTCTCTCTCTCTCTGTATTCTTTCATATACACACACTCACACGCATGCGCGCGCTCACACACACACACACACTAACACATCAACTCTCCCACTGTCTAACTCTCTAACACACAATCCTACACACACACACACACTCACTCTCTCAATCACACTCTCTCACACATACACGTACACATGAACGCATGCACGCACGCACACACTCCCTCACTCACTCTCACACATACACGTACGAATGCATGCACTGATACATTCCCCCACCATTTCTCGCTCAATCACGCTCTCCACACACACGCATGCACACACGCATTCACTCTCTCCCTCTCTCTGACACCCACTCTCTCTCTCTCTCTCTCTCTCTCTCTCTCTCTCTCTCTCTCTCTCTCTCTCGCTCCCACACGCACACACATATATAGTGAACAATTATAATGAACAATTATACTGAACAATTATACCAGTAAATGAATTATGGTGGCATATGGTCGGTATGGATTAAGTATTGAAAGAGTTTTCAGTTAAATGTGTAGGGACTCATTGGAGTTTTCAGATCTGGAGGCAGATGATTCCATAAGTGAGCACCAGAATAGGCAAAACATGTTTTGTATAGGTCCAATCTAGGCTTTGAGACGTGTAACAAATTTAGGCGCTTGCTGTTCATTGCATTAGATTGAATCAGCGGCAGAAGATACTCTGGGGTATTTTGAGATATAATTTTATTCACTAATTTGGCTTTGTTGAAAAGGAAGCGCTTTTGTAGTGGTAGAAGTCTTAGATGACTGTACAAATTATTACTTTCAACGTGCTTTATGCCAGAAACCAGACGAATAGCGCGGTTTTGTAGAGAACATAGTCGTTTTAAATTAGATTTAGGGCAACCATCCCAAACTGAGGAAAAGTAATCGAGATGTGATTGGATATAGCATGTATAGAATATTTTTCGTGTGCTTTCGTCCAGGAAGTGCTGAATTTTAGCAAGGTGGTAAACTTTTTGTGCTATTTTCTTGGTAAGAGCGTGAACATGAGAGCTCCAGTTCAAATGGCTGTCTATTAAAAGCCCTAGTGTTTTATGTTCAGTCACATTAACTATAGGTAACGTGCCCATGCGGAGTTCGAGCGG
This sequence comes from Cepaea hortensis, assembly GCA_963921405.1. Lineage (NCBI taxonomy): Eukaryota > Metazoa > Mollusca > Gastropoda > Stylommatophora > Helicidae > Cepaea > Cepaea hortensis. The sequence goes on along the minus strand of OY992879.1, from coordinate 23,390,280 downwards.
TGATCCAGTTATGGCTAGTGTCTGTAGTTTTTGTCTGGTCGTTATTAGCATGGATTTGGTTTTGCCGATGTTAATTTGCATGCGGTTTTCATTGCTCCATCTAGTAAGATTATCAAGTTCCTTTTGTAAAGAATTCTCTAATTCACTACTGTTTTCTTCACTAGTATATATAGTACAATCGTCAGCAAATAGATCACAAGTTGTATTGATATATAAAGGAAGATCATTAATATAAACTGCAAAAAGCAGCGGACCTAGTATTGAGCCCTGAGGCACACCAATATTAAGCTGTGTGGGTCTTGATAGACAGTTGTTAAAGGACACGACTTGTTGCCTGTCGGATAGAAATGACGTAATTATGTTCACCATGTTGGTGCTTGTCTTCATTTGCTTTAGTTTTCTAATTAAAATATCGTGATCTACCATATCAAAAGCTTTTTTAAAGTCTACAAACACCGCTCCACAAATTCTACCGTTGTTGATGTTTAAGTGCCAGTTATCGGTCATTTTTGTTAGAGCACTATGGCAAGAATATTTAGGTCGAAACCCAGATTGACTGTTAATTATTAGATCGTTGTTAATTAAATGGTGTAACGTTATTTTATGAATGTGTTTTTCTAGTGGTTTTGATAGCGACGATAATAAGGAAATAGGTCTATAATTACCCAAAACGCTATTATCGATTGAGCCATTTTTAATTAGCGGAAACACTTTAGCAATTTTAAAAGCAGATGGAAAGTAGTTTTTGGGCAGGCACTGGTTATATATGAACGTTAAGGACTCACTAATGACTGGTGCAGCACAACGAAGATTCTATTACTGATACCATCTAGGCCGTGTGAGTTTGTTGATTTGAGGTTCAAGAGATATTTATAAACGTCTGCAACAGACATTAAAGGAATCTCATCGGGAATATTTCTGGTGCACTTCTCCTCACAGAATGATGCCAGTGAACTTAAATTACACGATGAGTCTGGTATTGAAGACTTTAGATTCTCTATTTCTGATTGAAAGAACCAACTGAATTCATCGCATGTTATAGAATTTGGTATTGCTGATTCTGTAGGGCGTTTCTTATTGGTTAGCAAGTTAATAGCCTTCCATATATTTGTACTGTTTGAATTATCTACAATCAAATTTTTAAAATGATCTTTTTTTATCCTACGAATGTCATATTTAACTTTATTCCTTAGTCTGCGGTAATTGATGAAGTCTTTATTTTTGTGTGCTGTATCTCGCTCTCTCTCCCCCGATGGTGTTTCCACCTTGTGGTGGTGGGGGAGCTTGAGTTTCTCAATGACCCTGAGAGCTATGCCGGCGGTAGCGTAGCTACCAGCAGGGCCTCCCAAGCCGGACAGGTCAAAGGGTAGAGAACAGACAAAGAGAAACACCCTGGTCCTCCAGGTTGGGGGTTGAAGCGTGGGGTTAACATCCCCACCTTTGTAAAAACCTTTCTTTGTTACGAAACAAATACATGAGCCTCGATATCGGACTGACTTATCTGGACAACGACCTTGGAACGTTAAAGGACTTTTGAGATTTGGAACATGGAATGTACGGACACTATATCGAGCTGGAGCGGCCGAAGAACTAACCCGGGAGCTGATTGAATATCAAATGGATATAACAGCAATTCAAGAAATAAGGTGGCCAGGAGAGGGTACTTTAGAGCAAAATGGAATGATTATAATATATGGAGGAAACACCCAAAATAAACATGAATTAGGAACAGGATTTGTCATCAAAAAAGAGTTATGGGGGAACGTTTTAAACTTTAAAGCTTTTAATGACAGGATTAGTAAATTACGAATAAAAGGTAAATGGAAAAATATAACGATGATTAATGTACATGCACCTACTGAAGAAAAAGAAGATGATATTAAAGAAGACTTTTATAATGATCTGGAAGATGTCATAGAAGAAACCCCCAAACAGGACATCCTGATTGTGCTAGGAGACTTCAATGCAAAAATAGGTAGAGAGCAAACTAATAAAAAAGTGGCCGGTATGGAAAGCCTACATACAACTTCAAATGATAATGGATGGAGAGTCATCAACCTGGCAGAAGCCAAAGGACTGCAGATTAGCAGTACCAGACTACAAAGAAAGGATATACACAAACAAACTTGGAAATCATGTGACAAGAGAACCTATAATCAAATAGATCACATTTTAATTAACAACAGAAATGCATCAAACATACAGCAAGTCAGAAGTTATAGAGGAGCTGAGTGCCACAGTGACCACTTCCTCGTTGGAGCAAAATTTAAAATAAAACTTAAGAGAGCTTTCTATACTAAATTACAAAGATTAAACCCAACCTATAACAGAGAAAAACTGCAAGACATTACAGTCAAAGAGAAATTTACAGATGAAATAAAATGTAAACTTGAAACTCTGCAAAACCCTTTGGAGGAAAGCATTGACCAAACTTGGTTGAACATCAAGAATACAATTCAGTCTACCGCAGAAGAATGTCTCGGTGTGTTAACCACGCATAGAAAGAACAGATGGTTCAATCAAAAATGTGAAGAAGCAGTCATTAGGAAGAAGAATGCCAGACATGTATGGTTAAATGACATCAATAACATCCAAAAGGAAGAGCATTATAGAAATGAATGTAAAGAGGCTACAAAAATAGTCAGACAGCAGAAGCGAGAATATATGAATAATATAATCAAAGATATGGAAACTAATCACCAGAAAAATGAATCCAGAAAATTTTTTAAAGAACTGAAGTCAATGAAACGAGGGCACCAACAAAACACATATGGTTTAAAAGACAAAAATGGGAATATGATAAATACCAATGAGGAAATGTGCAACACATGGAAAGAATATTTTATTGAATTACTAAATTGTGAAGCTCCAAGTAACATTTTCTCACAGGAAGAGGTTCTAACATGCGAACCACAAATTGAAGAACCTACATTTGAAGAAATCCTATATGTAATCACACGACTTAAAAACAATAAGGCAGCTGGGACTGATGGAATTGCTGCTGAATTTATAAAGGCAGGTGGCCATGCATTACATCAAAAGCTATACGAACTAATAATAAAAATCTGGAGGACAGAAGAATTACCCCATGACTGGAAAGAGTCATTATTGATACCTATCTTTAAGAAAGGAGACAAGTTCCAATGTGGAAATTATAGAGGAATATCACTACTGTCCACAAGCTATAAGATACTATCTGCAGTATTACTAAATAGACTAAAACCATATTCAGAAGACATATTAGGTGACTACCAGGCGGGGTTTAGACAAAACAGATCAACAATAGATCAGATATTTATCTTACGACAAATAGCCGAGAAACATTGGGAATATAAAAGAGATCTCCATAACATTTTTGTGGATTTTAAAAAGGCTTATGATAGTGTCCATAGGAATAGTCTATGGAATGCTATGCAGGAAT